>JAZDUH010000471.1:12830000-12992500 GCA_036419115.1 Scarus forsteni
GACTAATATTTTTGGTCAAAATGACAATATGGCTGAGGACTGCGGCGCTTGTGGAGGTCTGCGCTCTTCGAGTGCTTTCTAGTTTACCACTGTGGTCATATACACCAGCTGGGTAAAAGTAAATGTGGTTGCATATTTGTCATTTTCTGTCTGTTTTGGCCTCAAAACAGATGTGGCTTGTGGAAAGAAAAGGCAAACAACCATTCTCCAGATTTTCAGTGCAGGAGACACGCCTGAAATGAAATCTTGAGCCTCAAGTCTGAAAGCTCTGAGCTCTCCAAGATGAAAACAGGCACGCACTGCTGCTGTCAGGCAAACAAATACACCCAATGTGAAGCAAGCCTGCTTAATTTGATGTTGACGTTCTTAGAGTTTCTTTTCCATTTAAAAAAAAGTATGTTTAAATAAAAAATAAAGTTCCAAGAATAAAGTCATAAAGTATTGTCAAAGGGATGAAAAGGCTATTTGTCAAAACTTTATACCAATATAAGCATACCTTTATCAAAAAGATGCTCTTATTTTATCCTCTTTGTGTAGGCAGATGGCTGCTCTTCTGGTCCAACCTTTACAAATAAAGTCTGTTCTCTAGCTTAATTTAAAAAGCTTTATGACTTTACTCTCTTAACTTTATGATTTTATTTTTGTAACTTTTTGACTTAATTCTCATCAAATTATGAGATTATCCTAGTTTCTTTTCAACTTTTTTCTTGTAATTTTATGAGATTATTCTCATCACTTCTTGGCTTAATTCTTGTAACTTGTGAACTTCATTCTCTTAAGTTTGTGATTGTATTCTTGTAACTTTATTGACTTTATTCTTGTAACTTTTCAACTCTATTCTTGTAACTTTGTGACTTTGTTCTTGTAACTTTTTAGATTATTCTCGTAATTTGCCGACTTAATTTTCGTAACTTTCTGCCTTTTTCTTCGTAGCTTCATGACTTAATTCTGGAACCTTTACAGCTTTATTGTCATGACTTTATTTTTTTTATACACGTCACATTATGTAGACACATTGATAAGCGCTATCTTTTCTCCCTCCCCAACCAGACTGGAGAAAATAAAAGCTGCTGTATCTCTTTAAGAATTGTTGCATCCCTATGATTTAATATATATATATCATCTTTTTAACACCTGTAAAACACCTGCGGCTTGTTTTGCATTGAGTCTGTAAAAAATTCAACAACTCTCTGCTCTGGCAACACAGCCTCTGACAGCCACCGTAGTGCACTGCTGATGTTTACACATGTAGAAGTAAAGGTCTGAACTTATAATAATAAAATTTATTTTGGGAGAGATGTCAAGTCAATCGGCTGTGCCCAAAAGTCTCAGACATGTCGGACTGCTGTGCACCGAGCCGTCTCCTGGCAGCTCTTGGCTCAGCTGGTGTCGGTGGTGAGTGTGTGCAGACGGGGCAGCCGGGCAGGAGACCATGCAGTGGTACCTTGTTAGTGCACTGTCTGACTGTGTTGATCAGCTCCTGGATCACCATGTCGATGCATTTCAGACAGGGCTCTTTCAGCTTAATGATCTGCTTTTTCACTATAGCCTCAAACGCCATGTCAGGGGTGAACAGGCCTGTCCTGAAGGACGCACAGACAGAGACACACATGGAGACATGGAGCAGGGAGAGGGGCCCGCGGGTGAAGGCAGACACACTGAGGACGCTCATATGAGGAGCAAAAGAAGAATGAGTGACATGTGAAGGTAATGATGGCCTTCAGGTGAACAAGACGCTGAGAGAGTTAAACACTGTGGATGTATAACAGTAAAAACACAGAGGGAACATAAATAAATAAAAATGGGAGCTGGCAGACAGATGAAGACACACAGAGAGTGAAGACAAACATGTTTTCAGGTCATCTGGACTTGCCTGACACCGTGGATGTTCTTGATGGCGTAGCTGATCTCTTTCCTCAGTTCTTTCTCATCAAACTCCATCTGAACACAGAACAAACTGTTGTTTAGAAAGAGTCTCTGAGCTTGATTAGTTTTCCTGGTATGGAGATTATTTAAAAAAAAAAAGGGAATATAAGTGTGAAGAAAAATATATATCGAAATACAGATATTTGTATAAATATATGCATGTATTTATGTATGTACAGATAGAAAGATGGATACTTACAGATAAATACTTATAAACCCTCAAGTTTTTCTTATGTCTCTCCTATTGAAAACTTCTACGCACAAGACAAAAAGGCTGTGGAACTAAGACCTTTTTCTCCCCTTTTTTGATAGATAGATAGATAGATAGATAGATAGATAGATAGATAGATAGATAGATAGATAGATAGATAGATAGATAGATAGATAGATAGATAGATAGATAGATAGATAGATCAGTATACAGATAGATATGGATAAGTGCGGTCAAAGTTAAGTTTTTAAAAGTTTTAAGTACCCTTAACAGCACAAATTTTTGAAACATAAGGAATGCACACGGGTTGCATCTTAAACCTCATGCTAAGCTAAGGTTAAAATTTAGTTAAAATAGAACCAAGACAGAAATAGGGGATAAAAAATAGAATTTAATAGCTCAACTTTCCTTCTTTTCTTTGTTCAGCTTCATTGCTTTTGTCTTTTTTAAAGGTTTCATTGGTTTTTAATCACATAAAAACTATTCTTCTTTATTGTGCTTTGATATGTTGTGTTTATGCTCTTTAATTTGCCTTCTTGCTTCTTGTCTTGCCTACAAACTAAGAAGTGTAATGTGAATAACGGGAAAAAAGAGAAAGCTGTCAGTAGTATCTCACCTTCACCAGCTCAAAAGGAAACCTCTCATGAAAGATGCGGTTGATTTTGGCTCCACCGGACAGGTTGGAGGTGTCGACCTGATCTCCAGAGCCCTCAATGCACTTCTCAAAGTCCACGCCGAACTGCTGCACCATCCTGCAGATTTCAAACATCACACCACGCTTACATTAAGCCACCAGCTGTGTGTTTGTGCGTGTTTGTGTCGCTGTGCACTCACTGAAGCAGAGCTTTGGTTTTGCGTGTAGGGTCATCAGGGCGGAAGTTTTTGTACTCCTCCACCTCCTTCTCCAGCGACAGCAGCTGGCTCTGCAGCTTACTGCGCAGACCTGGCAGCGTGTCTCGGATGTGGTTGGTAAGTTGCTGGTGGAAAAAAAATAAAAATGAGGCCGTTTTGAGAGAATTACTTTCACAGAGACACATCAGAGTTCAAAGGAATACTTTTTTGTTTTGTCTGTGTCTTGCCTCAGTCCTGAGTTAGTGACCTGCAGATAGACACCATTCATTTGACTGTGTGTGCAGTAACAAGGAAGAGACGGGCACAGCTCGCCCACTGCTAATTATCTTAGCTAAAACACTGGGAGTCAATGGGAAGTGTTAGCCTGCCTCTGTCATGATCCCGCTGTTGCCTTAGTTAAGTTACCCATTTTGTTTCCATGTTTTGTGTCTTGTCTCTAACTTCCTGTTTCATTTGTAAATTCACCTGTCTTTCCTTCTTTCCATAGATTTGCTTCCTGTCTGGCTCTGTCATACCTGATTGGTCCTTCCCAGCTGTGTCTCATCACTCCCTATCACCTCATGTATTTAACCTCACGTCTTCCCCTGTCCTGTGGCCAGTTCAAACCCTTCATAGTCTTGTTTCAGCATTCTCACTTCTTGTCTCTTAGTATATTTACCTTGCTTGTTCTTGACCGATCTTGCCTTTTTGCCTTACATTTTTTGGACACTGCAGCCTTATTACACTGACTGCTTTTTGGGTGCTGAACTCTGCCTGGTAATGATTAAACTGTTTTGACTGTGTGCCTGTTGTGACTCTTTTTTTCTACCGTGTTATGTTACATCATGTTTTATTATCATCGTTTTTTTCTACACATAAACAGAGGCTTTTGTTTTGTTTACCTACTTCTGCAGTGGTTAGCACTAGAGATGTGACGTTTGCAAACCAGGCGAGTCTTCTGAACAGCTCTTCAAAGCAAGTGACCCTTCTTTTGGCTCTCATGGTTTACTTAAAGGTGCTATGAGGAGAATCTATTACCGGCGAAATAAAGACTCTGCTACCCATGAGCACATGCGGCGACTGTCATAATGCTGCGTTCCAGTAACCTCACAAATGGGAGTGACATCATCTCCGACTTATCTGCATTCCAGTTGAAGTCAGAAAAAACATGCCGATCTACCAGGCTATTGTTAGCTGTTGTTAGCACGCCCTGTGTTGTTGTATGAAAAATGTGATTATCACTAAGGAATAGGATTTATAAATAACCTATTTTGATGCTATAAAACTCATCTTAAAGTGTGTATTCCGATTAGGCATATATCTAAAAGTGAGACTTTTTTGTAATTACTTAGAAACTCCTCACAGTCTCTTTAAAAGAGTTGTTCAAAAGCCTTTGTTTGGGAGTAAAAGATTATCCGATGATAGTAGAAAATCATGTAACGTTACATAGCAAGGTAAAAAAAAAGCAAGTCACAAAAAGCACACTGGATCACATAAAGTTGCTAAACAGTTCTGGTGGCTGTAGGCAGAAGTAGGCTAACACTTCCCATTAACTCCCAGTGTTTGAGCTAAGCTAATTAGCAGTGGCTGAATGCATAGTCAGAAGAATGGTGTCAGTCACATGTTCATAAAAAAAAAAGTTGCCGTATCCCTTTAAGGCGTGTGCCTGACCTGATTGAGGGCCTTCTGCAGGTGTGGCGTTCCCATGCGTTCTGCGATGTGTCTGTAGGCGGGATGGGACAGGAAGAACTTCCTCTCAGCAGCCAGGGCAGCACGGATGTCTTTCTTTCCATCGATGTCCTTCTGACTGCGGTTCACCACCCCGATGTAGCCTGGAGGACAAACAGACCGAGCATCAGACTAACTGAGAAGAACTGAATTCTATTGTATTAAAAGTCATTTCTGCCAATTAACTTAAGCTCTAAAGTCAATATGATGAGACACTGAGTAAAATTTATAAGATAAAAGTTTAAAAAAGGAAATAAAAGTGAAAAAGTGTGAAAAATGCGGTAACAATTGTTGGCCTAAATTCATCATGAAGGAATATAAAGTCTCAGTTCTGATGACTGTCCTCTCTGTTTTCAATGACCTCTAAACTATTAGATTAATATATCATTAAAAGTTAATTAAAAAATGGGAAGAATAAAGTCACAGTTACCCTTTAATCAACTGCCAACCACCCCTGACATTCATGCTGTGCACCACACAGTAAAGAGGTCGCTGGTTCAAAGCCTGTGATCGTCAGCATGTTCTCCCCGTGCATATGTGGGTTATCTGTGGGCACTCTAGCTTCATCCCACATAATAAAAAATATGCCCATTAGGTTAACTGATGATTCTAAAATGCCCTTAGGAGTGGGTAAGTATATAATGGTTGTTTCTCTTGATGTGGTTCTGTGCTTGGCTCAGGGTGAACCTCACCACTTGTCCAACATCAGCTGGGACGGGCTTCGCCCCCCGCAGCCCCAAAATGGACCATGGCAATGATAATTGATAGATAGAGCCATAGTTATGAGACAGAAAGACAATCTGAAAAGTCAAAACTGTGGGGTTATAAAGCCAGACACTAAAGGTTTAAGTTTTGGTTATGAAAAAAAAAAATCCCAAATGTTTTGAGACAGAAAGTCGAAACTTGGGGATGAAATGTCATATTATAATATAAAAAGATGGCATAATGAGGAAAAAACTGCATAAGAAAGGGAAGATGACAAAAAGTAATAGATATGAGATAAAAAGTGAGCACTGTTAGATTAAGTTAATATCACTAAGATAAAAAGTCAGAACATTTGTACTGAAACCATTATAAGAAGATGGAAATAGCATAAGAAAGGGAAGATGACAAAAAGCAATAAATATGAGATAAAAAGTGAGCACTGTTAGATTAAGTTAATATCACTAAGATAAAAAGTCAGATCATTTGTACTGAAACCATTATAAGAAGATGTAAATAGTCCAAATTTTTAATGAAAATGTGTGGGTTTTCAGACTGGATTTTTATTGTTGGAGGTCAATAGGAGCCAGAGCCACTGACTAAAAGTGGACAAAATACTCCTTGCAGTGGTCCAGGGATATGTGACATGAAGTAAATATAAATATTGATAATTCTGCATGGCATGCTTCCTGCTACTTCTTCCGGTTGCTACTGCTGTGCACCGGAAATCCTTCCGCGGAGTATCATGCGATGCACAGGTCTGATCACACACCATCCCACCATATTTCTGTCTCACTGCCAGGTTCGGCTCTGACTATTGACCTCCAGCCATTGAGCTAAGCTACCACGGGTTAACAGCTGGGAGCCAGCCACTGGACGCAGAGACACAAAAAAGGTATTTTTGAGCTTATCTCACTTTGTCAATGATAGGGAAAGGGCTTGGGTCCAAAATCGTCAGAATATTCCTTTAAGATATTAAAAAAGTCAAAGATTATATAAAAAGATGGCACTGAAAGGAAAAATCATAAAAAAAATAATACTTCTCATAAAAAAAAGCAAATACATGTGACATGATTTAGTTATACCAGTGATATAGAAAATCAAATCATGGAACAAAAGTCTTTACTTTAAGAAAAAGAAGTTAGATTTTGATACCAAAAAAAAAAGTTTTTTGTTTTAAATAAAAGGTTAAATTTTTATGATTTAATAACAATCGTAACATTAAATTAAACTTATAGAGAAAATTCTAAATTATGTGATAAAAAGCTAGACACAGTCATAATTATACATGTAGAATAAAATATTAAAGGATCAAATGTCAAAATCATACGAAACAAATTGATAATTTAAAATAAAAGTTAAATGGAAAAAGTCAAAATAAGTGAAAGTATGTCATAAACATGAAGCTTGTCTGCTGTTGCTCTGATTCTCTGTTAAAGTACGAACTGCTTTAGAAAAATGCTGCTCTCTGTCGGCAGATATTGGCTCTTGGTCTCCACGTCTTACCTCTGCGGAGGGGCAGCAGTTTGTTTTCCAGGATGTCTCGAGCGTCCGTCCCCTCGTCCATCAGGTCCAGCTTGGTGATCACACCAATGGTCCTCAGTCCTGACACAGACAAGAGACGATGATGATGATGATGATGATGATGATGATGATGATAGGTATAGGTATAGAAATAGATTATATAACTTATACAGATGACATCATGCTGCTCTGCAGAGGGATGCAGACATAATGTTCTTTTTATTAGCTCTCTAATACACGGCCTTTGTGGTCCAAACTGAAAAGGAGGAGAACGCTTTACTAGCTTGTGGACAAAAACAAAGAAATGTAAAGAAGATGAAAATAAAAACAGACCCCATCAAAGACTTTGTTTCAGTATGAAGCATGAATAAAAAGAATAATAGAGATTTAAATTTAAAAGCACAGAGAACAGAGAATTAGCTACACAGAAGTCAAAATCACTTGAACTAAAGTCCGAACTTTATGTTAAAAAGTAAAAATAACAGAATAAAATGTAAGATTAAGAAATAAAAAAACTCACAATTGTTAAATGAAAATGTATCGTTTTGCAATTAAGTCCTACATATCAGACCAAAGGTCAAAATCACTAGAAATTAAGTCAGGATTCTAATTTTAAAAAGTAAAATCAGGAGAGAAAAGTATAAATTATGAGATTACAAGAAAAAAAGGTACCTTTATGGGAAAAATATACCATAAATATACAAGCTGTCTTATCCTGCTTACTCTCTTAAATTCTTATTTTTATCATATCATTAAAAAGTTAAATAAAAAATAAAAAAACAAAGTCATAGATTGAAGACATAAAAGTATTTGATAAAAAAGCAAAAAAGAACAACACTGTGAGAAAAAATATACTTCTTACTAAAAAAAGGGAAAATCATGAATTAAAGGTAAAATATACAAGACAAAAAGTGGGTACTTTGAGATTAAGTTGCATCATTGAGATTAAAAAACAGATTATGAGTACTACAGCCATAAAATAAATAAATAATTTTGTGACAAAACATAAAAAACATGTAATAAAAAGTCAACATTTTAAGCAACAAAATTTAGTTTTTAGACAAAAAGATGGTAATTTAAGATTAAGCTATACTTGGAATAAAAAATCACATCATTACTTTTGTAGAAAAAGTTGGAATTATTTGATTAAATTAAATATTACAGGATTAAGATGTAAAATTACTTGACAATGACTTGGAAATTTGAGATTAAGTTATACCTGGGATGAAATTGAAATAATAAGAACGTTTATATAATGTGATGAAATTAAAGATTAGGAGATCAAAATGCAAAACTGATGAATAAAAAGTTGACATTATGAGATCTGGACATGATTAAATGCATGTGAAGCCTGAAGCTGCAGAGCTGTGCACACAAAGCTCAGGTGACACAGGAGGCTTCAGCAAACAGAGCACCTGCCTGGGTAGATCTATCTTTAAGGGAAACACCCTTTAATTCTACATCCTGTTCGTGCTGAAGGAGAAAACAAAGCACTAACCACAAAGCCAAAGAGCCATCATGTGCCCTGCTGCTCGACAAATAAACAACTAAATACATTTTCAGTTTAACTAACCCACAAGAGCACAGAGCTGAGCAGAAGCAGACTTTAGCTTTAACACATCTGACAGACCAACAGGCTCGGCCCCAGAGAAAGGCCCAAACATACACTCACCGGCCATTTTATTAGGTACACACATTCCACAGCTTATTAACACAAACAGCTAATCAGTATTTCACATGGCTGCTGAGATTTTAAAGGAATACGCCAACATTATTTTTTTCTTTTTGAGTCTTACCTCACTTCAAGTCCATGACAAAGAGAAAGGGACCACTATTCTGACTGTGGCTGCACTGGAAAGAAAGAGACGAGCAAAGCTTGCAAACTGCTAATTTACTGGGTTCAAACAATGGGTAGCATTAGCCTGCCTCTGCCTACAGTCATCAGATAAAATCTTCAGCAACTCTAAATGGAGTCCAGAGAGACTAAAATTAGCCCTTTAAGTTATTTTTCAAATGAAATACATACAAAACTAAACTAAACCCCAAAGAAATTATCCTTGGCCACAATCCTCAGCAACATGACTTTCTACTCATAAACACAGGCTCTGTTTTATTAACCTTCTTACAAACACATCTATGGTGGCTTGTCCTTGCACCCTGCAGTTTGGCTCTGTATGTATTTTGTCCAAAAATTATATGAAGGAGTTAACTTATCTCTAAAATAGAAAATGTGGCATATCACGGTAAAAAAAACAGTCACAACAAGCACAGAAGACCATTCAGAGTAGCTGAAGAGTTTATCTGATGACAGTAGGTAGAGGTAGGCTAATACTACCTAATGACTCCCAGTGTTTGAGCTCAGCTAATAAGCGTTGGACGACCGACTCTTTCTTGTTACAGTACCCACAGTCGAAGGAATTGTGTTTATTTCTTGTCATGAACTTGGGTATGAGGCCAGACATGGAATTAAAAATTTTTTTAAACATATTCCTTTAAAGGCATAGTATGAAGTTTTTAGCGGCATCTAAAGGTGAGGTTTGAGATTGCAGCACTCCGGCGTTTAAGTAATCTATTCCATTTTTTACTAAGTCTGTTATTTTAGATAGCCTTTAATAATACACACTGTACCTTTAACACACAACCACCTCTAGGGTAGGGGTGTGCAATATGACAATAACAGATAGTGAGGATCTAGAATGAATCTGCAATCTGCTAAGGCAAAGAGATGGTAGTGTCACCTGTGAGCCTCATTCTGCCAGCTGTAGTTCTGTTTCACTGTGTTTCTTAAGGCTGAGTGGGGATCATGCAGAAAATGAAACTGAATCTTAAGACTTTAGCTGGTTTTATGAAACTGATTAAGATTTTTACACCTACAGGATGCCATAGTTTGAATTCACACCAGAATATCTCTAGCATCTAACAGGACAAGACAGCCTTACATTCCAGGAAACGAGTTAAAGTTTTGGAGACTTGCCTTTAAATTGTATTCCGACTTTAGTATTTCTGCATTCAAAATAATTTCTAAGCATGTAAGTTTGATTCTGGTTGGTAATTTTGAAAACAAGTGTTAACCATGAGCACAAAAACAATCATGACAAAACCAAGGTCATGATGCATTTTTTTCCAAATTGTCCACCCCTACTCTAGTGTTTTCAGAGAATGTTCTGAAAGAGACAACATATCCAGTGAGCAGCAGTTCTCTGGTTAAAAGTGCCTTGTTTAAGCACAGCAGGTCCCAGCAGAAGACCACACCAGTTTCCACTGCTGTTACTAAAATTGGACATTAGATGACTGGAAAATTGATGCCCAGTTTGATATCAAGCCTAATGGTCAGTAGAGCTGGGCAAAAAATAGATAAAATCAATTAATTCAAATTATTTTCTGCAGAAGATTTAAAAATTAAAAATCAAGATGTTTTTCTAGCCATAGTCCAATTGTAAGTAGTTGCAATTTTTGAAAAAATTACAATTTTCATGATGGTCGGCCTTGTAGGGTTTGCACAAGCACTTTTTAGGCTTGTATTTGTTATTTGAGTCGATTAAATATTGATCAAAGAGTTTCATGCTAATATTGTAAAAATACCCCAAGAGGGAAACATTTAGACAACACAAAGGCAAAACTTGATTTTTTTTTCATTTTTATGTCACTGGGAGTTTTGTTTCTTTTAGCGAGGGAAAAATCAATTAAAATCGTAAATCGAGTGTTGTGGAAAAAAAATCGAGGATTTTATTTCTTGGTCATATCGCCCAGTCCTAACGGTCAGTAATTGGAAGATTGCCATTCAAGCCCAAATCCCGCTGTCACATGACGATGTGGCATTGGGCAAGACACTTAACACCAAGTTGTTTCCACTGATGACTCAGTGGCATATTAATGGGAATGAGAGGGTTTGAATGTGTCAGCTGATTCTGATAAATAACTGACATGGAAACTCCGACCATCAGTGAGTGAATGTGAGAGTGAATAGGTAAGTTTGACCTGCAGTGTAAAGCAGCTTTGAGTAGTCGAAGACTAGGAACACACTAAATAAGCTCAAGCAAATTTTTTTTAAGTATGTCCATTTCAAAAGCATTCTCGAAATAGCAGGATCACACTGACTCACAGACTTTGGACTTAAGAGCAGGATTTTTAACGCACATTTAATTCCTGTGTCCTACATTTTGGACTTCACCAGTTCCTCTTTTTTAGACAAACACATCCCAGGGTGTGAATGAGAGCACACATTTGCTCTGGAAACAGTGTGAGGGTACAGAGTAAAAATGACAACTGCATCACGTGGAAATTAGAGAAGACACAAAACACTGCACCAGGCATGGGGCAGGGACAGTGAGGTCTAAAGCCAAAGACAGACCTGCAGTTGGTCCCTGTCCACTGGTGTTATGAGTGTTTCTATTTATATGCTTGCCAGTATGAGACACAGATTACTGGAGGACACCACAAGAGGGCGCAAAAGACTTCTCTCTGTATGTAAATACCTGTAGTGTTAGATGTACACTGCAAACATGGTGGTAATTCTGAGACTAAAAGTGACCAAAAAATCTAAAAAATTAAAAATTCTTCATCATTTTTTTGACGACTGATTATCAGTGGTCGGACCTCACCATCAGCATTGTCTGAATTTTCGATATTTTTCTCTGTTCACCGTTGGAAGTATCTGATGTACGGGTGCTAGGGCTTGGTATTTCCAGCAACTCCACGATACGATACGTATCCCGATACTAAGGCCACGATACGATACATATCCCGATACATGTAAATTGTGAACACTGACTATGCTTTAAGCAAAATTCTTGACAAGTTTAGTTTTTTCTTATAAGAAGAAGAAGAAAAAGAACAAGGATGAGTTTTAAGTGGTTCTACAACTAGAGAGACATAAATTCAGATCCTCAAAGATGGTAGACCTAAGTTCAAATTTAGAACATATGCTTCATTATGTAGCCCGTCTTCTACCTTGAACTGTGCCACTGTTAACATTACCCAAAGTGTATTTACAACAACTGTCAAAATATTTAGGCCGTATCGATTCTGTAGAATCTGTATCGATACATGCATCTCAAAGGAGTGCAATACGACATTTTGCCGTATCGATATACTGAGGACAGGCCTAACGGCTGTAGCGAGTTACCATGTTGACTGATGACTTGTGGCTTTGCGCTAATACATGTGAAAGTCACAGCACCAGAAAAGCAGAGGGTGTCCCCTTCACTTCTTTACTTCCAGTAATCAATGTATAAAAGAAAACTTCTTTAGTTTTTATGTGAGAGATACAGCCTAGGAAACCAAGCTAACACAAACATATTCAGACAAAGTCGGCCATGTTGTCAACTCCAAGTCACTAATGTACACAGTCACCCGCTGAATTCAAACACCGAACTTCTTTCCATGTTTCCAGACTTCTAAAAGAGGATTTATCGGTCATCAGCAAGATGAACTGCTATGTTTGTGTCAGTACAGTCTCATTCATTATTCAGAGGTTGATGATTGTGGTCTCGATTTATCAGTTTGTCTTGCAAACTTTCTATTAATGTTCTCTATACAGAAGTGATCAATCTGTCATCTTTCCTCTGCCACTACACTGATCCCACTTTTAACATGTAGACTACAGCTAACATCAACGTCGGGTTAATCTCGGACAACATGCACATTTGACGCAGCGACAAGAGGCGGCTATCATACATCCGCCAACGTTTATCTCAATCTTAAGATGATCCTCTCACCCTGAGGGTCCACCTCCTTGGCGATCTTCAAGGCATCAGAGTTTGCCAGGTCAGTGTTAGCAGGGGTGACGGCGAGGATCAGACAGCTCTCCATGGTGATGAACTGCATCAGCATGTCTCTGATCTGAAACTCGATGTCATGAGGCTGGTCTCCCACGGCAACTTTGGTCATCCCTGGCAGGTCGATCAGCGTCAGGTTCAGCACTGGGAAAAGAGCGAGAGGAGAGTATTAAAGATCTCAGATAGAGGCTGAAAATGTGCGGCAAGCAGTGTGTTTCTCTTTTCAGCTTGTCTTACCATTAGGGGAGTAAACACGCAGGTTGATGGGGGCGTTGGAGATGCCTTTATTGGACCCTGTCATGCGTTCAGTGTCTGCTTCAATCTCCTGACGGACTTCGTCAAAGTCCGTAAACTTACGGCCCTTACAGTGAAGGAACTCTGCATACTCTGCAAGCAAGAAAAGAGAGAATTTGAAAAACAAAGGGATGGTTTTATAGTAATGGAAATAAATATTTACAGTTTATATCATCAACTGGGATAGAAACAATCAAATAGTAAGTATGAAAGTAAGTAGTAGAATAAGTAGTTGTTTTAAAGTCTGTCACCTTCACAAGTAATCACTTCCTCTAGTGAAAAGGACTACATTTTTCCTTGAAGGCCCTAGTCACTGACAAAGAGGTTTAAAATCCCTATGATTCACTTAATTGGTGCATTCCATTTACATCAGGTCAGAAACTCCAGCATACCAGTCGGAAAACGTCATCTGGAATGCCTCTAAAAGTCGAAGGTCCTATTTGAAAACTCAGGCAACCCTCACAAACCTTTAGTTTACCAACAAACATGGCTGCCCAGTGCATAAATGGGAAGAAATAGCAGTGCATTATTACCTAAAGTCACAACTCAAGGTTGTCATTAGTATAGTGTTGTACACCATCTACATGTGGCCATACTGTGATGTTGACTTTGTCTTGTAGCGTGCTGTTTTGTGGGTTATGAGCTAACAATGCTATCTGCAGCAGAAGTTCCAGTGGGTTGGTGTTAATCTATTAAAAGTGCCAAAAAGTTCAGTACTACAAAGGGTGGAAAGTCTTCCAACTCACTAGGGTCAGAAGTGGTCAAAATTTTGGCTTAATTTTGAAAAAAGACACTCGCTACTCAACCTTCAATAAGTGGACTCACCAACAAGTTATAGAAGCATTGATAATGCCTCCTCTGGGTTATTGCAACTCTCTCCTCTTTGGCCTCCTCCAAAAGTCCTTTCATACACTCCAACTGGTCTAAAGCTCAGCTGCCACATCATCACCAAGACCCCCTCACAGCATCTCATCACCCGATCCCAAACTCCTTCTGTACTCCCTCAAAGCCATCAACAACCTCGCCCCTCCATATCTGTCTGACCCCCTTCATATCCCCACTCCAGCCTGCTCCCTCAGACCCACTTCCTCCATCCACCTCACTGTGCCTGAGCACCAGAGCTGGGGAGAAGGGTCTTCAGTCACTCTTGTCCACAACTCTGGAACTCTCTCCCACCAGACCTCAAGATCTGAATTCTCTGCCCCTCTTCAAATCCAAACTCAAAACCCACCTCTTCAGGACTGCATACAACATTTCACAATAACCTGCCGTCTACATCTCTACATTTTTGTCTGTTGTGTTTGCTGATTTTATTTACTACTGTTACTATTGTTGATTTTATTGTTGTTGTTTTAATCTTGTATAGTGTCCTTGAGTGTCTTGAAAGGCATTATTTTTAGTATTTTTTTATATTATGATTATTAATATGAGTCAAGTGTTTGATATTGTTGCCACGGCAAACCTACAGGCCAACTTTTGCCAACCTAGAAAATCATCAGGACTCAAAAGGGGATCGATAATGAATCAAATAAATAAGCAGAATCATTAAAGGCATTGGTATCAAGAAAATAGCATCACTTCCCAGCTCTGTTTAAGTTCCACTTATTTATGATCTTACGAAAAATGTTTTAGCACTATAGTTTATGGAATAGTTGTTCTTATATAAAGTTCAACTATCGTGAAAGTGCTCTCCAATTTCTGCTAACAGGTGAAACTGGAACACTCTTAAACTTGGCTATGATGTCTTCCCCAGTGTCCTTATCGGACCGCCAACCAGGAGCGGATCTAGAAAAATATTTATAGGGTGGCAAGAGGGGGGCGGGAATTTTTTAGGGGTGGCAACCTACATTAGATGCATATAAACTGAAGCAGTTATCGTAGTTTGATGAGAAATAGACGATTTACACTGAAGTATTCCTGCTTGCAAGACGTATTACATAACTTAGAACATACTGTATTTCCACATGTAAGCAGCATTTGTACAAGAAAAATCTATCCTAATGGACTGTAATAAAGTCAGCAGCATAGATACCCAATGGAAACCAATGGTCCATGGCACTTAAACAAGGCACTGGACACAAACCTGAATAGAGGTCCCATATGAATAAATTTAGCTTCCAGTCAGAAAAACTACAAAAATATTTTGTAACTATGTACATACAGGTTGTTTCTGTACAGTGAAATACCCAAAATAAGAGCAATCAAAAAACAAGAACAGCAAAAACACTGCTTCGTGTTCAGCAGAATTTAAACCATTTACACTGGTGTCACATTTTCAACTCTTTATTTTTAAGGTTTTATCTATCAGATTTGCTCAGTAACCAAAACAGAGGTATAGAGAAATTTAAAGAGCAGATTACATTTACAAAGTTTCCCTTTACAGAAACTGAATCAATATTCAGTGTGTTTATAACCTATTTAAATGTTTTATTTGAATTTTAAATGTGTGGATCACTGTGTCTGTGTTTATATGCAGGCGAGACACATGGGGCTGGTTTCGATTCGATTCGGTGGGTTTTTGGCAGAAACACGGCCACTTTTGACTCAGATTTTTCGTCCTGTGATCTTCTTTTCAGCCTGTAGCATAGCTTACACTCACACACACACCCAGCCCCGTTATTCAGGTAAGTAGCAGTGAACTGAGTCTGGACCCAGATGGATTATGAAGAACACGTCGCCGCCTGCACGCCTCAAATACTAGACGGTGGTTTTTAATTTCTTCCTTTTTCGGTGGCTCTCTTCGTGCCTTCCTGGTCTCACAGTTGGGGGTGGCAGTAGGGTGGCAGTGAGTATTATTTTGATTATTAATATGAGTCAAGTGGCATTTGCCATGCTATGCCACCCTGGTAGATCCGCCCATGCCGTCAACATAAATAAAGCACAGGCATTAGGTGAGGGTCTTTTCACGAACACCTGTCTGGGTTTTCAAGGCCTTTATCTTCGGTTCAAAAATTCTGTTTTGATGACTGTGCAAGTCTATTCATAATCATTTATGTTAAAAAAACACTATTTATCATCTGTAGTACCCCTGATCCCCTTGTATTCTCAGTCTGCCTGAGCCGCTCTGTAAAGTTGCTTTTCCACGGAGCAGTCCAGGTTGATTTGACTCAGTACGGGACTCAGTTACAGGTATTCCTAATATTAAATGAGATAGGATGCCCAACCATACCAAACCAATCCTAAAGAGTAGAGCTAAATGCACTGCTGTCTCTTGATCAGTCACAAAAACCTCCAATCTCCATGCTGCAGCAGCTAAAACAAATATACTTAACTCTTCATGTTAAAATAAGCCACTGACTTAAGAGTGACTTGTTCACTGCAAAAGGTTTTAAAGAAAGTCCACACAAAACAATGCTCCATGGAGTGCTCCAGGTCCTCCATTGTTGCTCTTTGTTTACAGTCACCTCAGACTACTTCACAGTGTTGACTCTCTCCTCCCAACTCATGTCCCTGCCCTCAAGTGAAGGTGCAGCTGGAGATGGAAATGCCAACAAGACCAAAGTTAACAGCTAGAAACCAGTGCCAGATTGTACTGAACTGAACCACACAGTGGAAACAAGGCTTTAGAGCAACTGACACACTCTAAGCACACCTCCCTACGTAGACACAGTCCACGTCTACCATCCAATTCGTTCATAGTTGATAGTTCAGTTCAGTGCTGCTTGGTGCCATGTCGTCAAGCACCTTGCATCCATTCTATTCTCAGTTATGGACTGGGCTTGCCTCCCAAGTCAATAGGCTTTATATGTTGACAAAAGGGCATGACATCATAGCGGTAGGTCTATTCAGAGGGCTAGGGGAACAAGCCATTCCAGGCAGCTACTGGCACCATTCTATTTAATTTTACTCTCTATTTTATTTTATCTTCCCTTGGCAAAGTTTTAAATGTTGTCCATTTGTCTACCGTTCAAAGCTCTGATCTCTTGAGCCTCTATCCATCCATCCATCCATCCATCCATCCATCCATCTATCTATCTATCTATCTATCTATCTATCTATCTATCTATCTATCTATCTATCTATCTATCTATCTATCTATCTATCTATCTATCTATCTATCTATCTATCTATCTATCTATCTATCTAGCAAAAAGGGGGAGAAAAAAGTCTTGGTTCCACAGCCTTTTTGTCTTGTGCATAGAAGTATTCAACAAGAGAGACATAAGGAACACTTGAGGGTTTATAAGTATGCCACACTATTGTGCTTCATGTCTTCTCGGTTGTGATGTGTTGTGCAGAAGCTTGTGTTGTGATTAGTAGAATTTATCATGCATACTTCATTCCACTAAAGCACATATTATGCTCTAACAAACCTTCATGAAGGGCCCCAAAGTTGTCCATGCACTCTATTGAAGAAAAAAACTTGCCTGATTTGCTGTTAATGAGCTGCAGGATGAGAGGACGACGAGTGACAATCCCAGATCCTCTTGGCAAGAAGTCCCTGAGGGAGACAGTTGAGAACAAAGTTAAATACACACCCATGTGAAAGAGAAGGATATGATATCAAAGCGTTGACAGATAACTGTCATAACAACACTTTAAATGAAGAGTTATATCAGAAAAAGAACAGAGTAACGCCCATTAATCAAAGAAGACTTATTCAGCAATTTCCTTAGCCTGGCAGTGCAGCTGGATCAGCCATATCCAATGTCTGAATTCCATTGGATCCATGTTTTCAGGTTCAAATCTACAATAATTTTAAGTGGCCCAAAGTGCCACTGGCCAATCATCTTCGTTTAGAGCAGGAAGAGGTGGGAGCTATGAGTTAGACAACAGCAGGAAGTGACTGCTCATATACACATTAGCATAGATGCTAACAGCCTCAGTGGGGCGGCAGTCGCTCACTTCGTAAGGAATTAGTCTGGGAATCGAAGAGTGGCCGGTTCGAATCCCTATCAGACCATGTTTGGAAGTTGGTTTGGTAGCTGGAGAGATGCCATCGAACTTCCTGATTCTGCTGAAGTGCCCTTGAGCAAGGTACTGAACCCCGAAAGGCGCTTCTTCAGGAACAGCAAGCCGTCACTCTGACATCTCTCCATTAGTGCATGATCACAGGACTTGTTTGTGCATGTATACTTCAACCTATGTAAGTAAAAACATGTTTAAACAATAGAGTGGAAAGAATTGAATTTCCTGCGAGGGATTAATAAATATTAAATTAATGTTCATCAGGTCTGGGCCGCATTTCTTCATTAAATGAAGAACAAAAGATAACTGAAAGCATATTTGTGAAGGATATTTTTGCCCCACTTCCAACATGTTTTGGTGAGTTTGTTCTGCAAAGTGGCTTTTGTTTTGTATTT
Source organism: Scarus forsteni (assembly GCA_036419115.1). Classification (NCBI taxonomy): domain Eukaryota; kingdom Metazoa; phylum Chordata; class Actinopteri; order Labriformes; family Labridae; genus Scarus; species Scarus forsteni. The sequence goes on from JAZDUH010000471.1 coordinate 12,848,297, forward strand.
CACAACTGTCCAATCTGCCAGATTTGCTATTGAAGGTTCTGCTCATCCCCAAACACTTTCTAGCAACTGACGCCCAGATAGATGAGTGAAATGTAATGGTCACTCTGGCGTGTAAAGTTAGATGATCCTTCAGCCCACAAAAAAAGTGAATACGATTTAAAGATTTTTAACAAATCAATCATTCTCTGCTTATTGAGGGCCTTTGGACCACTGTTTTAAACAATGCAGTCTCTGTAGTGCTCTACTGCTTGATTTATTTTAGATACTTGAAATCATGCTACAAAAATCTGTAGATAAAGCAAACACAGGTTTTTAAAATAAGTCATCACACAACTGAAAACGGTATCGAGTTGTCCTATATTGTTATTGTGAGTCTGACAAAGAGGTAGACCTGAAGTTGAAAACAACTTGACTGTACATATGTCCACAGGTTGCTCATAATGGTTGTAGAGGAGCAGAACATTTTGTTATAAAAGCTGTAACAACCTCCGTAGTTTCTGCACAATCAAAGTAACACCATATTCCACCATGTTTCAGTTGCTGTCAGGGTCCAAGCATGCAGTTTTAAGGAATAGTTTGGGCCGCAACTTCTTCATTTCTAAAACTACTTTAACTATTTCAGATTCATCCACACTTTGATCTGTTTTCAAAAATGTGTGCTCTCAGGCACCAAAAACACCAAGTGTATCCAAGTGAACAGAGCACCGATACAATCAAACACTTGTGCAGAAATGCCAGTATTAGTCTCTATGTGGATGACTCCTGTATAAGACATTAATCTGCTTAACAAAAAAAAACTAATCAATCGTTCAATCACATGGCAGCAACTAAACACATAAAGTCATGTGGACATGGCCAAGACAACCTGCTGAAGCCAAAAACAGGTATCAGAAAGAAGACGAAACAGTGCAACTGCTTTAACTGATGATACTCTGACTGATGCTCTGTATGAATGTGAGGGTTTGTTGGTATAACTACATGTAGCTGCCATTTTTGGTCTGGTCCCCCTTGATAGAGAGATCCCTGATCTCAATGGGACTAGCCTGGCTAAATAAAGGTTAAATAACATCAAATCTGATGGCTGTTTACAGCAGGATAACACTGTGTCACAAAGTTAAGAAAATCAAACTGGTTTCTTGAACATGACCATAAGTTCCCTGTTCTCTAGAGGCATCCAAAAACACCAGATCTCAAAGCAATACAGCACCCTTGCAATATAATTATTAATTAATTTTATATGAGCTCAAAGCTACTATGGGGAACCTTAAATCCCTGCTACAGAGAATCAAAGCAGTTCTGATGGCACAGGAGTCCAACCCAGAACTAAACATTTTTAAAAATACAGCAGAAAGAAAAATAATCCATTTCTCAATACTAGTGTACAGCACAAAGACTACTACCCCATTTTTAAAATATTACTGAACCTTCACTGACAGTGTTGAATCAGGCATGGAACAAAACATGGAAAAGCTTTTTTGTACTGTTTATGATTCATCTTCTTTTTTGATCATTGAACAAAACAGACTCATCCTTCATTGAGTGTCAGGGACTTTTATCATTGCCGTGTTTTGGTTTGATTTTTCTATCAAATGAAAAAAATCTGGTTTAGTTTAATGCTAGAAAAATAAATAAGAGACAAAAATGAAAAAGGACTCAGTCTACAAAAAATTGAAGTAAGAGTCAAGTTCTACCAAAATAAGAGTCTAGGTCTAAACTTGAACCATCCACATTAACACGTGTGGCTTATTGATGAGAGACAAAGACAAACTAACAGCTTGTTTACTGTAAGCAGAGTACAGAGACATGTGTCCAAACACCAGGCTGATCAATACAGAAACTAACGATCAATGCAACTGAAATCAAGTCCAGGTCACTGACTACACATCTCCCCAGGCCATCAGAAAAACTGTCCGTCTACGGAGCTTCTCATTACATAACTTTGTCCATCCTCGCCTCCTCTCTCCTCAAACTACCCGAAAGTCAGGAGGGGAGAAGAGCACCGGTGTTTCCTCTGAGGAAGTCTTTCAACCTTAGATGCAATGTGATTGCCTTAGAGGGTGAAATGCCACACCTTCACTCTGATCATTGCTTTTCCACTGGGGCTGCCACTTTATACTTTATATTCAAATATATGTTTTGCATGGGGATTAAAATATTAAGTGTAGCAGCACATCAGAGCACCTGGAGCAGTGGACTGATTGATCCAACAGAGGGCGCTCTTGATGAAACTGGACCACCAGCCTCATACACTGATGCTGCTCTCTTAAACCTCAGCAAACACAGAGTGAGGTACATTCTGATAAAACGTAGGACGCACAAAGCCGCTGTGTGGAGGTATTTTGGGTTCTACATCACTGATGGCAAAATCTAAATCAATAACAGTTATGTGGAAAGCAGTATATTTACTCATCCTCCTTCCTCCTTTTGGAAGTGTTTTCCAGAGGCACAGAAAAAAAAGCCGCCAAGGACAAGATTGCAAGATCATATGCAAGGATGTGTGGTCCATTGGTGTGTAGGGCCTTATAAAATCCCTGGTGACAGATTTGCAGATGGAATCACTAAATTGGCCATTGAAGCGGAATTCAATATAAACACAGCATATCAACATTTAATTCAAACATTTTTTTTTGGAATGAAAAGGAAAGTATCTCTCAGGAAAATGCTCAGAGGGGTCACTCAGGCTGGGGACAATGCCTGCTTCACTCATTCTCCTCCCCTTATTAACAATGCAATCATGTTGAAGTTGGCCAAGTTGGAAAGCAGCTACTCAACTCCTGGATAACTCCAAAGTACAGGGCAGAGAAGTTTCCCAACGATTATCATGTGTCACGTGATCAAATGTTCTGAGATTTTGTCAACATACTGCTGACTGGACCCATAAAGAAACGTGTGAGGAACAACTGAAGAGTTTCTATATTTCATTACTTTCTGCTGTGTCTCAGGTTCCAATTTGTGTGAAATACTAAAAAACCATTTCTCAAAAAATCAAAACAAAAAGGACGTAATATTAAAAAAAATAACATGGATTTTATAGGGCTTATTGGTGTGGTTACGGGACAGCGTTTTTGGAATTAAATGATACAACTGGAGCCTCAGCACCTCCAAGCAAGGAACTGAAGTAAAGATGTGAGAGACTCGAGGACAGAGAAGGCAGAACATAACAAAATGAAAAATCCTTCACTTTACGAGTCTGAGAAGAGCCAGGTGTTGATGATGTGGTGCTCAGCTGATTGGCTGTCAAAAACACAGCAACACAAGCACCCTTAAAAGATGAACAAGCACTGTGTCACAATAAAGTGGCATCACATAAAACTGCTCTTAGTACCTACTCCGCTCTGGTTTCAAGCGAGCTGAGGTGGTACTGAAAGATGACGTTACCGACTGCCGGCTACTGATTGCTCAGACAATGTTGTCATTGATGAGTTGTGAGCGCGACGACCTAGCATGCTAGCGGTAGCTACCATTAGCTTACCCTCATATGTCTGTTCTTTGCAGCTTGATTGCTCTCGTCCTCGGCTTCATTCTGTTGTATCGCTACCAAAACTCTCCTGTGCTTCTCAAGGGGTATTTCTTCTTGCCAAAGAGATACCCCTCAAATCAAAACTTTTTGATTGAAAACAACATTTCCCTTTAATTGTTTTTGAAATAGGTCAAATGCATTGTTACATACATACACCTGAAAACATGGAGTGCATCAAGTCAGTTAAACTAATGTTGCAAGGACATTATTCTCGTTTTTCCTTTAACAATGTATTGCTAGCATCCAAACCTGCTGTGCAGCTCAAACTGTAATTGAAGCGCTTTGAGTTACTGACAGCACAACAGTAAGTATAAAAAAAACAATATTTCTCTTGTCACTGTCTGAACTGAAAAGACTGCATGAAATAAAAACTGTGCATACATAATTAATAGTTGTTTTTTATTTCCAACTCTGATAAGATATGAGTTTTTTATTTTACAAAAAAATGATTTTAAGATTATAAATATCGACATTATATCAAAGGTCAAAATATTGCGATATTCATTTCATTTCATTTCATTTATTTCTTTATTTGAGTGGGACAATGCATATTAATGAACAGGCAACAATGCTGTAAAAATGCCGGATTTAGCTCAAGGCTAATTTCCATCCGCAGTCCCATGGGGTAAAAACATACCATATATTGCTGTATCAATATTTTTTCAAGCCTCTACTAATAATCTGTCTGTATAATTTGGGGCTGCAGTTTGTCGGTCTGTTTGCTTGTCTGCCTACTAGGACTAAACGATATGGACAAAATTTCATGTCTCGATATTCATGCCAGATATCTCGATATCAGTACGATACCATATTACTATGGGTTTCGGTAAAAACCAAGCATTTCTAAGAAGAATAAAAACATCATAAGTCAAAAGAATGTGGAAAGTGCAGTTTTATTTATAAGAAATCTTTATTGTTTATATTGTTGCTTTTTGGATATTAATATCTTTAATGTTCATATTAAGATATAGACACTATAACGATATATTGTTCAGCCCTACTGCTTACCCATCTGTCTGTCTTTCTGTCCATCTAGATATCAGTTAGATACTGATATCTATCTAACTGTCTGCATATTTGTGTGTCTGTTTCTCTTTCGATGTCTGTGTTTGTCCATCAGTCAGTCTGTCCATACGTCTGGCTATCTCAGTCAGTTTTTCTGTCCGTCTGTCTGACTTTTCTGTTAGTCTAACTAGTTGTTTGCTTACTTTCCTGTCTGTCTGCACATCTGCTTATTTATTTATCAATCTGTCTGTCTTTCTGCTGGACTATGTGATTGCCCGTCTGCATGTCTGTCCATCTGCCTATGAGCATGCTTCCCTGTTATTCAATCTGCCTGTCTGCATATTCTTTTTCAAATCTGTCCATCTTCCTTTAATGTCTTTCTGCTTGTTGATCTGTCTTTTTACTCGTCCGCCAGTCTGTCTGTCCTTATGCATGGCTGCCTCTTTTCTCCCATGTCAGCACCAGAAACCAGGCTGAATATTAGTGCAAGGTCACTGGGCCACACACTTAAAAGATAGCACACATAAACTGAAAAACACACACTCTGTCTCTGCTGTCCACTGCTGACGGAGCGGACAGGAAGTTACACAACCCGTTCCCGTTGTCTCTCCTCTTCTTTTCCTGTTGCTTGTGAAACTAAGACATGAGTAACACTGCCAACACATCAGTTCATCAATAATATTAGTTTTCTCTGTCTGACATCTTTTGTTAAATCTGTTTGTCAGGAACTGATTAGAATAGTTACACTGCTGAAGTGCCCATATTGTAACTTTTCCTCTCACAGCATGGTCTCAATTCCTGCTTAAGATGTTAAGTCATATTTTCAGTTGTTTATCTCCCAAAGATTATAGATTATTGTTTAAAAAATATTGAGGTAAGAAGGTGTACAATTCTCGACTTGTAAAGAACAAGTCACAAAGTGAACTAAGCACAGAAAGTAAGGAGATAGGTATTCGGAAGATTATTTCTTTGTTCTAACAATGCTTCTTGGCAATAAATCTTAGTTACCGCATTGGAAAGCCTGTTTGTTTCCTTTTTAAATGGAGCAGCATTTTTCCAGATCCTCTCTCCAATGCCAAACAGCTTCATCTGCTACTGACTTTTCTTTGTTGGTTTAGATAATGGAAGCCTCAAGAAAAAAAGACATACTGGCAATCTAAAAAACTATTCAATTAAGAAACAGGAGCCACAGTAGCTTGTGGAAGAACCATATACCAAACAGTCTGCCCAAGCTGATCCAACAAGAGTTCAATGGGGTTGAGGTCAGGACTGCTGACAGGCCATTACATCCTATCTGCTCCTAGTTTCTGGAGGTAGACTCTAATAAACCCAGTCTGTAGGGGTGAGTCATCTTGGAGGGTAGAGTTCAGTCCCAGACTGCAGAGAAACAGGGTTGCCATTGGTTGCAGAATCTTATCTCGATGTCTATCTGCATTAAGATCATCTCTGATGAAGACAAGCCTTGTTTTATTTTCTTAATAAGGGAGGTGCTACTCCACACCATTGCACTGCCTCCACCAAAATGCTACTCTATAAGTGCAGCAATAACCATGGGGATCTCCACATCTTCTCCTTAGCTTGACCCTAGGATCCAACTGCGGTGACCAGGACTTGGACTCATTGAAGAACACGAAGGGTCTCCACATGTTCAGGTTCCAGTGTGCATGTTGCCTGTCCCAAAAAGGCCCAACAGTGAAGGGCAGTAATGGCAGGCCTCCTGGCAGCCTTATGTGACCGGACATTAACTGAATGCAATCTGTTGTCTGGGAAGAGAGCTGCTCGCCATATCGTCCTTCAAACCTTGACTGCAAATCAGTAGAAGACTTCCTATGGTTTGTTACTGCTGACAGGATGAGGAACTGTCTTCCTCTCTGTGTCATCTTCTTGGCACGCACACTACATAGCCTGTCTCTGGCATCCCTGATAAATGAAGCTTGACCTTCAGTTTAGAGATGGCACCAAGGCTTACTCCAAGTAATGCTGTAACTTAGTTTTGAAGAACACCACTTTGAAGTTGTCATATCCCGCAGGCTCCATCCATATCAGTCAAGCTTGGCATGCTGATTCTTGGAGCAGAAACCAACTGGTCTCTGTAACAGGGCCCAAGCTAAGTGGTGCTGATAATTAGTCAGCACTTTGGGGTCCTAAAAGCTCAGAATAAGAGTCAACAGCAGCATTAACAAAAGCTGTGTGGCACTGGCAGAGAGGATTTTGGAAATATTTCATGGATGCAAAAACAAACTCAGTTCTGCTGCTCATCCCACAATTGCATGTTTTACCATCACCAAGGAGGTCTTATTTTTGCCGGCATATGTTTGTTTGTTTGTTTGTTTGTCTGTTTGTTAGCAAGATTATACAAAGATCTACTGGGCGGATTTTGCTGAAATTTTCAGGAGATGTTGGTAATGACCCAACTTGAAAATGATTACATTTTAGTGGTGATTCAGATAACCACCATTAGCTCATGATTGTTTTTACTCAATAACTGTCTGACTAATAATGATATCTACATTATCGCTGAGTGTTAGGTGCGGTTTTTTACACTACGATGGAAACTCTTATGAAACTTGGAGGAGGCTTGTAATCTCTGACTACTTCCAGCTCCAATTTCAACCCTTATACCATGAAACCAGCTGGTGTGTGTCACTTTAGAGGTGAGGGCTGTGAAGAGAGCAATCTTTAGCTGGATTTATTTCTCCTGTTTTCCTCTTCAAGGGCCATTTCAAAGTATTTCTATTATTTTCTTTTTTTCCACTCACTCAATATGATCTTATAAAACAATGGGTTATAAATACGAGCAATAAAAACAGCATCAGCAGTGGCTGTGTTAATAATTAAATGATATATCAGATTAAATCAACTATATGAAGTAAAACGAAAAGACTCTCAGGCACTCTTTTCAAACAATTAATGCCCCAGTCACACATTCCTGTTTCTTATGGCGATTGTGGACAACTGCACACGATTGGCAAGGGTTGTTTTATCGGCATGATACAGGAAGAAATGACTCTCTCCTCCAGACACACTCCATAAATTAGGGATGTAACAGTATGAAAATTTCCTATCACGGTTATTGTGACCAAAATTATCACGGTATTGTTGCAGTGTGCTCAAAATGTTCAAAAAGTACTTTAACACAGTCTTGAAATCATTTAACCCCTTTAATATGATAATTTTAACAGTTCTATCGTCTTTTGTCACTAAATGTGTCAGGAAATGTCCTATAAGTAAATTTGTTTAAACTTTTTTCATGAGAAATAAAAGTAAACAATTCTGGCAATTATTTGTCATTATTATGTTATAAATGCTTAAACAGTGAGCAATTAGAAGAAGATAAAAAAAACAGACTTTAACTTTAAACAGGATTCTCTTTATAAAAAATTGTAAATTCAAAGTTTTGAGACGACCAAAAATAAATTTAACCTATTTTACAAACACTCACACATTTTTGTTTGCCTGCAGCATTAGTGTCCATGTTACAGCTCGTTTTATTAGACCATGTCTAGGCCTTTTTATTTATTTTTTGTTTTATTAACTCTCCTCTGGTCTCCCCTTTCCATGGCAGATCTCCTTTATATCTCCTTCTTTAATATTTCCAAATTACAATTGGTTAAATTCATAAAACACGAACTATGACAGAAAAAGACAATCTATTACGACGAAATACAGCGAAACATGGAAAATAAATGGTGAAACACGGTAAAACGGTAATTTTAATAGGACACGGTAATGATTACCGTGGGAAATTTTACCACGGTTTACCATTTTACCGGTAACCGTTACATCCCTACCATAAATACACCGTCAGTAACATTTATAAAGCGCTTCAAGGGCATTCTTCCCACTTCAATTAGGTCAATAAAATGATATGACGAGGATTCCTTAAATTTCCATCCTGCAGACAAGATGTCAGCCCTTTCCGAGCCCAGTTTGCGTCACATTAGCCCAAATTGAGCCTCGATTGAGGCCCCCTCGCTTGCGCCACCTTGAATAGGACACAGTCAGGGCACAAACAGATATGCCTTGTCAGTCGGAGAAAGCTTTCAGGATTGAGCAACGATCAGCCCAATTGAGCTCCGTATGTACATGCCATTCTTATACTGTTAGCCTTAGGACTGCATTAGACTTCGTACCAGCTACACTTAGGGCGACGATTCTCCACAACAGTTTTGAACAGTTCAATACTGTCGGAACCCTTCCCTGTTCCCTGGTGTTCGTCCGCGACTATACAACGATGATCCAGATCAAGCAGCGCATGCACCACAACCAAAGCATGTTTCATCAGGATTATGACAATCGTGCACAATTACCATGAGAAACGGGAGGGTGTGTCCAGGGCTTAAGCAGCTTTATTCCAACAGCATGTTCATGTAGATCTTGAAATAAACTTATTCATGTTTCAGCTTCAGGACTTCAGGAGGTCATGCAAAACCTTTTGTTTAACCCACATTTGAATTGTTTGGAGAGCGGTACCTTGGAGTTGCTTCAACGACTTTACGAATCTATTCCAAAGAGCACTTCAACCAACTCTTTTATGAGTTCGGGCAGCTCTCCTTTCCTTTAGTTTTAAATCTGTTTTCATTTTGACAGACTTGATTCACTTGTGCAAGCTTGACTTTAAGAAAAAAATCAACAAACAAAAGCACTTTAACCAAAGATGATGGGATAATTGTTTAAAAGGAGAAATTAAGTTGGAAAGGCTCCAGCCCCGGGACCCCATAATGGTATAGACAAATAATGGATGGATGGATGGATGGATATATCATTATTTAAGTTTTTTTTGTTTTTGTTTTCAAATCTGTTTTTAACAGAGTGATGTCGGAATGAGTCAAAAACCACATAAGCCAGTTAGCATTTTAGCACTTCCGGTTCCCAAGGCTAGAGGAATTGGGATTTTATGATAGCCTTTAGGTTAAATAGCTGAAATAAGGTCCAAAATGAACACATGCAAATAAGATATGATCCATGCAACATGAAATGCATCTGATATAGCTGTACTCTACCCCTGAATTTTAAAGGATAACTGTGTTGTCAAAAGGATGGTTACAAGGGCTGGAAATCCTCCAGTGGGTTGCGATTTGATTTATTTCTGTTTGCATAGGTCATAATCTGATCAGACTAGGGGTGTGCGATATGACGATATTAAATTGTTAAGGATTATAATGTGGGGATGATCTCATAAAGCAGAAAGATCGTCAGATCGTCTGTGTGGGTGCAGAGACTTTGAAGCACACCCGACTAGCCAATCGTAGCATATTACGCACAGTGCATGGTGGGAGCTCCTGTTTGGTTATGTAGCGTGAAGCCATGGCAGAAAGAGAAAAGGAGATAAAAGCTTCAAGATGTCCGAACAAAAATCTGTTCTACAGCAGCTGTATTATTCACTCAGATTATAGACATTGCAGTTAGATAACATTTGTTCTAAATTGTTGCACTTTAAGAGATAATGTTGATATTGTTGTTCATTACCTTTTATGTTTACATTTATTGCACATTTTCATAAAAACTGCACTATTAAGATTAAACCTGTTCAGAAAGTTTCTTTGGCTTTAATTATCTTTTTTTTTTTTTTTAGGGTTTTACATGTTATATATGTTACACAAAGGGAAAAAATGGTCAAACATGCAAATTAGTCCAGAAAAGTCAAAGTTAAAAAAGAACCATGATAAAATCGTGACCATGATTTTATTTCTAAAAAATCGTGATATGATATATTTGCCATATTTCCCACCCCTAGATCAGACTGAACCACTCTTCACAATGCATTCCCTGTTTGTAAAAAAAGGTACACATTGCAGCATCAGCTTCTGCCTGCAGTACATGAATAGGCTGGATATTATGATTTAACAAAAAAAAGCACAATAAAATGTGATCAAGATAATCAGACTGTGTCTTATCTGCTAACAAAAACCCAGATACACTGCAGTATGAAGAGTGTTTAATTCACTTGTGCAAGCTTGACTTTAAGACAAATCAACAAGCCAAAGCACTAAGGAAAAAAAGTTGAAAAGACAAAAATTTACATACAGGCTAACTGTAAAAGTTTTCAGAGATTATCCTGTTTTGTCCAAAAGTAATGGCTGAAATATGAGGACTGAATTCTGACTTAAGAATGACTAAAACCACACAAGAGCTTAATCATGACTAACATTTGTTTACTAAAACACCAAGTCATACTCTAAAATGGCCTCCAAAATGAGCCCTCGTAACCAAACATGAAGACAGCGATGTTTCCCTCAGTGGGTATCTGGTACCCACTGTGTGTCATCTACACATGACAGTGCAGCTGGTGACATCACTGATGACCCCGGCACAAACACATCAATGCCCCCACTGTCTCCCTCGGCCACTGCTTGGGACTTAGAGACAAAAGACAGCAGGAAAAAAAGGAGACGTAGCTGCCTAATCTACACCCCCTCTCTCACAGAACAACAAGTGAAATCACTCCAGCATGTACAGGATGAAAGTTTGTCCCTTTTCTGGCATCTCTTCACGAAACCCAAGGTTATCTTATGCTGATTATGACTCAGACATGTCTTCTTCCAGTTCCTTTTCCTTGATGCTTCTACAACAATTCTCTCTTTTTCTAAACAAGGACAGTTTTTCTATGTAGTTGGACAATAATAATCAGTCTTTTTCAACTCTGCACTAACAAACTGTATTTTCACAAGAGCCTCAGTCCAAAAACATCCTTGACTGAGGAACAGTGGACAATGATGGACAGCAGAATTGAAAGCTTTTACACAATTAGATTTTAGTTAAATCTCTACGACAAGGTGGCACAGTTACATACTATCACTTTTTAGAGTAGGGCTGAACGATTTGAGAAAATAATCTAATTGCGATTTTTTTCCCCCAATATTGTGATTTACTCTGCAATTGTTTTAATGTTCCTCATCTTATGTATTCTCAAACAAACATCATAGATCTTTTTATAGTAAAACCAATATGACATTAAATTAATCTAAGGATATAAGATTTGAGAAAAAGTGGAGAAGTTGAGAACAGAAGCAAAATAGGTATGAGGTTGTAAAAACTGGGTAAAAAATGATATGAAAGTGGAAAAAGGTTAATAAATAGGTGCAAAATAGGTATGAAATTGAAAAAAAAAATTAGGATAATTGGCAAAAAAAAATCCAAAAGTGGCTTAGGAAAATTGATTATGGCAGCAAAATTTGGAATTAAATTTGAAATTAAATTTCAAAAACCATGAAAAAATTCAAAAAATGGTTCTGACAGTGGCCAAAATAAGGTGAATGGGGGCAAAATAGGCATAAAATTGTAAAAACGGGGTTAAAAAAAAAAAGTAAAAATGGTCCAAAAGTGGGAAAAAAGTGTATGAATAGAGGTAAAAAAAAATAGGCATGAAATTCCAAAAAACTACATCACAATGCCAAAATGTTCAACACATTTTGGGCTAAAAATATTGAACCTTCTGCAATTTGAAAATTGCAACAAGCCATTTTGTGATTTAATCTAATTTGCAATTAATTGTTCAGCCCTTTTTTAGAGAGTCACTAAAGGTCACTCAAGGGCCACCAGCAGGTCAGGGGCCATGGGTTGAGAACTGCAGAGTAAGACTGAATTTTGCAAAAATGTGGGTTTGCTGCTATAAGCCACAATCCAGGCTCACGAGTGCAGAGCTCAATCCAGGCAAAGGGGTTAAAATTTGAAATAGAAAGCACTCAGAGAGCGCAAACCTCCACCAAGGTAGCTCATATAATGCTGTTACATCTATAAGCAACAGTTGCATGATAAAGCTACCCTCATAATATGATCCTTTGACCCTGAAAACCCACACCTAGCACTCAGAGATAATGCTGACGTCATTATTAGTCAGTTATTGAGCAAACAATCATGAGCTAAAGGTGGTTACCTGGATCACCACCAAAATGTAATCATTTTTAAGTTGGGCCATTATCAACATCCCCTGAAAATTTCAGCAAATTCCATCCATTTGTTTATGTGTAATCTTACTAACAAACAAACAAAACATACATCAGTAAAAACAACCTCTTTGGTGGAGGTAAAAAAAATAAAAAAGACATTTAAAGAAAAAATGAGAACACTACATGCATTTAAAAAATGTGTAAGAGATTTTGATCCAGCTCTGTAGTTATTACCGCTATATTTAATTCATTATTTATATTTTTGTTTATGTGTGTGTACATATATGTACATAAACACATGTAAATATATATCTCCCTAAAGGAAGTTTCTGGATTAATAAAGTTCTATCAAATCTGATCCAATCTAATTAGTTTAATTGTAAAAAAAATGTATGCCATTTTGTCAGTTGCAGGATTAATCTTTTCAGATTGAAATCTTTTTGGTTTCAGAATTTTGTTTAGCCCCCAGATTTCTTTTTCTCACCTTAAGATCTTATTGTTTTAGTTGAAGACTTTTGGCCGTGTTCTGGCATGTGAAGTGTGCGGGATTGTGAGTGACAGCACAACAAAGCATCCTCAAATAATGTTGACGTCTGGTAAAAAGGTCTGAAGGTGAAAGGAAGAAATCTTAAGCCCAAGATATACGAATTAAATCTTAGATTATTAATCCTACAATTGGAAAAATGACACAACACATGTTAAAATATATATCAGAGTTAAAAATGAAAATACAATGTTTTATTAGAATAATTACAGAGATGAATCAAAAGTATATTTAAACTGAAAAATAATCTCTTACACTTATTTTTAATTCAATTTAATGTTTTTAAATTCAAGAACAGACATTGAAATTTCAGTTTGAATGTTTTTCAATATTTTTTTATTTTCAAATTACTACACGTTTGGTACGGATTAAGCTCCATAAATGATTAAGGAACTCCAATAAATTTCTTCAAACTGATTCATCTTGATCAGGCTAAAAATATTGAACCTTCTGCAATTTGAAAATTGCATGATGTGATTTAATCTAATCAATTAATTGTTCAGCCCTTTTTTAGAGAGTCACTAAAGGTCACTCAAGGGCCACCAGCAGGTCAGGGAGCTCATGGGTTGAATCACTGCTGTAAATGTTTGACAGAGCAGGTTTTGAAATTACAGTCCGTGCTCATGTATACGTTAAAAAGGCATGTTTTCTGCGAGTGAAGCTCCACGTGAAGTCTGTTTAAACATCTCTAGATCAAAATTTTGTTATGATGACTCTGAAATGACCTGGTTTAGGAGAACTGACACGCAGATCTTCTACTTACAGAGTTGCTTTTATGTGATGTTAATGAAAAATGTGAATTAAAATCAGGGATGCACATTACTTTCTTTAAAGGTGCTATGAGGAGAATCTATTACCGGCAACATAAAGACTCTGCTTCCCATGAGCAGGCGGGGCGACTGTCGTAATGCTGCGTTCCAGTAACCTCAGAAATGGGAGTGACATCATCTTCGACTTATCGGCGTTCCAGTTGAACTATCTACCAGACTATGGTTAGCTGTTGTTAGCACACCTGCATTGTTGTTCACAAATATCACATGAAGAATGTGATTATCACTATGGCAGCATTTTTGTAAATATAAGTCCAACAATACGATGTATACAGCTGATCTAGAGCGACACACCCCAGTCAGAAGTGCAAATAAATTGATTATTACAGGAGCTAAATAACTGTTCACACTGGGGGCATCCATCTTCGATTGTCAACTCGGGGGTGGGGTGAGGTTTCACCGAGTTCCCAGTAGGAAATTCCGACTTCAAGGGACGTTCCAGTTGTAGTTTCCTACTCGAAACACAAAATTCTTACTTCTGACTACAACTGGAACGCACCAAAGACGTGACTGAAGCCAGAGCGTGTGTTTGTTGTTATGCTAATGAATGTAGCTCGGACATTGCTTTACAACTTCTTTTTTCAACAACTTACAGGATGCAAAGCGACGAGGTAATGTATCTCTTTCTAGTTACATAGCGGTAGTTTTTGATGTGTGACAACAAGCAATTTTTGGAAAACTTATTATCGTAGTTGTAGCCGGCTATATATCGCTGCTTACAGCCCGGTGCTCTAAGACGTGTCTGAATAATATAAATTTGCTCTAGTTTTAATTGTTTTGTTCCCAAAGTTGAGTATCCAGGCCAGTCCAGCCCTGTCCGACCCGACCGGAAGGCTAAGGAATAGCATTTACAGATAACCTATTTTGATGCTATAAAACTCATCTTAAAGTGTGTATTTTGATCAGACATATATCTAAAAGTGAGACTTTTTTGTAATTACTTAGAAACTCCTCACAGTCCCTTTAAGCATTTGGAAATACTTGCCTAAAAAGTTGATTATCAGTATTGGCAGACTAAAAAATTCTGGAAATGTACATCTCAAATATTAGCTACAGTACTGGCAGAATATAAAAATGAACTATTATGTTTGCCTCGTCATCACTGGAAGTCCACTTGTTTAATTAAAATGTATCATTTAGGGCGGTGCAGCAGGTATCGCATGTGCCTCTCAGCAAAAAGGTTCTGGCTCAATCTCCTTGTCAGTCAGGGTTCTCTCTGGGCCCATAGACCAAAAACAGGCTCATTAGGTTGACTGGTGACTCCAAATTGCTCTTAGGTATGAGTGTGAGCGTGAATGGTTGTCACTCTCTGGCCCTGCGATTGGCTGGCAACTGGTCCAGGGTGTACCCTGCCTCTTACCCAGTGTCAGCTAGGATAGGCTCCAACCCCCACGTGACCCAGAAGAGGATGAGTGGTACAAACAATGGATGGATGGATGTATCATTTATTTAATTTTTTTCTTTTTTGGTTTCTATAAATCTATCGGTGAATATACAGCTTTGTTTTGTTCCTACTGCCCTATGATCAGCACATCCAGGGTTTACCCTGCCTCGCGCCCAATGTCAGCCTACCACAACCCCAATGGGGATACGACATTCAGTGGAAAATATTCAGTTAATGTCACTCCTGTTTGCCACCATGATCACAGCCCTCCATTCGTAACGCTGTGCCTTTTTTGCACCTGTTTTTCAAACGTAATAAATTCAGATGCGCAATCAGTTGCGGGTTTGATAAATCACATTGCAGGTGCAGAATGATCACATTTGCATCTCCTCCTCCCAGTATTTTGCACGTTCTGATGATCTGCATGTATTCTGCATATTCATGAGGGCAAACACGCTAAATGGACTGCGCTAGTTATTTTGCTCATTTGACAGATGGAATCCTGAGTGCACCGTTAGTAAATCAGATTTGCACGTTTTTATACACGCAAATCTTTAGTAGATCAGGCCCTTAGTTCTGTGTTCAAAATGACCAATACTGTTTAATTTAAGGTTGAATTTAAGCTGCTCTAGATATATGCAGTGTTTCCTCTACATTCATTTAGGAGCGGCGGGCCGCCGCTCCTAAATCCTACCCGCCGCTCCTGCAATTTTTTTTAAAAACTGTAAATACACCACCGCAGCATCATGTCGCTGCCTTCACATCAGAGTCCTGCATTAAATCGGGTGTCGCGGGTGCTGAGGCAGATAACTATCTTGCCCATAGTTGTGTCGCTATGGTTTGCTTACATTTAATAATGCAATCTCTGAAATATTGAGGCTAGTCCACCCTGGCAGACGTACTATTCAGAACAGAGCAGATAAAAGTGTCTCTATCAACATTGTCAGACGAGCCGATAACTTCTGAATCATTAATTCTCTTAATAACAGACTCAAACAGCGTGTCATACAGTTAGCAGTTCTCTCTCTCAGTCTACACTTCCGTTACCTCAGCCAATCCCGGCTCCCCCTTAGCAGCGTTAACATTACAAAGATTACTCTGAAGATGCTCACTCTGACATACTACTATGACACTCCTTCCCTAAAAACAATTCAGTAGAAATGCTTCTCACGCCCAGTTCTTCGATAGTACGATATGATTTGCTGCTGCCAGGCGACTACAGCCAGAAAGTTCAAAACGCTGGTTTCTGAGCAGCAGGCTCGGCAACCGCTAGGTCCAAGCGTGTCTGCCGCCTGTCCTCATTGAAATGACTGGAAGCGGCGCTGCTGTGTGAAGGGATGATGAAGACACACACGACACATACAGACATACACACACACTCACACTCAGGCGGCGGATGAAGGAGCGACCATAACGGTAAAAAAAATATAATAAAAAAAACCCAATTTAAACAAACATTAATGGATGACCTGAAGCCAAACAATCTCCCCAAGCAAAAATCTCAGCATTTTTAAGCCAATTGTCCTTACTAAGACGGGAAGCACAGCTAGCAGCAGTGTAGGAAACTTTCAGCATGTAACAGATGGAATCCTGAGTGCACCGTTAGTAAATCAGATTTGCACGTTTTTGTCCTCATTGTCAGTCACTTGCTATGACTTTATGATTCATCTTCTCTCCACCTGCTGAGCTTACATGGTTACATGAAATGCTACATTCTTCCTGTTTTTTTAAAATACTTTTTATACTTTATGCAGTTTATTTTAAATTCTTTTGAGAATGTTGTAGTTGAGTGCCCACAGTGCTCACTATTTATTCAGATCTAAATGCTCTTTAATTATGATATTATGGAGCATTCCAAGGCAATGAACCTAGAGGAAACACTGTATATGTACTGTATGTTATGTTTTTCAAAAAGAAAATTAAAATGAAATAATAGTTGTCAGGCTTTAGTGACCCTCCAGGCTCAGGACAAGGCAGAAAATGAAATTAATCATGGGCTGTTTTCAGTGTAAATGGTCAAAAATGACCTATTTTAATCGTTCTATAAACACTCAGAGCTCTTATATGATTTATGATCATGTTGAGAGCTGAATTCTAATTAAATATATTGTAAAAATATGGACATTTCAGGGTCAGACAGCCTCAAAGATTATGTTCTCAAAATTTTAGTTTAAAAAATGAGAAAAAGGTTAAAAAAAAAAAAAAAAAAAAGAGAGAGTTAGAAAAGAAAAACAGAAAAAATCACATATAAAGTTCTGGTGTTTAACTGTAATTTTTACACCACCATGACTTCACCTTTAATTTGTTGATCACCAAGATGTAACATCTTGCCAGCTCACTTGCTCCGTCTCCAGAGGTCATATAAGGGCATAATGTTGGTAAAGAGGGGTCACGCTGACTCAGCTGGGGGCAGGAGAGCCGTGTGTGAAGCACACCTTGTGCCAAGATCTCCCAAGCTCAAGATTCTGTCCCAGTCCTACTTAATGATATTAAACTTCTCTGTTACTGTTTTTGTGTAATTTATTTGTTTTTTCACCCCTGAGCAAGACAATTCAAAAAAGTTCTCCATAAAGTTTGCTGAAATTTCCGGGAATGTGGATCCAGGCATTTTCATTTTTTGCAAGTTAACAGTGTTATAAATGTGTTGGTGGAGGTTAGTGCTTTTGGAGCAGCTCTAGCTTTATAAGCAGAGGTTATGTTTTTACTGGCATTTTTCTATTTGCTGATTTGATTGAAAGTTAGCAAGAGCATTTGTAAAGTAATGAACATATTGTGATAACATTTTCATGAAATGTTGATTATGGCATAAGAAATGACTGGATTGGTTTTGGTGGTGATTTCAATCCAGATGTGGATCCAGGATTCTTTTAAAGAAACTGTAAACACTGTGCAACAGGGCAGTTTTCCTTATTTTCCATAATGTCTCGGCTAAAAAAGTCCAAAATACCTTGCCAGATGTTTTTACGCTCAGAGCCCTTCTGGTTATTTCTGTTGCTGTGAAAGAAAATTTTGTTTGCAAATGTTTCAGGGACCCTGCTTTTGCAAGTAAAGCTGATTTCAGTACTGTGGCTTCTGTAGGGACAGGAACAACAACCAATTATGGAAGACATAGCGCAGAACTGATAAAAACCGGGGCTTTATTTTAGACCAAAAATGTAACCGCAAAGCATTTAATAAGTGCAAACACCAGCAACTCATAAAGCTAACATTTATGCAGCATGGCATTAAATCCCTGGAGTGACATGGATCTGACATTGTTGCCACTTGAAACTTATTTATGCCGACTTTTACCCACACATAAAATCAACAAGAATCCAGAAAAGGAATAGTTAAAGACGGGATAGAAGAGCAGAGTCAGTAATGGATTTCTATCAATAATGCTACATTAGTTAGAATCCCTGGGTTTCTCAATGTTATTGAAAACACTAAAAAATCTATTTCAGTAAAAAAAAGTATTGCCCTGTTTCTGGGATGACATTCCAGCAATACATCAATGTGCCAAGATATGTGTTGTACCCCAGAATCTTGCCAATACAACCCCCAAGGAAAGGAGTGATCTGGAATCATGAAGGTCTAAAATATGTTTCATGCATGCAAATGTAAAATTTCCTGGTAATTAAAGGTTACCATCCAAGAATCTCTCCCTGACTTTTTTGTTTACACATTACCCTCAAAGCAGGACGTTTCAGGGAAAACTTCATGACAATGTCTGAGTGGTTATTTCCGAAGTGTAACTAGAAGGCACTCTGCGAGCGAAAACTCCCTGCGTTTCAGTTCACAAATGCCACATGAAAAATGTTATCACTATGGCAGTATTTCCATAAATACATATTGAACAATACTGTGTAGAAGGCTGAATTAGTGCCATAAACACTAGTCAGAAGTGCAAATAAACAGATTATTACAGGAGCTTAATAACTGTTTACACTGGGGGCAGCCATCATTGATTGTCAACTCAGGGTTGGTGAGGATCCCCCGAGTTCCCAGCAGGAAACTCCGACCTCGAGAAACCTTATGCTGGAACGCAGCATAAGGTTTCAAGGGTACCCGCCCCTCAGTGGTGGTGGTGGTAATATGGTGGTTTTTCATTGGCCAACGATTCCTGGCATCATCCCTGAACTCTAGATCTTGTCTGACATCTCTCACCCCAGACAATGTCTTTTCAACCTCCTGCCCACTGGCAAGAGATGCAGAAGCATAAAAAGCAGGATTTAACAAACTAAAGAACAGATTTCACCCATGGGCCATCAGACTTTCACATTTCTGAGAGAGGCCATTAAAAATATTCAATCAGCACAGTGGGCAACAGTGCAACACATCCAGGTTACTCCATCTGCAAATGCTGGTACATTTGTATCATACATTTATGTTTAAAATAGTTGGTTGATAGTGTGTGTCCCCAATGTTTCTTTTGTCTCTTTTATTTGTTCTGCACTCATGTTAGACCGCTGAAATAATTCAGCATGCAAAGACAATAAAGGCTATTATCTACTATTCTATTTCATTCTATTCATGTGATGCCACCACCTTATAAAGGCATTACTATAAAGGGCTTACTGTTAAAGGTGGAGGAGAATCTATTACCGGCGACATAAAGACTCTGCTACCCATGAGCACACGTGCCGACTGTCGTAATGCTGCGTTCCAGTAATCCCAGATCTGGGAGTGACATCATCTCCCACTTATCGGCGTTCCAGTTGAAGTCAGAAAAAAACATGCTAATCTACCAGGCTATTGTTAGCTGTTGTTAGCACGCCCTGCGTTGTTGTATGAAGAATGTGATTATCACTATGGCAGCATTTTTGTAAATATAAGTCTGGCAATACTATGTATACAGCTGAGCGACACACCTCAGTCAGAAGTGCAAATAAATGGATTATTACAGGAGCTAAATAACTGTTCACACTGGGGGCATCCATCTTCCATTGCCAACTCGGGGGTGGTGAGGTTTCACCGAGTTCCCAGTAGGAAATTCTGACTTCAGGGGACATTTCAGTTGCAGTTTCCTACTCGGAACCCAGAAATTCCTACTTCTGACTACAACTGGAACGCACCATTGCCAAAGCCTGTGTTTGTTGACGCTAATAAAAATGCAGCTTTGATCTTCCTCAGAACTCTACATTGCTTTACAACTTCTTTTTTTCAACAACTTACAACAAAGCGATGAGGTAAGGTATCTCTTTCTAGTTATGTAGCGGTAGTTTTTGATGTGTGACAGCAAGCAATTTTTGGAAAACTTTTTATCATAGTTGTAACCGGCTATATATCCCTACTTACAGCCCGGTGCTTGAGGACGTGTAATATAAATAATAAAATAATATAAATTTGCTCTAGTTTTAATTGTCTTGTTCCCGAAGTTGAGTATCCAGGCCAGTCCAGCTCTGTCCGACCCGACCAGAAGATAAGGAATAGCATTTATAGATAACCTATTTTGATGCTATAAAACTCATCTTAAAGTGTGTATTTCAATCAAAAAGTGAGACTTTTTTGTAATTACTTAGAAACTCCTCACAGTCTCTTTAAATAACAACTTCGTCGACCATCATAAAAAAGCTGTGATTATGAGGTTATTATGGGAAAAGACTTGAATAATGCGCCGCTGGTAACGGGGTCGTGTTTAATAATGTGCTAATAAGAGCGTAATAAGGTTTAATCAGCAGCCATGATGCTCCTGGAGGATAAATCACCAACTGTTGCACTTTTCGTGACAGCTTTCCAGTCAAACTGACAGCTATCCTCTTGCGTAAATTGCGTAACAGTGCGTAGTGAATAGCAGAGCTCTAAAATGGAAAAAACGGATCCAGAGGAAAAGAGACGTTAGAAGCTGGGAGGCTCCGAAACACAAAGTGCTTAGTTGGCGGTTTTCACTCTTCAGCTTGCTTCATTTCCGTGAAAAGTGCAGGAAAAGTCACAAAATGAGTTACAAATGCTCTCAAATGACACATGAAGGTAAGAGAATAAATAACAGATACAAACCTCCCCACGAAATTCTCCAGCACCGAGCTCTTCCCAGCACTCTGGCCGCCGACCACTGCTATCTGCGGCAGGTCCAGGTTACAGCTCTGCCCGATGGAGCTGAAGGCGTCCTGCAGCTTGTTGATCAGGGGGATCAGGTCCTCCATTCCCCGGTTTCCCATCGTGGCACCTCGGTCAGCCCAGCGGGCTCCTTATGCTCCCCAGCCCGGGTTAATGAGAGGCAGAGGGTCGCTCTTCAGCTCAGCAGCAGACACTGAGTTCCCGACAGACTGTCAGACTTTAGTTAGACTTTAATTCATGAGAAATACTCAGACACGGAGGGGGAAAGTCCCTGTAGCAGCCAAAGATCCTCAGAGACTAAGAGCTGAAGGATTTCATGATAAAAGTCGCCTCATTAACCGCAAACTTCTGTCATCATCCGGTCAGGCGACTCCCAGCCTCCGCCGGAGACTTAAGCTCCGCCCACAACCCTATCCTCGACTGTGGTTGGTCAGCGCTGAAGTCTGTCAGTCAGATCAAACGTCATCACTTTTAATTGCTCAGTCTTTGGACCTGCAGCTTCAAGATAAGAGGACTGAAAGTTTGTTTTTATTCATAATGAAAGTGACCAAATACTTCTTTAAGCTTCTGACCCACAGAGTTTAAACCAAACTGCCAGTACACTGAGCTGAGGGATCATGGGAAATATCATCGACCAGGGGCGTAGAATTGGGTAGGGACGCCAGGGACACGTCCCTATCAATATTATGCCACTACCGCATGGTCCCTGACATAAAACACAAGCATAGTATTTATCATTATAACAAAAGATGCTTATATTTAATAGGGATGTCCCGATCCAATATTGATATCAGATATCGGTCAAAAAAACAAGTATCGGATTATATCGGCCTGCATCCTAAATCTCCGATGTCAGCACTCCGATACAAGCAGTCCATTCTAATATATTTATTTTTTATATTATTCATTTGTAGAATATGCTTATGTTTAAGTTCAACACAGTGGTTATTTTGCAATTGGTGAAATATGTTTTTGTTTGATTTATTGAGGTCACTTTTCAGGGTCTTCTAATATTTTTTATTCATGTTGTTTTAATTGTAGTATATTCTTATGTTTAAGGTTAAAATTTATTTAACCTATTGGTTAATAACAAATGGGTCAGTTTTTCTCATACCTACTATTGCTGACTACTGTTCTCTGTTTGAGTAATCTGACCTGATCAAGCCTTACAGTCCATACTACAAAATAGGTAATAAAAGTCTGTATGATTCCTGCTGATATCGTATCGGATTGATATCGGTATCGGCCAATACTCAAGGCTGCAATATCGGTATCGTATCGGAGGTGAAATAGTTGTATCGGGAATTCCCTAATATTTAATGCCTAAGAGATACACATTTTGATTATTGTATTTATTACCATATATTATTTTTGTATTGAAAGGCAACAACTGTTTCAGACCAACAATAAAAGTTTGTGGGGAAAAAATACAATAAAACCTTGGATTAAAAACATGACTATACATTCATATTGTTGGGGAATACACTTATCAGTAGTCCTTTTTGGTTTTGGTTATATATTTATCAGACTACAACCATACCATCAAATTTTCTTGTTGATTCCAAATTGTCCCACTGTTCATGTGTCATGCATCAGTATATTTTTTGTCAAGGAACAGACAGTAGAGATTTAGGAGGAGAGGCTGGAGGTAAAGAATATACCAGTAGAATAGTTTTTTCTAAATGTGATAGTGTGCTTGTTTGTTTGATCAGCTCTATGACATTAAAAACAGTCATAAATGCAAAACAAATCAACTTTCAGGGTGCCATCTTGGTGCACTTTTATGTCCCCACCAATGTCAAAATCAAACCTACGCCCTTGTCATCAACATACAAAGCAAATGGAGATCGAGAAAACAGCTATAATGTACTTGTACAGCATAACAGGGAAAGACAAACTGTTCAGTGTTCAAACTCATCAACTTCACCCTTTTTTTGTAAATACTCACTCATTCTGACTTTGACGCCTGCAACATGATCCAAAAAGTAGTGGGGAGTGGAGGAATGCTTTAGGGATGTGTCAACATTTCTTTGTTTTCATGTCTTACCTCATTCCCGAGGCCATGACAAGCAGATAGACACCATTCCTTTTAATTTTAGGTAATTTGCATTCTGCAATTTGTTGCTCACTCACAACTGCAAATCGGTTCTCATCATTCACTTAAATGAGCTGTTCAAGAAACTCGACTGGCTTGCGAACATCACATCTCTAGCTCAAAATTAAGCCAGTTTATGAGTAGGAGGAGACAATACGATGATAGTAGAAGATAACTCAACATAATGTGGTTAAAAAAAGGAGTCACAACAAGTACACATGACTGTTTAGAGTAGTTAAAGGGCTTATCTGATGACAATAGGCAGAGGCAGGCTAACACTACCCACTGACTCCCTGTGTTTGAGCCAAGCTAACTAGTGGTTGTTGTTCTTCCTTGTTACTGCCTGTACAGACAAAACAATGGTATCATGGACTCAGGAATGAGGCAAGACACAAAAAGAATTTAAAATTTGGCATATCCCTTGAAACAACTGTTTGGAACCTTCCCCAGGTGAACAGGATATCTGGAGACAGGTGAGTGTCATGACTGGGCAGAAAAGAAGCATCCTGGGAAGGCTCAGTCATTAACAAACAAGAATGGGGTGAGGGTCACCATGTTCTGAACATCAGCAAGATCAAATAGTCCAACAGTTTAAGAACAATGTTTCAGCATGCAGTGGCAAGAATTTCATCAAAAGATTCAGAGAATCTGTAGGAATCTCAACATGTAGCTGCAAGGCCAAAAACCAACACTGAATGCCTGTGACCCTCAGTCCCTCAGGAGGCAATGCGAAAAAAATCTGTAAAGGATTTTTCTATGTGGGCTTAGAAAAACCATTGTCATTAAACACAAATTGTGTATCAAATGGAAATTAAAACTTTACTAAGTACAGTGTTAAGTGTTCTGGGGTCTAACATGTCCACATTTTTTCCACATTTATGGAAATCATGGACATTGTGTCCTCCAGGCTAAAGAGAAACAGGATTATCCAGACTGTTATAAGTGCAAAGTTCAAAATACAGGCTCTGTGATGGTAAAGGGGTTTGACCATGGCATGGGTAACTTGCACATCAGTGAAGGCACCTACTAAACTAAAAGGTAGATACAGGTTTTGGAGCAACATGCTGCCAACCAAGGGACACCTCTGCTTAATTCAGCAAGACAACAGTAAGACACCTTCAGCATGTGTTACAACAGTGTGGAGAGTGCAGATACGAGACTGACCTGCCTGCAGCCCAGACCTGTCTCCCATTACAAATGTGTGGAGCATTATGGAGCTCAAAATATGACGATGGAGACACTGAACTGCTGTCCTGTGTCAGGCAAGAATAGAAAAGAATTCCACGTACCAAGCTTCAACAACTCAAGTCCTCAGTTCACAATCGCTTATTGAGTGTTCTCGAAAGGAAACTTGATGTAACACATGCCCCTGCCCGTGCTTTTTTGTAACATATTACAGGCATCATATTCCAAAAGTGGGGAACATTTGCAAAAAGAACAATAACATTTATCAGTCTGATCACTAAATATCTTGTCTTGGTGATGTACTTGACTGACTTAAGTTTGAAAAGGATTTGCAAATCTCAGTTTTCTGTTTATATTTCGTCCCAACATCATTGGAGTTGGATTTTGTAAAATTGCTAATAAGCAAGTTAATTGGTTGCTTGTTTGTTGGCCGGATAGTAGATTGGTTGGTTAGTTGGCAGGTTGAATTGTTTGCTGGTTAATGCTTGGTTGATATGTTGGTTAGTCCATGGTTGATTGGTTTTTCAGTAAGGTGATTGGTTGCATGCATGGATGGCAGTAAGAAATTGGTAAGTTATTTGGAGATCGGTAGCTTATTTATAGGCCATTAAGCAAGTTAAATGGTTCCTAGATGGTTGGTTTGATAGTTGATTGGTTCGCTTATTGGTGTATTGGAATTTTGCTGGTAAATTGGTAAGTTTGTTGGTTGATTTGTTTGGGGCAAGTTAATTGGTTGCTAGTTCGTTGGCCGGATAGTTGATTGGTTGGGTACTTGGCAGGTTGAATTGTTTGCTGGTTAATGCTTGGTTGATACGTTTGTCAGTCCATATGTAGATGGTTATAGGGTAGGTTGATTGGTTTTTCAGTCAGGTGATTGGTTGCATGCATGGATGACTGTGTTTGTTTAGTGATTTGTAGATCAGTAGCTAATTGGTTGGTCATTGAGCAAGTTAATTGGTTGCTAGTTTGTTGGTCAGAGTTGACTGGTTGGTTAGTTGGCTGGTAGAATGGAGTGCTGATTAATGGCTGGCCGGGGTTAAAGGGACGAAACATCGGTGAGGGGTGGCCCCTGGCTGACGACCTTGCAGCAGGCTCACTGGCACCGTTGGAGGTGCGACAGGCAGAAATGCCCTGCAGGAGCAACCACCTGTGCTCACATCCCAACATCATTGGAGTTGGGTTTTGTGAAACAGCTGTAAAGGCAAACTGGACATACCGTAATACACTGAGCAGATACTGTAACATCCAGCAGAACCAAGTGGCATGAATTTCATTTAGGTGTCAGTGGAAGAAAGAGAAGCACCAAAGCTTTCTCTGTGGAGAAGGACGATGTGTTTGCTGAGTCCTTTCTCAATTCAGATGTAATATTTACCAGGTAGTGTAAACAGCACAAGTCAGATTGAATCTAATATTTTGAAAAAAAAAAAAAAGAGAGTTTGGACTCTTTGTGTAGAATTCAATCCCCATGACTATCTGTGAGGGTTGGACTGAAGATGGAATGATACACTGAGAGTTTTGCCTTGTGGCTTCAATCCTTCTTTACCACCACAGTTTGGTACAACATCTGTCACATCAGAGAAGCTGCACCAAAATACTTATCCATCTCTCTGCCCATTTTACCCTCACTTGTGAACAAGACCTTCACTTGGAGGCAAGGGCCTAAAAGAAAGGTTCAAGAAATTCTAAATGTAAAGGTCTATATCAATAACTGCTCAAACTTAAGCAAAATTATGACACTGAGGTTAGACCAGTATATCCAGTTCATTAAATAGCCAAACAGACTGTCTAAAAACAAACATGAGCTAACCTAATTAAGATAATAATTAACAAACAATACCAATAAGAAAGGCAAAGTCTATAAACAATGTTCCTTAAAATGTTTGCAGATGTTCGATTTGCACAGTGTAACTTATCAGTATTTTTAGGACTGTTTTGCAGTCTAAACACCATCTAATCATTAATTATCAGACCAATAAACTGCACATTTATCCCTAAAATAACCGGTTTTTGTTGACACATGGGGAAGTGGAGGATGTGTAGCAGAACTGTGGCTGGCGAGAAGGAACATCAGCTCATGACCAGAGGAGGGCGCTGCAGATCTTCACATGGCAGTGAAGTTTATCAAGTGTCAGAGCAGCAAAGTGTTGTAGTCAGGTAATGTTTATTTGATATTTTTGTTCTAATGCAATCAAGGCAGCACTCTATGAATCTACTAAAGTGAAAGCAAAAAACTCTTTATTTAAAATCAGTATTGGACATAATTCATCAAAATACAGTTCCAGCTAATGTTACACATCTGTTTCTGTAGCCATGACAACCAAAGCCAGTCTTCTCACTTCCTAATCATCGCAGCTGTGAAGATTGCTTTAGACGGATATCTCTGTCCATGGTTGGTGTGGTTATTACCACCGTCATAAACACCTATAACCATTAAAGAGGAGACCGTCCCTTAGCAAATATATATTCAACAAAGGAATATGAACAGGACAAATTTAAGGTCTGGATATCCATAAATGTATCACAAAGCTGAATTCTTGAGTCAGTTTTCCTAACCCTCCATCCTTTCTTCATCCTTCTTAAAAAGTTAAATAAAAAAGTATGATGATACATAAATAAAAACAGTATGACATTGACCTTTTCTTGTGTAAAGCATCATTAGCTACCATTTGTTATGATTTGACACTACACAAATATAAACTAATTTGATGAAAAAAATAAAAGATTCAGAAAAATTCCTATTTTTACAAAATATATCACTATTACCCTCTTAAAACTTATTTAAAACATGTCTG
This sequence comes from Scarus forsteni, assembly GCA_036419115.1. NCBI lineage: Eukaryota > Metazoa > Chordata > Actinopteri > Labriformes > Labridae > Scarus > Scarus forsteni. The sequence continues at coordinate 12,875,577 of JAZDUH010000471.1, forward strand.
AAACAAAGTTTTCAATGATAAACACATCTCTTTGTGTCCTTTAAATTCACGAATCCCGAACTTAAAACACATTTTTCTTCCCCCTCATCCATCATGAAGAGTATTTTCTCATTAATGCACATAAATATTGAATTAAGGAAGCTGTCCACCGAGAACAAAAACTTTCCCAGAGACTAAGCAATATTCTAAGTAGTAATTGTAATATAATTACGTTTTAAGAAACTGTAACCCCCCCCACCAGCGACTCCAAACACAGAGTGAAATGAAAAATTATCATAATAAAAGTAAGTTACTGACCAGAACTTTACAAATCACTCAAACTTTTGAGTGTTTTGGGAACATTTTGTTTTGTTGTGTACGAAGAAAAAAGTAGAAGCGTGATGAAGTCAAACAGTTATGTGTTTTAGTACGATTGCAGTAAAAAAAAAAAGATTACATTTAATCCAGTTAATAAAAAATGATAATTTCAGCAAATTGGCTTGAATTGTGCACTCACTGGCCACTTCATTAGGTACACCTTGCTAATGCTGAATAGGATTCCTAAAAGATTTTGGTCCAAATTGACATTACGTTACAACCATGATACAAAATCAACAACATCACATCCCAACGGTGCTCTATTGGCTTGAGATCTGGTGACTGTAGAGACCACTGGACTACAATGAAGTTATTGTCAGAAACCAGTTTGAAATGATCCAAGCTTGGATATATGGTGTGCCGGGAGATGGATTCACCGTGCTCATAAAGGTTTGGACATGGTCATCATTGTATCCAAGTAGGCTGTAGCATCTAAGCACAGCTCAGTCATTAGGAACAGTCCTGTGCCAGGAAAACATCCCTCGTAACATCACACCACCTCCAGCCTGAACTGTTAAAACAGATAAGATGGATCTATGCATTCATGATGTTCACCGAATTCTGACCTTACCATCTACATGTCACAGCAGAAATTAAGACTCATCAGAAATGTCAATGAAAAATCCACTTTTGGTGATTTTCAGGAGTGGCACGTGGTGTGGTCTGTCTGCCTCAAAGATTTGCTATTCTGCATTTCCAGAAATGGTCTCCATGTATGGTTGTGACAAGTGATGAATTGTCTTTCTGTCCTTACTGTCATTTTGAACCATTCTGGCCACTCTCTCCCAGAGAACTGCCACTCACTGGATATTTTCTCTTTTTCAGACCCTTCTCTGTAAACCCTGGAGATGGTTGTGAAAAACCCAGCAGAGCATCTGCAGTTTCTGAAATAGTCAGACCAGCCATATGGTGCTCACAAACATTTGCTCATTTATGTGTTTTTCCTTAATGTTGATGTAGTTTACTCACAATTGTTGCTTTAACATTTTTTTGTTCAAATAAAAAATAAAAAATAAAAAAAATACAGGAATATGATAAACTAAAATATAAATGAGACAAAATGGCTTCTATTGTAGTTAAAGTTATTGTTTTCTGTTCTTTGCAGCCCAGGGTTAAAAAATCTGAAACTAGATCTGTTTTCTGAGCTTTGATTTATTTAATACTGTTGTAATGTATTATTTAAAAAATATCAAAGTTATTTGGCATCCTTAGAAACACAAAAATCTACTTTTCTCTTCATCCTGATGCTCAGTTTGAGCACCAGGTCATCTTGACAATGTTGATCCATCCATCCATCATCTATTTTATCCTTTAGGGGTCACCAGAGTCTGGAGCCTCTGTCAGATGACTTTAGTCAACAGGCAAGGTACACAACAAGCTGGTCACCAGCCAATCACAGGGCCACACCAAGAGACAGACAACCATTCACAGACTCATCAACGTCTAAGGGGAATGTGTAGTCACCAGCTCACCTATGAGCATGCTTTTGGACGGTGGGAAGAAGCTGGAGTGCCCTGAGAGAACTCACAGATGCACAGGGAGAACATGCAAACCTCCCACAGAGAGGCTCTGACCAACATGGGGCTTGAACCAGCAACCTTCTTACTGTGAGAGACCATGAGCATGTCTCTACATCTAAATCCTTATAGGAGTTGCAGTGGGATGTCCAACAAGCTGTTTGCTTTAACAAGTCTGAACTGATGTACCTAATGAATTGACCAAAGGTGTTTGTCTAAATGTGTGTTGTGAAGGGTAGGGGTGGCAAAGAGGGGCTTCAAAGAAAGCTTGAGAACCAAGGGTCTAAACAGGGAAGGAGTAAAATCCCAGGCTTCTTTGCTCTGCAGTCTCCCATGTTTTAAATCAACACCTTTTTAAAACACATCCTGTTTGCTGCCGGTGGTCCTCATGGATCCCCTGACATTGGCACTTTAAAGTAAACACTCACTCTTCTTCCAGAGGATGAGGTGGACCATGAGTAACTACAGTTGAGTAAACACAGTCTGAAGAACCATTTTTAATTTGGTCTGGAGGTGCGTCCCCACCCGTGGAGACAGAACCTGCATTGACGTTGATGCTGGTGTAATGGATCCCCTCTGTGGGAGGCTTGACAGTGGCATAAACCGTCTGAAGTTTACCTCCAGAGCTCCCCTGCTGGTCCTGAATCTCATGAGAAAAGTGCTCTCCACGGTCTCCCTGCAGGAAAGAGAAGTGAAAAGGTGACATGGACACAGCCTTTGTTTTTATGCAAACTCTCAAACACAGACAAACAGACCTGTGTGTTCTGATCAGTGTTTGGCGCCTGCTCTGATGATCCCCGAGCTCCACAACAAGCTGTGAAAAAGAAAAACACATCAACATTCAAACATATCAAGATATGTTCAGGTCTGCATTCAGAATTATTCATCGCAGTCAAGGTACAGCTGAAGCATTTTGAAGATACTGAGAAGATCTTTTAGTTTGTGTTGGTCAAAAAGTGACTTGAACCTGTGCCCCTTGCTTGCAGAGGTGTATCCTCCTTATCTTTTTATATCACTTATTTTTCATTGTTTGTGAAATAAAACAAAAGCAAAACAAGGTTTTCTGAACACAGCAGCCATTGAAATTAGGTTTAGAGAACAGAGCCTGCACAGAGTCCTGCCGGTGTAAGCACTCTTTGCCTCCTCTCTTTTTCGGAATTGAAACTCTCTGAAGTATTTCTTCTTCTGTGTACTCTATGCGGCCATAATAAAATTAATGTCATCGTCACTCGAGTCAGAGTAACTCATATTTGGCTCCGGATTAGTTTCATCAGCCCTTGTTTTGTCTCTCTGAAACCACAGAGCAAAGCAGCAGATTGACAGAATCAATGAACACAAGCCATTTGCTGCATTATAAAATAATGCCAAACACAGAGACTTCTAAGGTTGTTTTGATGCTTGTATTTACACAGCACTCACAAAATTACACCAAAGAACTTTACTTATCAATAGTAGTGTACCTTACCTGTGGTCTCAGGTTCTTCTAATAGGTGTAGTCAGCGATCTTTTAATCTTCTAATCTAATGCTCTATTTGTCAAATTTACCGTATTTCTCCTCTCCATCCACAAGATGTCACCACTGACAGCACGTTGAAAAAAAATTTGGTTTCAATACACAGCCTTGGCTCTGAATTTCAGCAGGTAAATACTGTGGCTCAGGCCGAGTCACCAAAACAGGGTACATACCCCCCATATCCAGGGGGCGATCTGCGCAAATCAGAAAGAGAGGGGGGAGGGGAGTCATAGGTTGCGTAGTGTGCGCAGTTAGCGTAAGAGATACAATATGTGCGGTAGCAATGGCTGAAAACAGCCCAAAAGAAAAAGTTCAGAGGAGTGAAAAGTAAAAAAGAAGGGCTATGACCATGAAAGAGCGAAGACCCGGGTCAACATTGGTGTGGCTTTCCGACGGTGGAGGGAACTCCGCCAATTGAAAGACCTGAAAACGGACGCGGATCTTGCCGTCTTTCTGCTGGATAGGTAAGCAACATTAGCTTTGTGGTGCTTCACATAACAGTAACAGCCGTCAGGCATTCATCTTATTGTCTAATCTGCTGTACTGTTGTTGTGATGTTTTCAATAACGGCAGTCGAGTTGCCTGACGAGTCTGGGTTACCGTAGCTACGTTGGTCAGCTACGCAGATTCTATGGCCATTTCCATGATGATGCACATCCATCAGCTTTCGGGGGTGGAGCCAGGGATGAGGTATGAAGGGAGAGGCGGGCCTAAATTCATTTATCAATAACTTCTCCCCTTGTTTTCTCCCACATCGCTGACTACACCTTTAAAGGAGAAGAGCTGTTGGGAGCCTTTTCAACCATTTCACTAACTATTGCACAGCGCCTAATACAACCAAACTTCATAAATACTGAACTCCCTTGATCAAGCTGAGCATCAGAATGATAAACGGTGGTTCTAGCAACTTTAAACATGGCGTGATTGTTGGTGCCAAATGGGCTGGTCAACACAGAATGGTCTAAAAAGAGGTAATATCCTGCGTATGGCAGAAACTGAAGAATTTTTCCAACACCTCACAGAATCAACATCACAAAGAACTATAACAGATCTGAAGACAAGAGGAGCTCTGCCAGGTACGAGCAAGGTGTCCCTAATAAAGTGGCCAGTGAGTGTATATGTAGCTTTGTGTGTCCTTCTCACCACCCTCACCCCTCACCTGGTGTCTTGAAGGGTTTGAACTTGATGAGTAAGAGTCCAACCATGAATATCAGTATTAACAACAGAGTCACGGCCACACCGCCGATCAAACCTGCATCAAGGGTGAACAGGGATAACAGCAAAGAAATATGATCTGAGTGTCCTGAGATTTTTTTTCAGGAGCTTTAAAAGAAGATTTTTAACAAGCAAGAATCCAGGCAGGTTTTTCACCTGATCTGCCTGCATTTGAATCATTTTTGTCTGATTTGTCTTCATCTTGATCATCCATGTGCCGATCTTCCAGAGAGTCATCATCTTGGGGAGAACCTGAAAAGTCTGTGTCTTCTTCAAATATGTAAACACAACAGACAAAATGCCAATAGAGACTTTAGTGAAATTACTGCATACAAGAAAGACATTCACATTTCAATGCAGCTCTGCTTTCCTTCCCCTGATTACTGCCAAACTTTATGATGAGATTGTAATGTTCACCAGGCATGATTTGGCATGGGGACCAATAATGGATTGACCAGGAGTTGCAGTGTGTTTGTCGTATAACTGAGATGTAAGTCAGATCAACCCCTGTACAGTATGTCTGCATAGACTGGCTCACAGGGGTCATTTGCCCCAAACAAAGTTCAAGAAAAAATCAAACAAGGCATCACTCCGATTTAATTATCATCAGTTTACATGCAACATATTATAAGTATATGCTCTTAGTTTTTCCTGTTATCAGAACTTTCATCCAAACTGTATTTTAACTACATTAAGCCCTACTTAATACAGTTCAGTCAGTCAACTCACGTTCAATTGTTTTATTGTAGCTGCATATACATGTTACAGGTTTGGCGTCCAGGCTCCAGTTTCATCACTCCTTGCAGAAATGTTTACATGAAGGCATGGAGGAGTGATGAGCAAAACATATGAGAACACCCCCTGGAGCCTGCAGGTGGATGCTGGGGTGGAGGTGGGGGTGAAAGAACACGCAGCAATCAGCGTCTGGCAGCATAGACGTTTTCCGAGCAGAGGGAGGGATGGGTAAACTCCCAGTTTAAATACACCGCCAAATTGAGAGGTGGAGAGTGTGATTGGAGGATTGATGTAAGGAGTGTGACGTTTGATATGTGAATGTGACATGTGACATGTGAATAGCAGCGCCGCTCGAGTTGTCTGCCTGAACTAGCTCGCAGGCTTCGCTTCATTTCTGGTTAGAACTATATACACCATTTATCCAGAGATAAGTGACTGATAGACAAGTCATGGCCTCTGTGTGGTTCACTTCTCTCCATCTTTTGATGATGGAAGCAGAAAAAAATTAAGGGGGGTGCAGGGTTTAGCAACAGCCCTGCCATGAAAAGCACCCCCTGCAAAATTTTACTGGGAACCCCTCTTGCTGTTGAATGTATTACTGCTGCGAGTAACATGATTAATACACCTGGTATACACTTGGTAAAGCTCCTGTTCATCATTTACCGTACTGTATTAAAGTGATTACTGATGTTAGTCTGGCCGGTGGCTGCATTAATGATTCTGTTTTGTCATTAGCTATGGCTAGCATGCTACTGTAGTAGCACTACATGCATTCAGTTTCCTACTCAATGATTGTTTTTCCTACTCAATGATTGTTGTATTGTATTGTGCTCCAACACAAGCTAACACTACACTAGACAACAACACTAGACCACACTATTCAAGACCAAGACTTGCCTGAGACCAGAATGCACAGAGAGCAAGACAAGACCAAAACTTTTGGGAGTCGAGTCCGAGTCGAGACCAAGACTGAAACAATCAAAATCAATTCTAAAAACCCTTACAAGGTTGAACAATTAAGGTGTCCCTCAGTCACAACACCGGGAAGGTTGTGTCATCACAGGGGGAAATAACACATGAATTGAAGCTTTGTTTTTTTTACTAAGTGCTTCTCCTTATTCACATTGCTGAAGTTGAAGAACAGCAGATCAGTGCTGGTCTTGATCGGTCTTGATGGAAAATCCAGAGTCCAGCCAGTCCGAGACCAAGACAAGAAAAATTGCTCTCGAGTCTGAGACAAGACCAAGACCCTCAAAATGTGGTCTCAAGACTGGTCTTGAGACCAAGACCAGTCTTGAGTAACACAACACCATTATTAGCCATTAGCCGCAGCCAGCAGCCTTTAGCTCACTAACGTGACTCAAATGTGTTTTATTCTATTACAGATGTAAACTGAAGCAGAGAGAAGTTGACCTGCTAATAGACCTAAGAATTTACAGCCAACTCTATCACTGCTGTTTGAAAAACAACAAAAATATGATTCAAGATCTCCTGAAGTTGTAAATAAAGCTTGTGCTGAGTATATTATTTGCATGGTGGAGAAACCATGGTCCCAACAACTTCTCATGCAGCTAAATCGACAGTATGTTCCTTCATCAAGAATCGGTTGTATAATACAACAAAACAAATGCAGCAGCTTCGAGGGAAGTCTTTTCTTGCTTGTTACTGTTTTGTTTTTCATTATGAAATTGTATTGCTGTGACAACCCTACAAGAGAGTGCAATTAACTGGCAACAAGACATGGTGAGACATGAGATTGAAATACATGAGGTGATCGGGGGTGATTAGACACAGATTGGAAGGAATAATCAGGGATCAGGTGTGACAGCACCAGACAAAAAACAAAATCTAAATAAACAAGGAAAGACTGGTGACTTTTCAAAATAAAACAGAATGTACAAGACAAGACACAAAACATGGAAACAAAATGGGTATCTTAACTAAGGCAAAAAGCAGGATCATGACACATAGGGCTCTAATTTCGTAGACCAGGCGCAGTCGCAGGCGCACCTGCCCTGCGCCGGCCTTCGCCGTGTGAACAGGGTGTGACCAACGCACTTTGCTAGTTTCCTGCAGTGCCAAGAGAGGCGAACTCAAGGTGCAGAGGAGCACAGAGGAGCGCATCCATGCCTCGGTCCCTGCCCCTCAGCGCAAGTGCCAGAGAGGGAGGAGAAAAGGCATGAGTGGGTTTAACACAGCCGAGTGCTGTCTTCACCAATCAAATGACCGCCTCTCTTTGCCTTTAAATGCGCCGCGGCCGAGGCGCAGCGTCTGATTGGTCTGAATGACCCCCGCCACCGCGGAAACAGTTTTTGTCATTAATAGGAGTATAAAATTAAGAGACAGTTACACAGCAGCTGGCTTATCCATTTATAATGCTTGTGATCCACCTGCATTCCTGGTTTGTCATCGCCAAATAGCAGAGCCTTTAGTGATACACTGTATATTCTCCCGGTGTCTCCGCCTCATCCTCCTTGCAATAATGTACTCCATCTTTTTAGATCACGTTAAAAATAAAGACTAAAACAGAGGAATATGGGAAATCACAAGTAAGTCCTTAGTGACATACATTAATTTTCTCTCTTTTTTCTTTTACTTTTTTCTCCCTCTTTTCTTTGAATTTAATGAAATGAGAGAAGCCAGATATATACGCAGTATCACATGTTAAGGCTGTTTATTGTTGACTTGTAAGATGTGCATCAAACTTCCAGCTGCCGTCAGTTTAAGTTTCCATTATGACAAACGGCTTTAATCCGACATCAGATGTGACGGGACAGTTAATATAGATACAAATGTATATTCTGGTTCAGATGGTTACATTAAATAGTGATTGCTGTGATTGTTTATTGCATAAAAAATGTGCCTGACACTCTGGAAACCTGCCTCTGAGGCCTTGTTAACGTGTGCGCCTGTCACCAAATTACAGCTGCGGAGGGTGTGCTTTGCCTGCATGAGAATAGACCAGGTTGGAGCTGGCGAGCTTTCAGTGCACTTTCTGTACTGTTTTTGGCACAAAATTTTCACTGCGCCAACATGAATCTGCAGACCCCCCCCCCCCCCCCCCCGGTGCGCTGTCACGCCGTCACCTCCCCCTGTCACACCCATCTCTGCGCAGAAGGTCTACCAAATTATCAAATTGGCAGCGCACAGCGTGCGCCGGATGAAATTAACACTGCGCGGGGTGCGCCAGGCTTGCGCCCCCTGCGCTGCGCAACGAAATTAGGGCCCATAGAGTTATTGGGAATTGGCCGAACCTTTCAAAAGTATACCCGGCAGATGATTGGACGATTGTTCCGTCAATCACATTCATTATGGGCCAGTCAAATAATGTAGTCAGCAGGCTCTTCTACTGCAGTTTAAAATATGAAATGGGAGCTCCTTTTTAGAAAAAACTAACTAAACTTTCAGTATTGTAGACTGTTTTTCATTTAAAGAAGAAATGCAGTCTAGATTTGATAAAACTGCTACTGAAGCTGTTAGCATCTACGTTAATTTCTATACATGCAGTCACTTCCTGGTGTCGTCTGACTTGTTGATCCACTTCTTCCTGCTTTAAAGGCACTGACTGGTCTATCCCTCTTTGGGCCAAACACAGTCATTGTAGATTGGAGTTTGCCAAATGGATCTGCCTGATAACAGAAGTTGAATCACATGGATCCAGCTGCTATGAAAGATTAGTAGCCTTATAAAAAGTTAGCAGTATTGTGTCTTTTCCATTGTGATATGTATCAAAAAACAAGATTCTTGCTAATGCACACCCCTAATTACTATCATTAATTTCTGATTTAAACATCTTAAAACTCACCAAAAATCTGTAGTTGGAACTCTGTGAGACATTCATGATCATCCTCAGATCCCTTTATCTCACAGCGGTATTTTCCAGCATCTTCTGGCACCAGATTAGGGATCTCCACAGTGTAATTTTCACTTTTCAGGTCAAAGTGTTTAAGATTGTATCTGTCAGTCTTTGTAACGGGTGCATTGTGAGCTGATATTAGACTTTTGCATTTGAAATTTTCATCTTCTTTGCAGAGGCCAATCACGATGTTTGTACCTCGTCTTGTATTCTTGCAATGGAAAGTCAGAGAGCCTCCTTTGTGTGCTCTGAGCTGCACTGCCGTGTTTTCACCTGAAAAAAAAGGTGCATAAAGAGTGGTTAATGGTTTTTGGACTTGAGCTTACGGACTACTTAAGTACTTTTACACCTCAGGCCATGCCCACCCATTCACACCCATTCAACCACTCAGTCAAACACTTTGAAGTTGCATATTGTTATTAGCTAACACATTTACAAACGCCACTGATGCAATACAAGGTTAAGCGTCTTGACCTGACTGACCTGAGATTCCATGACTTGGTCCGAACAGAGAATTTGAACACAAACAATCAAATGTACTGATTTTAATACAATTTTGTGAGTTTTATTCAACTTTTCTAAAATCTTAATATTCCAAGTCAAAAATGGCTGGTCATGAGAAATAAATGGAGAAGACAACAATTGATGGAAAAACTGAGCTCAGGTACATCCTCATTTGCCAGATGGACACGCACATGCATGCACATAAGCAAACATGAGTGTTTAACTAAATGAGCCCAACATGAGCATCAGTGCCGCAGTGGGATAGTGCACTTGGTCAGTGATGGGGAGGTTGCAGGTTCAAGCCCAGCTCCAGATGACAAGGACGATGTGTCCTTGGGTAAGACACTTAACCCCAAGTTGCTCCCACTGTTGCGTCAGTGGCGTGTAAATGGGCATGAAAGGGCGTGAATGTATTCGAAATACTGATGGATAACTAACATAGAAACTCTGAACTATCAGTGAGTGAATGTGAGAGCGAATGGGTGTGAATGGGTAAGTGTGACCTGCGGTGTAAAGCAGCTTTGAGTAGTCCAAGACTAGAAAAGCGCTTTATAAGCTCAAGTCCATTTACCATGAGGGTTTAGAGGGTTTACTTTACACTCATGTCTGCATGAGTATGATGGCACAGGGGGAGTCACGAGGAGGTGCTACATTGAAATTCATGCTAGTTTCCCTGTCTTTATTTCATGATGCAAGGCATTTTGAATTAATATTTCTTTGTTTAAGTTTTACATTCCATAATTTTGGTAGATTTTTCCTTGAGTGATGGTTTCAGGGCTGACGCCAAATAGTGCTGCCACTCTGCATACCTTCCAGTTGGAGGGAATTTTGACATATTTTTTGAAGCACAACCAACGCTTTCAGCTTTGCTGCTCATTACACAAATGCATGATCATTACAAGTTGTACCTCATCGTAAAGGTGATTAATTAAAGGTGCTATGAGGAGCATCTATTACTGGCGACATTAGGACTCTGTTACCCATGAGCATGTGCGGCGGCTGTCATAATGCTGCGTTCCAGCAACCTCGGAACTGGGAGTGACATCATCTCCGAGTTATCAGCGTTCCAGTTGAAGTCGGAAAAAAACATGCCGATCTACCAGGCTATTGTTAGCTGTTGTTAGCTTGGGAATGGCGAGGTTTCACCGAGTTCCCAGTAGGAAATTCTGACTTCGGGGGACGTTCCAGTTGCAGTTTCCTACTCGGAACTCAGAAATTCCTACTTCTGACTACAACTGGAACGCACCAAAAGACCCAAGCCAAAGTGTGTTTTTGTTTGTTGTCATGCAGCTCTGACCTTCCTCAGAACTCTGCATTGCTTTACAACTTCTTTTTTCAACAACTTACAGGATGCAAAGCAATGAGGTAATGTATCTCTTTCTAGTTACGTAGCGGTAGTTTTTGATGTGTGACAACAAGCAATTTTTGGAAAACTTATGATCGTAGTTTTGTAGCCGGCTATATATCTCTGCTTCCAGCCCGGTGCTCTAAGACGTGTCCAAATAATATAAATTTGCTCTAGTTTTACTTGTCTTGTTCCTGAAGTTGAGTATCCAGGCCAGTCCAGCCCTGTCCGACCTGACCACTTAGCTAAGGAATAGCATTTATAGATAACCTATTTTGATGCTATAAAACTCATCTTAAAGCGTGTATTTGGATCAGGCATATATCTAAAAGTGAGACTTTTTTGTAATTACGTAGAAACTCCTCACAGTCTCTTTAAGAGACAAAATAATCAACCAAAAAGACATTTCCAAACTTCTTTTTTGAGTTTTTTTAATTCAAGACTTGTCTGATACTCTTGATCACATCTTGTTGCTCAAAGGTTTGCTCTTGTTTGTTTCATGAACTATTTTAACCACAGTAACCCCAGAGGGAGGGGGCCATGGGTCACTGCACTGGTTAACTCAGTCACTTGTGCACAAGAACACTGGGTGTTGTCAAAAACTATGGCGGTGTTGTCAGGGTCATTTTAAGCATCATCACAGAGGAAACAACAGAAAGTGTGATATGTAAATAGTTTAGACAGCAACAGTTTAGCAACATCTCCTGCAGCCCATGTTAACAACAGAGAGACTGTTGCATAGTGTGACATCTTCATGAGGAGAGAAGGTTTTCCCTCTGAGCAACCCAAACTGAGTTTTTAAAAATCTTGACCTTGCTGGAGCTTTCAGTAATATTCGTTTCCAGTGACATTAAATGCAGTTTACAAAAATAATCACCCATATGTGGGTGTAGCCTCAGACTGCCAGCGGAAGCAGCACATGTCACTTACTCCACCTGCGCTGAAAATAATACTTTGGTGTCACACTGGATGCATCTGACTGACACTGGTGTCTGCTTGACTCATCACAGCACTATATTAGAATAAAGACCTCTGATGGAAAATTGGTTTAGTACTTCAATAGATCTCCCCAAAAGTGATCTGAATCATTGAATCACTGACGGGTGTTTGGGAAGCTCGTTCACAAATAGAGCCAGCTGAAATTTAACTGTGACAAAGTCAACCCTCAGAGAGATCCATGTGTATTTTTATTCTACATCTTTTGATATGTTCAGTCAAATGGCATTAAAATTGTCAATTTTCTGTTCTTAATTTGATCTAGCTATTTCAGCTCAGCACATACAGATACTTTAACATACATGGTGTACAACATTTTTACTTCTCCCCAGCTGGTGTCATTTTATATACATGAGTGTCAGTAATTGACAATGCACAAAAAACAATAATACATCAAAATCTGTTTCTGTTACTCATATCAATGATCCAGAAACAAACATGACTTTTTTGGTAATCTAATAACATGGCTGCGTCTTGAAGAAACGCTGGTATTACAGGAGGAATAATAATCTTCGAAATTGTCTGAATGTTGATGCATATGATTTGGTCTGATGTTAATTTGACGGACAAATAATTATCATAAAAATAAAAAAATCTATTTTCATGTAAAATTATGACAATAATAATTATTTTATACTTCACTTTTTAACCAACAACTTTGTGGCATCATGACAGAAATTTGGAATTCAAAGGGTTAAAATCTTAGATATGTTTGAATATTGGACATTGTACATTATTTACAGAAATGTAGGTTTATGAAGAAAGCATGAACAATTTAAAATAATATGAATACATACATATTTTTTTCATAAGGTACCTTATGAAAAGTGCACATTTTTGGCAGAATGATTGGGAGTATCTGTCACTGTGCAGAAAATATGAATGTATAAAAATCATTATTGTTGCTAATCATTGGCACATCCCAGAATGTAAAGAGCAAAAAATAAAAAATAAAAAATAAAAAAAATGGTTTATTGAAAATGATTCTGTGATTTCTTTATTTGTAATCTTTAAAATGGGGACAACATGACAAAAACCTGCCATTAAAGGGGTCAAATTCTTGAAAATACATGAATAGTGGATGTATATTATTTGGACTGATGTTGGTTTAGAAAATAAGCCTAAAAATTAAAATAATATTAATGTTGTGAAATGAGTGTTTGAGTGTTTTTTACTTAGTGGTTTGAGTGTATCTAACATTAGAGCAGGCTCAAATAATTACTATGGCTCTATATGGCATTTTTCTTTTTTTTGGCAGGATCACGTGCATGGCCTTATCCTGGCATGTGAGACATGCGACTCGCAAAATGAACCAAACTCTCTGCGGGGTGTTTTAACACCTTGTTGAATCTGTGCCATGAAGAATTTAAGCAGCTTTGATGGTAAAACCCAGTGCTAGCAAAATGTGCCTTATAAAGCGGCCAAAGACTTTTAAGTGTTCCTGTATCGTACAAACCAATATATGTACATATATACATATATATATATATACATATATATATATATATATATATACATATGTATATATATGTAGATATGTAGATAGATAGATAGATAGATAGATAGATAGATAGATAGATAGATAGATAGATAGATAGATAGATAGATAGATTTTAACATCCAACTAACATCTTTCAAGGTGTTTTTTCTGTACTTACATTGTGTTCCATAATATTCTTTCCCTCCTGCTGCACACAGTAAGCTCAAACAACCTGTCAAAGGAAAAATAGTTTGCTTTTTAATTAGAAAAAAAAGAAAAAATGAAAATACTAGGAAAGCAGTCAGAGAGTGCAGTCTTCCACCAAGCAGCTCAGTTCTGGCAGTGGCTTTTCTACAACCCCAAATATCCAAGTCTGGATGACCAGATCCAGTATCATGCCAGGATCTGAACCAAACTCAGCACAAACATGAAGGTTGCTACCCTGAATGAACACAAAAAAGTTTTGGGATCATCTCTTCATTTTTTGATTATGTATTACTGAATGTTGTCAATGGGTTTTGCCATTATGAAGCTCAGTGTTTTTCAGTGTGCCATCAATCTGAATCAGATCTTAGTTGAGTTTACCTTGGTGACACAAACACTGACCCCATATTATCCTGTAAAACTGGAAGGGAATCCACTAAGAAATGTAAGAGATATGATTTTTTTTTTTTATTTATTGCCACCCAATGTTAACCTCAGGGATTTCTTTTTTTTTTTTTGGGTAGGGGAAATTTTTTGCATCGAGATGAATATAAATATCACCACCAAAATCTAATCATTTCTAAGTTGGGTCATTACGAACATGTCCATACAGCAAAATTCATCCAGTAGATTTTGCGTAATCTTGCTTACAAACAAACAAACACAAACAAAAAACATACTCTGGCAAAAACATAAAAAACAACAATAATAATAAATATATACATATATAATAATAAAAATCAATTACCTGCCATGAGGACAGTGATGAATTCTATGGACGTCCCCATCATCAGTCGTGCTCCTTCAGTGTTAAAGTCTTTAAAGAGTTTATTTAGTATCACTGCTTTCTAATCATTTCCTCTTTGACTGTTTCACATCATCTGTTTCTCCCTGTGCGCATGAATTTATCATCTCTTTACTGGAAGCCTCAAACATTTGCATGTAAAAGAGAGGATGTACAGTGTAGTGTTTCTATCATTGTGAGAATGAAACTGAGAGAATGAGTGATGAAAAGAAAACAGTGAGAGTGTTTACACCATCAGTGCTGTCCTAAGCTCTGCTGCTTTGAATCTATTTGACTCTCTTCTCTTTCCTCTTAAAAGTCATGACACTCTGTATTTTATCATTTATCTTTTTTTCTTCTGTGCACTGCCGACAGTCAAGGCCAAAGTCAACATATTTTTAGGCTGTCCTTGCTTGTGACTGTGAAACATCAAAACTTTTTTCAAGCACTTTGCTCATATTATCACAGATACTTGCTCCAGCTGCGTCTTGGTCATAGCCTAAACTCCTTTCACTTCTCCTCCGCATCTTTATTCTTACTCACCAGTGATTCATGGAAATGAAGCAGAGAAGACTTAAAGGTGTAGTAAGCGATCTTCTAATCTTCTAATCTTCTAATCCAATGCACTATTTGTCAAATTCACCGTATTTCTCCTCTCCATCCACAAGATGTCACCACATCATGTTGAAAAAAAAGTTCGGTTTCAATACACAGCCTTGACTCTGAATTTCAGCAGGTAAATACTGTGGCTCGGACCGAGTCACTAAAACAGGGTACACCCCCCCGACATCCAGGGGGCGGCATATTCTGCGATCATGCACAGATCAGACAGAGGGGGGAGGGGCAGTAGTAGGTTGCATAGCGTGCGCAGTTAGCGTAAGAGATTGAAACAGTGGCAATGGCTGAAAAACAGCCCAAAGAAAAAGGTCAGAGGGGTGAAAAGGGAAAAAGAAGAGCTATGACCATTAAAGAGCAAAGACCCGGGTCAACATTGGTGTTGCTTTCCGATGGTGGAGGGAACTTCGCGAATTGAAAGACCTGAAAACGGACGTGGATGTCGCCGTCTGTCTGCTGGATAGGTAAGCAACATTAGCTTTGTGGTGCTTCACATAACAGTAACAGCCATCTTATTGTCTAATCTGCCAAAATGTACTGTTGTCGTGATGTTATCAATATTGACAGTCGAGTTGTCTGACGAGTCGGGGTTGCCTTAGCTACGTTGGTAAGCTACGCAGTTTCTACGGCCGTTTCCATGATGATGCATGTCCATCAGCTTTCGGGGGTGGAGCCAGGGGTGAGGTATGAAGGGAGAGGCTGGTTTAAATTTGTTTATAAACAACCTCTCCACTCCCCTCCTACACCTTTAAGTAACACTTTCCGTGGCGCCCCTGCATTTATAAACAAATCTTGGATTTTAATTCAGTGCCGTCTGAGCTGGACTGACCGAGGTGCCGTGATGGGTAACCGAGGAATGGAGGAGCTGATCCCCCTGCCTCAGAATAGTGGTGGTCGGCTGAGAAGAACCTGGCGCTGATGATTTTTCTGTTAATTCAGACAACAGTAAGACACCTTCTGCATGCGTTACAACAGTGTGGAGAGTGCATGTCCGGACCTGTCTTCCATTACAAATGTGTGGAGCATTATGAAGCTCAAAATATGATGATGGAGACACTGAACTGCTGTCCTGCGTCAGGCAAGAATAGAAAAGAATTCCACTTACCAAGCTTCGACAACTAAAGTCCTCAGTTCACAAACACATATTGAGTGTTCTCAAAGGAAACTTGATGTTAGACATGCCCCTGTCCCAGCTTTTTTTGGAACATTTTGCAGACCACATATTCGAAATGGGGGAACATTTACAAAAAGAACAATAAATTTCCCAGTCTGATCAAAATATTTTGTCTTGGTGATGTATTTGACTGACTAAAGTTTAAAAAGGATTTGCAGTTCTCAGTTTTCTGTTTATATTTTGTCCCAACATCACTGGATTTGGGGTTTGTAAAACACAAACGGGATATACCATTATACACTGTTAGATACTGTAACATCCTGCAGAGCCAAGAGGCATGAAGTTCAATAGTCATTTAGGTGTCAGAGGAAGAAAGAGAGACACAAAAGCCTTCTCTGTGGTGCAGAACAATGTGTTGGATAAGTCAAGAGACAACAGTAATTCAGATCTATTTTTTTTAGATAGAGTAAACAGCACAGGTCAGATGGAATCTAATCTTAAAAAAAAAAAAAAACAAGAATAAAGATTATATTTCAATGATCATGACAATGAGGGTTGGACCAAAGATGGAGAAATAAACTGAGAGCTTTGCCTTGTGGCTTTGCTCCTTCTTTACCACCACAGTTTGGTACAGAATCTGCAACATCACTGAGGCAAATATGCAAACATAAACCTTCACTTGGGGCGAGGACCCTCAAAAACAGGTGCCAGAAATTCTAAATGTAAAGGCCTATTATAATAATAGCTGCTGAAACTTAAGCAAAAATTGTGACACTACAGGTTAGAACAGTACACCCAGTGCATTTAATAGACACAGAGACAGTCTAAAAACAAACAACAGCCAACCTAATTCAGATATTGATTAATAAACAATACCAATAAGAAAAGCAGAGCTTAAAAACAATGTTCATTAAAATGTTTGCAGACATTCAGTTTGCACAGCATATTTTATTAGTATTTGTCAGGACTTTTTTGCAGTCTAAACACCATCTAATCATTAATTATCAGACCAATAAGCTGTACATTTACCCCTAAAATAATCTGTTTTTGTTGACACATGGGGGAAGTGGAGGATCTGTAGCAGAGCTGTGACTGAGAGAAGTAACATTAGCTCATGACCAGAGGAGGGCGCTGCAGAGCTCAACATGGCAAAGAGGTTTACCATGTGTCAGAGCAGCAAAATGTTATACTCAGGTAAAGTTTATTTGAGAAGGCCTGTCCCTTTACAAGTTTCTATTCAACAGAGAAAAATAGAATAAAATAATAAATAAAACATGTATGGTCTGAATATCCATAAATGTATCACAGTCCTCAATTCTCTTCTTTGTCAGTTTTTCCCACATCTACATGCTATCTTCATGCTTCTTAAGATGAAATAAAAAAATATATAATAATTAAAACAGTGTGACATTGACCTTTTCTATTGTAAAGTATCATCTGATTATATTTGTTATTATTTGGCACCACACAAAGACACATTCATTGGATAAAAATAGTCTTAAAAGACTGTAAAAACTGTAACCCCCTCCCAGCAGTGACTCAGGACACAGAGTGAAATTAAACATTATTATTATAATAAAAGTAACAAGTTACTGACCAGAACTTTACAAAGTGCACTCAAAGTTTTGAGTTTTTTGGGAACATTTTGTTGTGTTGTGTACAAAGACAGAAGCTGGATTGTGATGAGTCTATCAGTATCAGTTTTATGTTCTCCTTTTCAGAAATGGTCTTCTTCATGCCTTGGCTGTAACAAGTGGTTAATTGACTTTCTGTCATCTTGAACCATTCTGCACCAGCATCAGCAGTTTCTGAAATAGCCAGATGAGCTGTATCATGTGCACAAGCATACCATTTGTTTGTTGTGAAGTAGTTAACTCACACTTGTTGCTTCAACATTTTTTAGTTTAAAAATAACTAAAAAGATGAGAATATGATATTACAAAATATGAAAAAGACAGAAATGACTTCTGTTGCAGATTAAGGATGCTATGAGGAGTTTCTAAGTAATTACAAAAAAGTCTCACTTTTAGATATATGCCTGATTGAAACACACACTCTTAGATGAGTTTTATTTATAGCATCAAAATCGGTTATCTATAAATGTTATTCCTTAGCTTCGCGGTCTGGTCGGACAGGACTGGACTGGCCTGGATACTCAACTTCGGGAACAAGACAATTAAAAGTAGAGCAAATTTATATTATTCAGACATGTCTTAGAGCACCAAGCTGTAAGTAGCGATATATATCCGGCTACAAAACTTATTATCGTACATCAACAGTACGATAATAAGTTTTCCAAAAATTGGTTGCTGTCACACATCAAAACTAGACAGAGATACATTACATCGTCGCTTTGCATCCTGTAAGTTGTTGAAAAAAGAAGTTGTAAAGCAATGCAGAGGTCTGAGGAAGGTCCGAGCTGCTTTGATTAGCATCACAACAAACAAACGCTTTGGCTTGGGTCATGTCTTTATATAGATATGTAGATATATTTAATACTGTAGTATAGCATCATTTAAAAAATTTCAAAGCTTTGTTATTTGGAAACCACAGAGTCACAAAAATCTCCTTTTCTCTTCATCCTGATGCTCAGTTGGAACACCAGGTCATCTTGACCATGTTGATTCATCCATCCATCATCTATATTTTCCTTTAGGGGTCTGTTAGATGACTTCAGGCAACAGGAAGGGGACATAACAAGCTGGTTGCCAGCCAATCACAGGGCCATATTGAGAGACAGACAACTATTCACAGACTCATCCATGTCTCAGGGCAATTTGTAGTCACCAGTTCACCTATGAGCATGCTTTTGGATGGTGGAAAGAAGCTGGAGTGCACTGAGAGAACTCACAGATGCACAGGGAGAAATCTCCCACAGAAAGGCTCTGACCAACATGGGGCTTGAACCAGCAACCTCTTTACTGTGAGGCACCATGAGCATGTCTCTACACCTAAATCCTTATAGGAGTTGCAGTGGGATGTCCAACAAGCTGTTTGCTTTAACAAGTCTGAACTGATGTACCTAATGAATTGGCCAAAAGTGTTTGTCTAAATGTGTGTTGTGAAGGGTAGGGGTGGCAAAGAGGGGCTTCAAAGGAAGCTTGAGAACCAAGGGTCTAAACAGGGAAGGAGTAAAACCTCAGGCTTCTTTGCTCTGCAGTCTCCCATGTTTTAAATCAACACCTTTTTAAAACACATCCTGTTTGCTGCCAGTGGTCCTCATGGATCCCCTGACATTGGCACTTTAAAGTAAACACTCACTCTTCTTCCAGAGGATGAGGTGGACCATGAGTTTCTACAGTGGAGTAAACACAAGCTGAAGAGCCATTTTTAATTTGGTCTGGAGGTGCGTCCCCACCCGTGGAGACAGAACCTGCATTGACGTTGATGCTGGTGTAATGGATCCCCTCTGTGGGAGGCTTGACAGTGGCATAAACCGTCTGAAGTTTACCTCCAGAGCTCCCCTGCTGGTCCTGAAGCTCATCATAAAAGTGCTCTTCATGGTCTCCCTGCAGGAAAGAGAAGTGAAGAGGTGACATGGACACAGCCTTTGTTTTTATGCAAACTCTCAAACACAGACAAACAGACCTGTGTGTTCTGATCAGTGTTTGGCGCCTGCTCTGATGATCCCCGAGGTGCACAACAAGCTGTGGAAAAGAAAAACACATCAACATTCAAACATATCAAGATATGTTCAGGTCTGCGTTATTCAACGACTTAAATTCTACGCAGGTCTGCCCCTGGCCAAATTGGAACTGTAAGCAAAATTTTATTTTGTTTTGACCCCCACGAGTCAAAATGTCTGTATCATGAAATATATCTGATCAGATGGATCAGAAAAGCCTGCTATAAACCTGTCCCAACATATGATCACCAACTGGTCATTAATTAACCACTTCTTTTTTCAACAGAGATGAATGTATATGCAGTTAACTAGAAATAATAAAAAAAAAAAGATAATTGGGGCCGTAGGGAAATTTGATCTCCAGCCCACATCTACACAGAACGATCCTCGCTTGGTGTTTATGCCACTAAGTTCTTCTTTTTTTTTTTTTTAAATTTAACAACATACATACCCACCTTCCAGTGGTGTAGTCTGCTTTAATCGAGTGGATATACTCTGACATACTCTGATGGATGCTTGTCCACTTAGGGCTTCCATACACTGAAGACATTTTTTGCCACATTTTCACCTGATTTATACACCGTCCCCTAAAAACAGCTCTAAGACCCACTCATGGGCCTTCACCTACAAGTTGAGAACTGCTACACTAGTAGATTAAATTTGGTGCTTGATCCTTAAAGGATTGTTTTTGTATCATGGACAATAGATGATGCAGGATACCACAGGATTAATTTATCATTTAGAAAACAGTGAGTGAGGGAAAACAGTGGGTCAGAGCTGGACTGATGAAGAAAGTTGAGTTTTGATTCATTAATAGACTGACTCGTCATTTTTTTAAGTCTTTGTGTTCACTTGAACAGTGCACGTGAGCGATCAAAACACTGACTAATAAAATCACACAAAGTGACTGATGAGCCTTCACTGTCCCTGCAATGCAAAATGACATTACTGACAGACAACAACGGTAACAGCCACACTCTAAATGTAAAATATCAGGCCTGTAGTCCATTGAGCGGATCATGGCTTCATTAAACAGCAAAGAATGCATCCCCTTGCGCAAAATAGCCCCCCCCCCCCCTTAATTGTTTGTAGGGCCCTATACACAGCGCATATTTTGCATATAGGGAGGGGCAGAGCTGCTTGTATGTATGTTTTACCGTGTACAGTTCTGTGTACACATGTAACACAGACCCATACTAAACCACACAACTTATCTGATCGCTGTGTGTGAGTGCATACACACCTACAGACAAATATCCATGCCTCTGTAACAATCCTCTCTGATGTTACATTTCATGTAGTGACATGTTAGTTTTTTTTTTAAATCATTAACAATAATGTTAAAGGTGCTATAAGGAGAATCTATTTGCGGCGACACAAAGACTCTGCTGCCCATGAGCACATGCGGCGACTGTCGTAATGTTGCGTTCCAGTAACCTCGGAAATGGGAGTGACATCATCTCCCACTTATCTGCGTTCAAATTCTTCTATCACATGAAGAATTTGATAATCACTATGGCAGCATTTTTGTAAATATAAGTCTGACAATACCATGTATACAGCTGATCTAGAGCGACACACCCCAGTCAGAAGTGCAAATAAATTGATTATTACAGGAGCTAAATAACTGTTCACACTGGGGGCATCCATCTTCAATTGTTAACTCGGGGGTGACGAGGTTTCACCGAGTTCCCAGTAGGAAATTCTGACTTCGGGGAACGTTCCAGTTGCAGTTTCCAACTCAGAACCCGGAAATTCCTACTTCTGACAACAACTGGAATGTACCAAATGACGTGACCAAGCCAAAGCGTGTTTGTTGTGGTTGTAATGCAACTCTGACCTTCCTCAAAACTCTGCATTGCTTTACAACTTCTTATTTCAACAACTTACAGGATGCAAAGCAACGAGGTAATGTATCTCTTTCTAGTTACGTAGCGGTAGTTTTTGATGTGTGACAACAAGCAGTTTTTGAAAAACTTAGTATTGTAGTTTTGTAGCCGGCTATATATTGCTACTTACAGCCTGGTGCTCTAAGACGTGTCTGAATAATATAAATTTGCTCTAGTTTTAATTGTCTTGTTCCCGAAGTTGAGTATCCAGGCCAGTCCAGCCCTGTCCAAGCCGACCGTTAAGCTAAGGAATAACATTTATAGATAACCTATTTTGATGCTATAAAACTCATCTTAAAGTGTATATTTCGATCAGGCATATATCTAAAAGTGAGACTTTTTTGTGATTACTTAAAAACTCACCATAGTCCCTTTAATTAAATGTTTTACATGATATAATTAGGAGAGGACATTGGATTGTTCCATTTTATTTTTTCCCTTTGTAATATGGTTGGATTTTTTCTTTTTCCTCTTTAATTTTAGGCAGTGTTGTAGTGAATCTTTTTAGCAAGACAGTAGTTGATGGTGGTACAAATATATAAAAAAACACACTTAACAATATACATACACACACACGTAAATGCATGTACACATACACATATACAAACAAATGGGCTGGCTGACTGAGAATGGACTAAAATGTCATGTTAATGTCAGAAACAGAAACGGTGTAGAATTTTTCCAGCACCTCGCTGAATCAATGCTAGACAGAACTAAAACAGATCTGAAGACAAGAGGAGCCCTAATTCATACAAGCAAGGTGTCCCTAATAAAGTGGCCAATGAGTGTATATGTAGCTTTGTGTGTCCTTCTCACCACCCTCACCCCTCACCTGGTGTCTTGAAGGGTTTGAACTTGATGAGTAAGAGTCCAACCATGAATATCAGTATTAACAACAGAGCCGCGGCCACACCGCCGATCAAACCTGCATCAAGGGTGAACAGGGATAACAGCAAAGAAACATGATCTGAGTGTCCTGAGATTTTTTTTCAGCAGCTTTAAAAGAAGATTTTTAACAAGCAAGAATCCAGGCAGGTTTTTCACCTGATTTGTCTTCATCCTGATCATCCAATAGTTCTTCTTCTTCTTCATCATCTTGGAGAGAACTTGGGAAGTCTGTGTCTTCTTCAAATATGTGAACACAACAGACAAAATTTCAACAGAGACTTTAATAAAATTTTTGCATATAAGAAAGACATTCACATTTCAATGCAGCACTGCTTCCCATCCTCTGATTACTGCCAAACTTTGTGATGATGTTAAAATGTTCACCAGGCATGATTTGGCATGGGGACCAATAATGGATTGACCAGGAGTTGCGGTGTGTTTGTCGTATAACTGAGATGTAAGTCAGATCAACCCCTGTACAGTATGTCTGCATAGACTGGCTCACAGGGGTCATTTGCTCCAAACAAAGTTCAAGAAAAAAATCAAGCAAGGCATAACTCTCATTTAATTATCATCAGTTTACATGTGATATATTATAAGTATGTGCTCTTGGTTTTTCCTGTTATCAGGACTTTCATCCAAACTGTATTTAACTACATTGAGCCCTATCTTATACAACTCTGGTTAGAACTATCCAACCATCGATTATCTAAACCACCTTTAAGGGTTGGCAGGGGGCCGAAGCCTAGTCCAGCTGACACTGACGAGAGGCAGGGTGCACGCCTTAAACAGTCATCAGCCAATGACAGGGCCACATAGAGAGACGGACAACTGTTTATTCTCACTTTCGTATCTAAAGGGAATTAGGAGTCACCAATCAACATAATGAGCATGTTTTCGGAGGAAACAGGAGTGCCCAGAGAGAACCCACACATGCACAGAGAGAACATGCAAACTCCACAGAACTGGACATCTTAAAATTTACTCCAATCTACCATAATTTTCCTTTATTCTTTTTCCACAAATAACCCATTTTCCAGGCAGAAAGTAGGGAATATTCTGCCTCTCTAGTAAATATTCATCCCTGATGGGGAAGCATTAATCCCTGCTTCTGCTCTGACTAAACCCCTTCCTGATGTTTGAAGGTAAGGAGTATTTTTTTTACATATGTATGCCATTTCTTGTTTTTGGCTGTAGCACAAATTGATATGAAGCTCCTGGGGATGCTTACAGATTGTTGACATTATAATTCAAGATGACACACTCATACTAACAGGTTTTGACTGAGAAAGAGCCTTTAGTGTGGCTGCCCCCACCACCTGGAACTCTCTCCCCGCAGAAATCCGCAACTCTCCCACTCTGGACTGTTTCAAATCACTTCTCAAAACTCACCTGTTCTCCCTGGCCTTCCCTGTTTAAATGTTTAGCTTAGGTTCAAATTTGTTGTTGATTCTTTTTGTTTGTCCCCTCTCCTGTGGAAAGTGACTGTGGGTTCCTTGAAAGGCGCTATATAAATTTAAGTTATTATTATTATTTACATGACAGAGTTTGGGATAAAAGAACAGCAAACATTTGAAGGCTAATGTCTCACACTGAAACAGAATTGTGAATGCCTGAACCAGCAGAGATTTCAAAACTGGTTCCACATTGCAACATTTTCAAGATGACCTTGTCTCTTTCTCCCTTTACTGTTTGTCGACATAACATTCATGGGTTATGTATGTTTGTTTATTTGAGTGAGAGCTGTTCAGATACATGAGGACATTCCTTGTTTGGCAGGGTTCCTTTGAATATATAACACAGCAAGCTCCCCTGAAAGAGGTGGTCTAGGCTTGCTACCAGTCAGCACCTGGAGCTGTTTGTTTGCAGTCAGGACACAACTGACCCCGCAACAGACACAAACAGTGTAGTTAACAACTGCTGCTGTAGATGTTTAAGCAGTTGTATTATTAATTATAATTGCATTAGGGCTACAAACAACTACGTACAAATCATGTTTAGGATCCTACAGAGAGAAAATTCTGCCTCTGATTTTACCTTCCATGTAAATATTCATAACTGGGGACAGATTTATCCCTAAAAGTGGGGTAATTACGAGGCTTTCTCCTCTTTATCAGCTAGCATACATCCTCAGATATCTTCCCTTAAGGACATAGCTGGCAATTTGCTTTTGTGGCACTCACATTTACTCGTGTCATTGGCTTCGAACAACTCTATTTCAAAAAACCTGAACTCTGCCCACTTACCCACAGTTAGGATTGTTTTTCTTAACTCAGCTTGCTGCCATGTCCTGTCAGAGCCGCACCAGTATGTTCCAGAGTCTTCTGTGGTTAAGTCAGAAATGTGCACCCAGAAGTTTTTTGTTCTTTGGTTATCCCTTATTCGAAATCTGCCATTTGATACAAATCTGTCTTTTTTTGTTGTGTGAATCAGCTCCACACAGTCATTTGGACTCGGCCCCTTGCAAAGGAATTTCTCATTTTCTTCATGAATTTTTGGATAGTGGCAGTGAATTTTGACAGATTTAGTCGGTCGTCTTGATACTGTCTCTGCTGGGATTTCATCCCAATCTGAAAAATAAATAAACACATAGATCAGCACATATTTTTTTAAAGCTTTCACATGTTTATGCTAAAATAAAGACGATGCGTTATCAAGCAATGTTTAGATGAACAGAATTTTAATATTTGGACTGATGTTTTCCAGGAAAATGTCATGGAGCTTGTTCATCTTTTTTCTTTTCCCTCTTTGCTTCATCTTATGTAAATTTGAAGCAAATTGGTCAAACTGGTCACTGGTTTTATCATTTCAAAGTCCATCATTTTAAGTGAGTTTTCTATTGTTTGATGTTTGATACTTATCTTCAGTGGATCAGTATTTACCTTCCATTGTCTATCATGTGTAGTTTAAAAGCCATTTGCAGGCTTCCACCTTTCTCACACACCTACTTTTTTATATGTTTTCATGGTCATTGTATTTCTTTATATGTAAAATAAATAAATAAGATAAAGAAATTACATGCCCTGAAATGATAATAACCACAAACTTCATTCAACACACCCTACAAAGTCTGCAAGTCTAACAAACAGCTAACTTGTGACCTGTTGGTGGCACAGCCTAATAGGCTGCCCATGGGTATTAAAGAGCATGAATGTGTAAGTGATACTGATGGGCAACTGACACAGAAACTCTGAACCATCAGTGAGTGAAAGTAAGAGTGAGTTGGTGTTAAAGGGTTAGATGTGACCTGTAGTGTAAAGCTGCTTCCACAAATGCATGATCCTTACAAGTTGTACCTCATCGTCAAGGGGACAATGTAAGATTTCCAACAGAATAAAATAAATTACCAATTGAAAATCACTGTTGGAAAATAATCAACCATGAAAACATTCACAACCTTTTTTTGTGTGTGTGTTTTTGAATTCAAGACTTGTCTGATAATCTTCATCAAAACTGTTGCATAATGTGACATCTTCCCTTGGAGCAACATAAACTGAGTTCTTAAAAATCTTCACCTTGCTTTCACAAACATTCATTTCCAGTGACATTAAATGTAGTTTACAAGCAGACAGAGGGCCACAACATTCAGGAATCGCTTTATTTGAACATACCCACCAGCGTGTGGGTGTAGCCTCGGACTGCCAGCGGAAGCAGCTGTGCCACATACTCCACCTGTGCTGAAAATAAAACCTTGGTGTCACACTGGATGCATGTGACTGACACTGGTGTCTGCCTGACTTGACACAGCTCAATCATGTAATAAATTTCATTCGTTTTCCATGTACTCCAGAAAATCTCCCCAAAAGTGATCTGAATTATTGACTTGGATAAACTTGAGAACCAAGGCGTTTTGGGAAGCTCCTCCACAAATAGAGCCAGCTGAGATTCAACTGTGACAAGGTCAATCCTCGACATCCATGTGCAATTTTTTTTATTCCTCATCTTTTCGATAATTTTGCCTGTGTTTAATCATATGACATAAAAACTGGCAAGATTGTGTTGTTAATTTGATCTAGCTATTTCAGCTCAGCTTCGACTCTTGCTCATACACTGCGTACAAACAATTGTCACACTTTTACCTTAAAATGCAAAAAATACACCATTGAAACCCATTCAAACTGCATTTTTATGTCACTTTTAAAACAGTATAATTCAAGCATTTCATCATATATGGGTCAATCTGGGCTGATGCCTTTGCATTTATAATTTTTTACATGGTCTGATGTTAATTTGTCAGATAAATCTTATACTGATCTAATAATAAAAACTCTGTTTGTGTGTAAGATATTGAAATGATTTATTAATGTATTATTTATTTTTTCTGTACTTACTTTGTGCTCCATAATCCTCTTTCCCTCCTGCTGCACACAAGCTCATACAACCTGTCAGAAGAAAGAACATTTGTTTTGTAATAAGAAAAAAAAAAAAGAAAAAAAATTACAATACTAGAAAAGCAGGAAGAGTGTGCAGTCTTCCGCCAAGCAGCTCAGTTCTGGCAGTGGCTTTTCCACAACCCCTGTAAAAGATACAAGTCCGAATCACCAGATCAGAATAGTAACAGAATCTGGACCAAACTCAGCACAAACATGAAGTTTTGGGAACATCTCTTAATATTTAGATTTTAAATGAATTACTTGAATGTTGTCAATGGGATTTGCCATTATACATCTCAGTGTATTTTTGTGACATCAGTCTGAATCAGATCCAGGGGGAAATTTATCTCGATGATAGAAACATGTGCCCAGCATTATTCTCTAAATGTGGAAGTGAATCTGTTATAAAATGGTAGAGGTATGACTTTTATAGCTTCCACCCAATGTTAACCTGTGGGATCTTTGAAACTTTGGGATTCTGTTGCATCCAGACAAATATAAATATCTCCACCAAAATCTAAACATTTCTAAGTTGGGTCATTACCAACATCCCCTGAAATTTTAGCAAAATCTGTCCTTTAGTTTTTGCATAATCTTGCTGACAAACTGACAAAAACAAGTAACAAAAAAGGCTGGCAAATACACAACCCTCTTGGTAGAGGTAGAAAAAAATCAATTACCTGCCATGAGGACAGTGATGAATTCTGTGGACGTCCTCATCATCAGTCGTGCTTCTTCAGAGTGTTACAGTGTTTAAAGAGTTTGTTTAATATCTCTGTTTTCTAATCACTTCCTCTTCATTGTCGGTTTCACAACATCTGTCTCTCTCCTTGAGCACATGAATTTATCTGCTTCTCTTTTCTCACTCAAAACCCCAAACATCTGCATGTAAAAAGAGGATGTACAGTGCAGTGTTTCCATCATTATGAGAATGAAACTGAGAGAATGATAAGAAAAGAAAAGAAAAACAGAGTGAGAGAAAACACCATCAGTATTATCCTGAGCTCTTCTGCTTTTAATCTATTTGACTCTCTTCTTCTCTAGAATTTAACTTTCCTCTTAAAAGTCATGACACTCTGTGTTTTAGCATTCATCTTTTGTTCTGACATGCACTGTCCTTGCTTGTGACTGTTAAACATCAAAACTCTTTTGAAGCACTTTGCTCACTGATACTCGCTCCGGCTGTGTCTCAGTTTCCAGCTTTGCATCGTAGTCCCTTTCACCAGAGAGTCATGGATATGAAGCAGAATGCAGAGAAGATATAAGTAATACTTTCTGTGACATCCCTGCATTATAAACAAATTCTAAGATCTTTATAAAACATCATAATGGGATGTAGTCTTATAAAGCTGTATAATCATTATAATAAGTACCATTAGTACAGTAATCATTATGTTAGTATATGTATTGGGACACAAACATACTTATAGTGTGTTGTTTTGTGCATATAGCTTTAACAAGTTATAGATCTTTCTAATGCTTTATGATTAAAAAAAACCCTCTGACACTCTGGTGTTGGTTAAAACAGCATTTACCAAAGTTAATACATTTATCAAACCACCACCCAATGTAAGGTTTATGCCCCAGCTGCCCTATTACAACATAACTGATAATTACCAAAATCATTTTCACTTTTCTGTAATAAATCACTGTGTATAAGCTCTTTAGCTAAACTGATATTTTGATGGTAAATTGCAGTTATTGTTACCCGTAGATTTTCAATTGAACAGTTTAACAAAAACAAAAGAAAAAACAGTAAAGCACATTATAATGTATGACTGAGATTAATCAGTCAAACAAACTTTATTAGTATAACACTGTCATACAAAGTTTTATAGCACAAAGTGCTTCACATAGAAAGATCTAAGATGTCAAACTAGAGTTTCACTTTGCATTTCTGAACAGAAGAATCAGTTTTAGTTGTTGAATGTATTCCTTGATTATTTTTTGTCTTCTCAGAGAAGTTCAGTGAGCAGCTTAAATATAGGAAATTCAGGGGAATTCAGTTTGAAGTTCCTCCCTCGTTTCTATCCAAAATAGTTCAAATAAATAAATGAAAAAAATAGAGATTATAATACCTTGATACATATATATATATATTTATCACAAATTTGAGCTGCTTGGACCTTAAAATCCATCAATCTAACCATTACCCATTCTGTGGATGTCCATGATTTCTAAACATTTGAAATGTGGACTCGTCTGACAGACTTTTCACTTTGCCCCAGTCCATCTCATTTGAGCTCATGTCCTGGGTTTCTGAGTGTTATTAAAATATGGCTTGGCTTTGCATGGTATTGTTAGCTGACAGTCGTTTTCTGAAGTGTTCCTGAGCCCACAGGGTAATATCCTTTCCAGAATGATCTTGGATTTTAATGCAGTGAGGGACCAAAGGCCATAGGCATTCAGTGTTTGTTTTTGCCCTTGCTGCTAACATACAGGTTCTCCAGATTTTCTGACTCTTTTGATGATATTATTGACAGTAGATGATGAAATCTCTAACTTCTTTGCAGTAATATGTTGAGAAATTTTCATGCAGTTTTGGTGAACCTCACTTTGTCTTTACTTGAGAATGACTAAATGTCCAAAAACTGGTGTTGTTGTTTCCCCTGTTCAAGCAATTTGGAACAAGGCTAAGTTTATCAGGTTGAACATTAATAATCTTGTATAGGTAGAATATTTAGCTGAGTGTTGGTCAAAAAGGATTTGAAAATCATTGTTATTGTTTTGCATCCCAACATCATTTTAATTGAGGTTTGCTTCAGTCTTGTTTGGTCAGATACAGATCTTTGGATTGAAATAAAACTATGGAAGCCTGTATGTACAATAGTATAAAGTGGTGTCATTTTTATCCAACAGAGAAAACCACTAGAGAGCACTGCTGTCCTCAATTTTTTAAGGAAATCTGGATGGTTTTCTTCTTCTAATTATTTTGAAGTGAAATAACATAAAAGGGCGAGGCACTGTGGTGCAGCAGGTCATGCATGTGCCTCACAGCAAGATGGTCGCCAGTTTGATTCCAGGGTCAGGCCTTTCTGTGTGGAGTTTGCATGTTGCATGTTCAAAACATGCCCCCGCCTCATGCCCAGTGTCAGCTGGGATACGCTCCAACACCCATGTGACCCCGAAAAGAATAAGCAGTGTGGATTGTGGATGGGTAGATGATGTAATACAGTCATAAAAAAAGAGTGAATCCCAACAACAGATGCACCATGCTGCAGGTTTTACTTCATTTTAATCACCAGAATAAAGCAGATTTCAATCAAGCACATATAAATAAAGCTGTAACAGTTGTTTTTTACTGCTTCAGATGTGAGAGAGATTCGACAGCCTTATAACCATATACTCAGAGGGTGGGCTTCACAAAGTTTCACACACTGAAGAGAGTGGAGCTTAATGAAAGGTGTATTGCAGAAGATAATAAGCAGCTTAAACGTCATCTGCAGAGTCATGCACTGTCCTGATGGTCAGTGGATGTGTCTGCAGATTTCAGCCCAATAGAGGAGTATGTGACCCCTGTATCTAGAGGTGTCTCTATGCTGTCGTCGGTGTGTCTTTTGAAGCTGACGGTGGAGTAAAAAAGGCCGTCTGGTTGGACCTGAGGCTCAGAGGAAACGTTTGAGTAAACATTTTCTCCGACATCTTTGCTAGTTTCATCTGTTTGTTGAACCTCGATGGTAGCTGGAGATGAAGATGTGATCGGTCTCTGTTGTTTCTTTTTGGACACTTCGGCGTAGACCGGGGGCTGGACCTCTCCTGTACAAAGAGTGTTGACATTCAATAAATTCCCTCAAGAAATGAGAACAATAAGTAAGCTTTCATTTCCTTAAAGCTGTCAAACACTGTGAAGACTGCATACAGATGATTTAAATAACATGACAGACAGGACTTACAGCTTTTCCCTCAAAGAGAAGACTTGAAAACTTGGAAAATATTAAACCAAAAAGGCTTTTCAGTGACCCCGCTGTGCCACCAAGCAAGAGAGCCATTTCTCATGACAGCTGGTAGACAGGACCAAGTCTTTTACGGAGCCAAAATCCTGCTTTTTGAGCTTTATATGCATAGCATGTTTGACATGTCTCCTCAGAATTTCTGTCAACATCATGGTGCCAGAAAATGTCTGCTTAAGAATAAATTCTGAACTCTGAAGCTCATTTGACGGCACTCTTGTGTTCATGGCACTTTCACTTGTTGTTTTTATGTATTTTAATTGTAAATGTTAAATGAACTTGACCTTATATAGTGCTTTTCTAGTCTTTGACTACTCAAAGCTACTTTACACTGCAGGTCACACTGGCCCAATCATAACCATTGACTCTCACATTCACTCACTGATGGTTCAGAGTTTCTGTGTTAGTTATACATCAGTATCTCTGACACATTCACACCCTTTCATGCCCATTTACACACCACTGATGCAGCAGTCAGAGCAACTTGGGGCTAAGTGTCTTGCCCAAGGACACATCACCATGTCTCGCCCAGAGCTGGGCTTGAACCTGCAACCTCCCGATCACTGACCAAGCACACTATCCAACTGCGCCACCGATACCCCCAATTGTGTTTTTAATTACTTTGTAAAGTATTCAGAGTGTTCACAAAGGTGCTTTTAAATAAAATGTATTATTATTATAATTATTATGATTATTAGTGTGAGTTATAGATTTTAACCTGGCACACCTGATGAACCATTCAGTATATTTCACTCGTCCATGTGGGAAAGAGCCCATAGAAAGTGTTTGGGAATAGGCAGAGCCTCTCAGAAGTAAATCTGGTGGGTGATTGGACGATCATTCTGTCAATCACATTCAATGTTGGTCTACTTACTTGTTGATCTTTCTTGCTCAACAAAGTCTCTCTACACTCCACTTCCTCAGCTGCTCTCTGTGTTTGGATTAGGTTAGTGTTGTAAATAGTTATTTTTATTTCGGTTCTTTTTTTAGGTTAATGCTGTAAATATTATCGTTATATTTTTTCTTAGACTCCACTAGTCTTAGATTATGTTAGTGTTGTTAATATTGTTTTTTTATACTTAAAGTCTGTTTTGAGGTTAATGCTGTAAATATTATCCTTATTATTTTTGTAAGATTTTACCAGCCTTTGATTATGGAAGAGTGTAAACATCCTTCTGTATTTTCCATCTATTTATTTGTCTTATATTTATTATGGCTAATACCTGGACCTCATTTAACTAGTTTTGTTCTTTTCTCATGTAAGTGCAGACTGGCATGACAACTAAAACTCATCTGAATTCTTTTGAATCCTTTGAGTTATTTTTGGGCCAATCAGATAATGCAGTAGACATTTTGAAATGTGAGCCATTACATAAAACATGTTGGAAGAGGAGCAAGAATATTCCATCTATCAACAATAGCTTCCAGTGTTTTCATTTGCCTTTCACCAAAAAAATCTGATAAAACTGCTAAAGAAGCTGTTAGCATCAATGCTAATCTCTCTAAAAGCAGACATGAAGCTCACACCACTTCCTGCTCCCCTTGGGTCGAACACAATCTATGAGGACTCCAGCTTGATAAGATGGATCCGCCTGATTCCAGACATTAAATCAGGCAGATCCAGCTACTGTGCAGGGTAAATAGATTTCATCATCATTCTTTATGTGTTCAATACTGTGAATGCAAAATCACAAATACAATGATGATGGTGATTCAAACATCATCCTTTGCTTGTGAATGTTGAGCTGTGAACACAACACCCCAACAGGAGTCTGATGTTACCTGGAGAAGACGTTTTCTTTCGATGTCTGAAGAACACCAGAAGAAGAACAGCCAGGGCGAGCACGATCACACCAAGGCCCGCGCCGATGTATATCAGCTCTTCTGTAGGAAAAAAAAGAAAATACTGTTAAGTTTTAGTCATTGTTTAGTCATCTAAACTGATTTAATTTCAGTCCAGTTTAAATTGGTGAAATTTCACGTTACCTGACAAAATGTACTGTAAGTTTAGTCAACTAAAATATGAAGTGTAAAGTGTAAGGCATTTTTTATGTTTCCTTTAATTTCTGAAGTCATGTTTTACACTTGGATAAAATGAAACATCTAATAACCCTTTACTGAATGCTAGTAAAGTTTGAATGTATAAACAAACAGAAACAAATTAAACTTTTGTGTGAAATGCAGTCGCCTTTATTTAGGCTCCCTGGCAGCGCATCTTAGGTACAATACCAGAACTGAAAACAAACAGTGAACATGAATATACAGTGGGTACGGAAAGTATTCAGACCCCCTTAAATTTTTCACATTTTGTTACATTGCAGCCATTTCCTAAAATCATTTAAATTCACTTTTTTTCCTCAGTAATGTACACAAAGCACCCCATATTGACAAAAAACAACACAATTGTAGAAATTTTTGAAGATTCATCAAAAAAGAAAAACTGAAATATCACATGGTCATAGGTATTCAGACCCTTCACTGTGACACTTGTTTTTTTAACTAAGGCATTGTCCATTTCTTCCGATCATCCTTGAGATGGGTCCACACCTTCATTGGAGTCAAGCTGTGTTTAATTGTATTGATTGGACTTGATTAGGAAAAGCACACACCTGTCTCTATAATGCTGCGTTCACACTGGACGCCACTTCTGCTACCTCGGAGATCCATTCAATGTCAATGTACAGCCAAGATGGGGCGGGGCTAACACTCCCGCGATGCGTCAGCCGCTTTTCACACTACCACATAGCTTGTCGCGCGGTGTCAAAGTAAAAAAAAGTTGATATTTTCAGACGATGTCGTGTGTGGCTGTGCAGCAACAACCAAACAGTAGTGTGTGTGTGTGACAGTGCCCTAGACAGACAGTTTTTTATTCATGTCCATGTGGGAAACATTAGTCAGTGAGGACATTATTTCCGCCTAGACGGACCGCGGGAAACTCACAGATAATGCTGCTGCAGGGCATCAGCTGCAGTGTTTTGTGGTTGATAAGTGAATGAAAAGGATACAGCTGGAACAATGTCCGCTTACACATCCTATTATATGATATGATATATGATATGATCGTGGTGAAACTCGACCGGACGTGACGTCACCGAGCGCCGACACGCGACGATGCGTCAATGGACGATGCGATTTTGGTAGCTGGGTCACTTGCTGTGTGAACGCAGCATTAGACCTTTCAGCTCACAGTGCATGTTAGAAGAAATGAGAAGCATGAGGTTGAAGGAACTGCCTGAAGAACTCAGAAACAGAATTGTCTAAAGGCACAGATCTGGTCAAAGCTACAAAAGAATTTCTGCTGCACTTAAGGTTCCTAAGAGCACAGTGGCCTCCATAATCCTTAAATGGAAGAAGTTTGGGACAACAGGAACTCTTTCTAGAGCTGGCCGTCCAGCCAAACTGTGCAATCAGGGGAGAAGAGCCTTGGTGAGAGAGGTAAAGAAGAACCCAAAGATCACTGTAGCTGAACTCCAGAGATCCAGTGGAGAGATGGGACAAAGTTCATGTAAGTCAACCATCACTGCAGCCCTCCACCAGTCAGGGCTTTATGGCAGAGTGGCTCTCCTCAGTGCAAGACACATGAAAACCTGCGTAGAGTTCACCAAAAAACACATTAGGTCTCCCAGACTATGAGAAATACGATTCTCTGGTCTGATGAGACCAAGATGTAACTCTTTTGGCCTTAATTCTCAGAGGTATGTGTGGAGGAAACCAGGCACTGCTCTCCACCTGCCCAGTATAACCCCCACAGTGAAGCATGGTGGTGCAGCATCATGCTGTGGGGGTGTTTTTCAGCTGCAGGAACAGGACCACTGGTTGACATTAAAGGAAAGATGAATGCGGCCAAATACAGAGACAACCTGGACAAAAACCTTTTCCAGAGTGCTCAGGATCTCAGACTGGGCCGAGGGTTCACATTCCAACAAGACAATGACCCTAAGCACGCCACTAAAGTAATGGAGTGGCTTACTTTCTACGTGACGAAATTAGGTCTGATTTGATTAAGTCGCTGTCAAAACATTTTGGTCAAGTTTTTATTTGTTGACGAAAATGTCGGTTAAATTTTTTTTTGTCCATACACTATTAAAAAGTCTAGTTGTTTTAACTTAAACAAGTTAGTGTCAGGGCTGCCTTAAAATTTTAAGTTATCTGAATTTAGAACTTTAAGTTCAGTTGAATTAAGAACGGTTCAGATCAAGTGAACTTCTTAAGTTCAATAAACTTGCTATTGAGTCAGCTCTACTTGAATTGTTTAGTTTAACAAACTTCTAAAAGCAATCCAATTTCAATAGTATTTTTTATGCCAACACAGTAATTAAACTTCTTTAAACTACAGTTTTAAAGGTAAAACAACTTGATCTGAAGTTCAGTCACTGATGATTTTGAGCTAAATTGACTTATTGCATTTGAATTTAACTTAATATTTCTCTTTAACTTTTACTCATTTTGCTCTGCTTTGACACAAGTTTATAAAATAAATTTAATATTTGCTTTAAGAAAAACAATCTTAAAAGCAGAAAAAAGGTCTAGTATTTATAGGGTATTATTGTCAGACAAACCAAAACAACTTCTGTTCTTCGTGCTTTAATAACACAACTGGCAATTTTTATCACATGTTCAATGTGGATAGCAAAACAGCTCTGAACAGATTCAAGATACTTTTGACACAAAAAGTGCTTGCTTGTGGGAAAATGCATCCTCATCCACAAATGTTCTTAAACTTTTACTAAAATTCGTCTGGCTTGCATGACAGCTCGTTTGGTGGAAAACGAGCTTATAGCTCACATCTTTTACTGTTTTATTTCTTTTTTCACATTTGTTGATGAGGATCAGTGATCTGAACTTCAGGTCAAGATGTTTTACCTTTAAAACTGTAGTTTAAAGAAGTTTAATTACTGTATTGGCATAAAAGAATAACATTGGACTGGAATTGCTTTTAGAAGTTTGTTAAACTAAACAATTCAAGTAAAGCTGACTTAATAGCAAGTTTACTGAACTTAGGAAGTTCACTTGATCTGAACTGTTCTTAATTCAACTAAACTTCAATTTCTAAATTCAGATAACTTAAAATTTTAAGGCAGCCCTGACACTAACTTTTTTCAGTTAAAACAACTAGCCATTTGTACAGTGTGTGCACTTGTTTTATTATTTACTGTCTAGTTTTCTGCAAAGGAAAAACAGGTTGTTGATGAAAACTCTAAGAAAAATAATAACTCAACATATCTAGGATCGAGCTGCAAGGCAAGGTAACACAACTTCATAAAACACATTAAAACCTTCCTGGTACACCACTGTACTTTCATTTTAGACAACTGGCTACCTCGAGGGTGCATCAAACATCAGACAGATGGCTTAGCTGCTCTTATTAGGACGACAAACCACATTCAAAGATACTTACTTGAAGATGCCATGGTCTCACCTGACTGGGGAGTGCCAGGGTTTTTGAACTTTTTCTCTCCTGAAAGAAAGATGGACAGAGTTATACTACTTTGTTGGATCAAATATAATTTCCAGTCATTTTACCTTGTCAAAAAGATGTTGGTAATGGCCCAACTTAAAGAAGATTAAATTTTGGTGGCAAGCTAGATAATTGCCATAAGCACACAATCATTCTCACTCCATAACTGTCTAACTTATAATAATAGACTAGAGTTTCAAAGAATCACATGATGATAGTATCTTGATCTGTGAACTATTGCTTATAGATGTAACGGGTTTATGAGGAGGCTTGAGCTCTCTGAGTGCTTTTTAGTTTCTGTTTTGCAATAACTGAACTGTGAAATGAAGAATATCTGCATGAGACAGACTTTGTTGTGAAATATGTGGTCACATTTTCATGACAGCTAAATAGAACAGAGGATTTTGGTCCTCACACAAACATCAGTGTCATAAACCACATATAGAATAAACTGAGTGAACTCACCTTCTTTGACTGTGAGGACCACTTTACTGTACGTGTCCACTCCTACTCTATCCACCCCGCACCAGTACGTCCCGGAGTCTCCCAGCGTCAGCTTATAAATGGTCACATAAAATGTGTTTCCTAGATTGTTAATGCTGTACTTCTCATTTTGATTTGTCTCCATGTTACTGCTTATTAACACGTCTCTATCGTTACAGGGATGTCTGCAGAAATATTTGACGTTTGTAGAAGCGTAGCTATGAACACATTTTATGTTGGCAGACTGACCAGTCTCTGCTGTGTACTGCATGGCTGCTGACCTCCAGAAGCCTGAATAAAGCAGACAACAATTAATTAATATACAGCAGACAGTGAAAATGAATCAACCCTCAAAGCTTGGCAAAGCTGGAAATAAATACATGTTAACCCCTGCCAAGGAGGTTATGTTTTTGCCAGTGTATGTTTGTTTGTTTGTTTGTTTGCTTGCTTTTAGCAAGATTACAGAAAAATTACTGGATGGATTTACATGAAAATTTTACCAGAGGTGTGGTTTGGTCCAAGAAAGAAGCCATTAAATGTTGTTGGTGATATACAGTACAGGCCAAAAGTTTGGACACACCTTCTCATTCAATGCATTTTCTTTATTTTATCTCTAATTACATTGTAGATTCTCACTGAACTAATGAAGGCCACTCGTTTCTCTTAACTTAGCTTATTGGTTCTTGCCATAATATTAATTCTAACAGTTGTCTAATAGGGCTGTTGGCTGTGCATCAGCCTGACTTCTGAACAACACAACTGATGGTCCCAACCTCATTGAAAAGGCAAGAAACTCAATTAATTAACCCTGGAAAGGCACACCTGAGAAGTGAAAACCATTTCAGGTGACTACCTCTTGAAGCTCATAAAGAGAATGACAAAAGTCTGCAAAGCAGTAATCAGAGCAAAGGGTGACTACTTTGAAGAAACTAGAATATAAGACATGTTTTCAGTTATTTCACACTTTTTTGTTAA
Source organism: Scarus forsteni (assembly GCA_036419115.1). NCBI lineage: Eukaryota > Metazoa > Chordata > Actinopteri > Labriformes > Labridae > Scarus > Scarus forsteni. The sequence goes on from JAZDUH010000471.1 coordinate 12,913,453, forward strand.
GTACATAATTCCACACATGTTCATTCATAGTTTTGATACCTTCAGTGAGAATCTACAATGTAAATAGTGATGAAAATAAAGAAAAAACATTGAAGGAGAAGGTATCTAAACTTCTGGCCTGTATGGTTTTTCTCTGCATGCAAAAAAAATCCAAAAATTTCAAATATCCCATAAGTTAACATTGGCTAGAAAAAAAGACATATCTCTGCCAATTTTTCACAGATTCACTTCAAATTTTGCAGGATGATTTGGGGTCCATGTCTGTTTTATCAAGATTAATTCGACCAAGATCCATCCAGATTGACTTCCAATAACAATACTGAACTTTATGATGGGAAATCCCAACTATCACATTCAATAATTCACATAAAATCAAATCAAACCAAATTAAATCAAACCTTACTTATAAAGCACTTTTCATGCAAGCAGAAAAAAGTGCTATACATGTTAAAAATAGTCCCCACCCCGCCTCCACCCCCCATTCAAAATCCACCCCAGCACATATACAACACACACAAAAATCCACACACATGCACATAGATAACATGATTTAAAATGCGTGATTTTGAGAGAGTGATTTAAAAAAAAATCAAAATATTAAGTGATTATCCCCAAACTTATGTTTATACAGGATAACAGCATATGCTAAAACTTTGTACAATGTTTGCTTGCTCTCTTTTCACTTGAGTAGACATGAAGAAAACCTCAGGGATCAGCTGTCAAACATGAAAAGTCCATGAAATATCAATATACAGTCACGGCCACTTTATTAGGCACACCTTGCAAGTATCACTTAGCCTACAAAAGTGCCTCAATTCTTCATGGTGTTGGAAAGTTCCTCAAAGATTTTGTACATACTTACATGATACATCACACAACCACTGCACACTCGTGCGCACACTCTTTGGACAGCCATGTGTTCAGCTGAAGCAGCCGGCTGAACTTATTTATCATCCTGTCGATGTTTGGAAGAGGTCCACTGATGAATGCCTTGGCCTTGATTTTATCAAGCTCCTTTAAGTACTTTTGTGAAACCCCCTTTCCAGACTTCAGTCTGTTCCTTTCTGATGTCAACTGCACTTACGTGCACATTCAGCTGTTTGACTCCCTGGAGTGTAGACAAAACTTTTGGGAGGAGTGTTATCTCAGGGACAACAGCATGTCTGAATTCTTCTGTGGTTTATTCCACTGATAGCACCTTCTCCCAGCAGCAGCGTATCTCTGACCTTGACGTTTGGACCAGATTGTCTGCCTGCTGTCTTTTGTAGTCCAATTCATTGGAATCAGAAAAGAAAAACATGTTTAAGCTGTTTTTTTTGGGTAATATTAAGTAGGTATCACATTGTCTTTCATCACTTTGTGCTGCTTCGGCTTAGCACCATGTTCTCTTCAAGATGATGCATTTTGGTCGTTACAAAGTTTTGGAAAAGACACAGTATCATTCATGTCTAACATGAAAGCAGCAGGTTTGTCAAACTTTTTACTGAAAGTAATGGTGGACTTCTTACCACCAGATGCCACTGGGAGCATCTTGTGAATCCGTTTAAGATTCTAAAGCAAAAATCTGTGCTTGTAGCTCATTATTTTCTTGTTGATACTGTATCTCTGAAAGCGTTCACAGAAGGAATTTGTTGGGTTTTTTGCCGCTGGCTCGTCAGATTGGTTAAAAATATAAAATGTCATTCAAAGTCATGGTTTGCTCAAAATAATTCATGAAATGATGGATGTAGAGGTTTTCCAGGATTTGTAGAAGGAGTAAAAATGATTAAAAGCAAATTAAAGAAGGAAGTGGGCTGATGCAAGCATGACAGCATCTGCACTCTTCCACTCAGGCAATTCTCCTCAGACATCTGGCTCTGGTTCTCAGACCAGAGAGTCTGGCAACAACAATCGTGCAGCTTTCAAAGTCTCTTAAATCACCTTTCCTCTCCATTCTGATGTTGAACTTCAGCAGGTCTTCTTGACTACATACCTAAGTGTTTACCTGCCACTGCAATGTGATGCAATGTTGAGAAGGTGTGCCTAATAAAGTGGCCAGTGAGTGTAGAATGTGAGAGAAAAAGATCTCACCTGAAAACTAACAACTACGCTGAAAGAGTTTGAAGGAGAAAAAGTAACCAAGAAGCAGCTTTGAACTTACCACCAAGAAGAAAGACCGCAATCAGAGAAGTCGTCTCCATGTTACTGCAAGAGTCCGTCGTTCTGTCTGTCTGTCTGTCTGTCTGTCTTCCTCCTCTTGTCATTCTCTAAATAAGTGACCACTCTGCAGGGTTGCCAGATCTTAGCAGAGAAACAAGCGGTGCATCATATAAGTTAAGCTGCTGCATTTTTTTCTTTTTATTTGTCACTGTTGTTGAAAATAGTTTGCTATATGGAAATTTGTCAAATGCTTTTTTATTTTTTGTCTTGTTAATGTTTTATTTTTTTATTTGTAGTTGTTCTTCTGCCATATACTTTTCTGTAGCTGGGTTCGAAATCATCGGCTCATTCATTCACTCACTATCCCTTCTGTAGTGTAAATGAAATAGTGGACTACATAGGGAATGACCAAATGACATTTCGGACACTACACTGAAATTTTCTAAACGTCGTAGTGTCAACAGATAAGCCGGATATTCCTGTGACGGAAGTGGACGCGCCAAAATTCACGTAAACAAACCGGGCACTCGGGGGATAAGTAGCAAAAAGACGTTAAAGAGCTACGCTACAAACATGTTAAAAGATACTTTAACGTTTTTTTACATTTATGAATGAAAGCAAACAACCGCATTGCATTGTGGTTTACGAGAGTACCATGTAGGGTGCATTGTATGCACACTCACTTTTGCTGTGCATTGTGGGTATTTTGTAGTGCACTATATAGTGGATGACATTAACTGCTGAGAATTTGAACAACACTACAAAATGGCAAACACACTATATAGCGCACTATATCCGTGATAGTGAGCGATTTCTAACACAGCTTGTGTGTTTTATTCATTTTGTCGTTTTCTTTTGAAATTAGTTGTTGAGAGATTGCATGTTTTTTTTTTAATTTGCTATTGTTTGTGTATTTGTTTTTTCCTGGCATTTTTTTTGGTGAATAATTTGGCTCGTCTGCTGATGGAGACTTTGCTGGTTGAATGGTAATTGGCTGAAACCTCAATGGAAACTGACATGAGAACATCCAGGTGACCTGATGCAGGTGTGCACATTTTGGTTTGCATTGTCAACTTCGATGAAATACCTGCATGACTTGGGAAAAACATTTCAAGATGTTTTAGGATATTACAGGAAAAGTGGAGCCCATGTTTAAGATGACAGAACGAATTGTCTAAATTAAGGATAGACCATGCCCAAATGACCCTTTATCCCTCCCTATGGGCAGCCTTGCTGTGTTGGTTTTCTCTGGGCATTTTATTTGCTGCATAGACCACAAACGTACTTTTTAGGTTAATTGGTGACTCTAATCTGCCTGTAGGTGTGTCTATGTATATATGTAGCCTTGTGATTGGCTGTGTACCCATCCTCTCACTCAGTCTCAGCTTGGATCCCAAAAGGAATGAAAGGTCTGGCTTAAAGAAGGATTAAAAAACATAACTGTGAAATAAAGATCATTCTTGTCCTCAACTGTGAGCATATTCACAGAAAAGACAAAGTTACTTATAATCAGCAGATCTGGCAACGCCTAACATTGCGTCTGTTCTAAGTTCCTCTTTGTGGCTGCACTTCCTGTGTTAGGTCAGTTTCTTCTCTTTAAATTAGAACAGAAAAAAACAAACCTGAGGCTCGATTTCTATTCTGATGCATTAATAATAACATTTTCCAAACATGTAGTTTTGTAAGTTCTGGTAAACGTCAAAAAGCACTGCTAAAATTGCATTTTGACTGTTTTGAGCCTGACTGGGATTTGACTGTGACTTAAGATGCTGTGATTGGTGCTACAGGGCCTTTAATTTTGACTTTGTGATCATCTTCAGAAGGAATTTTTACTGTTTATGTGGCAGAAGACACAAACTCTTGAGAAAGCCCATAAAATCACCAACAGCCCAACTTGGAAAGAATTTAATTGGAAAATATTGATGAGATTTTTCAGAACCCCCAACATTGTACTACAATCAAAGAATAACAAATTTATGCTGAAGAGATTGTAAGCAAGTCGGAGACCACTCACATATTTTCTGGAAATGTCCAAAGTTGAAATCTTACTGGCAAAGTATCCACTCGGAGATACTTTCAATCTTAGGCATTGATTTAACCCTAGACCTTAGATATTATATTATAGGTCTGACCCCAGCAGGTTTGATAAATAGTCGGAAAAAATATATACTGCACTTACCTCTATTAACTGCAAGGAAGATGATCACCTTAAAATGGCGTAAACCACGCCCACCCACAATACAGCAATGGCATAAAAAGATAATGTCCATATATTTAATGGAAAAAATAACAGCTAAAATACATTTAAAATTTGATTGTTGTTTTCCTGAAAAGATGGAGACCTATAATTGAATATTTCAGTTTATCAACTTGAGTTTCTTGTAGTATAAATTTACTCTTAATTGAATGCAGGGTACTTACCCCATTAAAGGATAGATTAAATAAGATCAGCCCTTGAGCTAAATTATGAGTTGATCTGCCTCTATCTATTTATTTATTAAGTTATATGTATGTATGTGTAGGCATAGGTTTTTTGTTGGTATGCACTTTGATGGATATGTGTAAACATTTATGTAATTTTGTATATAAATATAAACTTAGGCGCTGACCTCAAGTCAAGATTGGAATTTTCGTTGTTTGAGAATCGACCTATGAAATGATGTTTTTCTTTTTCTTTTTTGTTCTTTCTTTTTTTCTGTTTATAGTTATAAATATATAAATTTCAGTATGTATGAGCAATGTATACATTTTTTTTCTTCTCCTCCCTCCTCCTGTTTTCTTTTTTTTAATACTCACTTATCTCACCTTTAGAGGCTAAATTAACTTAAGTCAATATTTTAGCTACTGTACATTTTGTCTTGTTGCTGCTACTCTAGTTGACGGATAGGGAAGGGGGAAAAAAAAGAGAAAGAGGAAAAAAAAAAGAAAAAAAAACATGAAAATTGTATGAATGTGATTTCATGTAGAAGTGACTACCAAAACTGCCATGATGCTGTACACTTTGGGTGTAATTTATTTGTCTATGTATTTATTTACTCATTTATTTTGTTTTTTTCCCCTTTTTACTTTTTTTTTTGCCTGTCATGAACTTATATTTAGGTGTTTAATGGTCTATGTTTGACCAAAATAATGAATTGTATTTCTTTTTTTTATGTTGTGGCAAATTAAAATAAAATTAAACATTATGTTCAAAAAAAATAAATAAAAGAATACCTGAAGTATACTTCAATAAACTAAAATGTGATCTAGATGAATATGCCTAGTACACTATTAGTACATTGATTGTTGTAAACTTTAAAGTGCACTTTTGTAATCTTAAAGTGACCATATAGTTTTATGAGTTTAAAAGGTTCCAATTAGTCCGAAGAATTAATTAATTAATATACTTTCTAGTGCACTAGTGGTTTGTGGTATACTTGCTATACTTACTCAAGCATACTTAATGCAATGAACTTCAAGCATAATATTTTTTAGCCATTTTATGAAGCTACACAGGTCAAACTGTGTAAGGCAGTCTGAACACTTGCTCAAGTTTTGTCATGGCTGATGAAATACTAGAAATTTTTTATTGATGCTTTCTGTAAAATAGTTTTAAATAGTTGAACTTTTCTTTTTGAAGGGTGAAAGTAACAAAAAAGTAAATAATAAATCAATAATCAGACGTATGTAATTTTGTTTTTCCTGTTTTATCATTTCACACAGTTCTTCACCACAGAAAATTGAAAATCGCTGGATTTTTTTATTGCTTAAGATTTTGATTCACTTGTAGTTTTGAAGCTTGAGGTTTCAAATAAAACACATTTCCATCACAAAAAAAAGAAGACACAAACTTGATGAATGAAAAAGTAAAACATAAAATACATTTAAGATAAATTAAATTAGATAATGTGTAAAAACAGCGTTAGCTCTTCATCAACATAGAGCATGTATAGAAATGTTTAATTGTTTATGTCAGCCATCAGTCAACACTAGAAATTAGATCCATTTATGCATTAAATGGGACGTCCTGTAGAGGAGGTCCTCTTCATGGTAAGGAAGCAAAAGACTCTGTCAAATAAAGTCTTTACACAATGATGTATCATCTCAGGTTTCATTTGCACAGGGGGGCCCAGGGGGAGAAAAATGAGCAGTGGAATAGCTCACAGAAAAACTTTACTTTTTCATTTTTTTAATCCACGGAAAAAAATGATTCACTGATATATTGCTCAGCTCTTAGTGAAAACACAGAGTTTTTACCTCCCAGGGGCCATGGACTCCACCTTGTGAAACACTGTGTGTAATATAACGTCTAATATTTTTAAAAGCAAACTCAAGATCTAACTTTTAAGTCTATCTTTAAGCTGATTTTTGTTTTATGGTCTGTAAATGCTTTTTTTTTAATTTACTCAATTTTAGTTTCATAATTACTATATTTTGTTTTATTACCTCTTGTTATTTATTTTCTTTCATTGTTTGGTTTTAAAACTCTCTTACTTTAATCAACTTTTAACCCTGTAAGGCCCAAGACTGTAGATTATAGCCAGAAAATTCTAATTTGTTGAAGATTAAATGTTTGTTTCACTTTCTGAAAAAATCCTACAAAAATCAAAATCTCCATAAAATTCAACCTATAGATTTTTCGTATCTCATTTGATACATCAGGTGTTTTTGGCAACTGATAATCCTTTTGAGGACATGTTTATCATTTATCTGATTGTGTTCAGATGGTTTTTTTTTTAATTTGTTGATCATATTGAGTAGATAGAGGTATTATAAAGGTATCTATCAAATATGATACAATTGGCGTTACAGGGTTAACACTTTATTCCCTTTATTATATTCTTGTACATTATTTTGTATCCCATGCATCTGCTTGTGCTCTTGAATGTACAGCACTTTGTGACCCAATTTTTGAATGAGAAGTGCTTTATTGATAAAGTTTGACTGATAAATTGATTGAAAATTCCAAGTTGGTTTTGGAGCATTTGAAAATAAGCTGAAGGTCAAGCAGATGTGAAAAGGTCTGAGGCTCCCAAAGGTATAAACACTAAAAAGTCTTTATTTCATCAGGGCTGCAGACTTTAAAAATATGCCAACATTATTCATCCATTCGGGCCTTCATCAGGGCAGGTTTGAAAATAGCCAAGTAGCCTTTTGGAGATCTGTTCAAAGCCAGTACAGGAAAGTTCCCCAACGCAAAATATACATAGAAATAACTTATTCAGTCTTAAGCAGAACAATGCTGACAGTATTTTTTTTTATTAATCAAAGTACTTTTTGGCTTCATGTATAGGTTTGCTGTTGAACAATGCACAGCTCCTGAAGGGCAAAATAAAAACAGCTTATGCACGAAATTGAAAATGTGAAATCTGAGTTTCCCTTAATTGTTTAGCTCTAACAGCTGCTTCCTTTTCTTTTTCTCCCTCAGTCTCTCTTGTTTCGACTTGCAGACTTGTCTCCCTGATTGGTTGGGAAATGTCATGTGATGCGCTTTCGGACATTTCATGTGGCCATGTGGTCTTGGACTGAAGTCTAAGTTTGACTTACACTCTCAGTAGAGGTCATAGATCACATGGTGAAGAAAATATGCTACATATTTCATCAAATAAAAAAAATGTTTAAGAGACAATAAATACAGTTCAAGGCAGCAGAAGTTTTGAAGAAGCTTTACGTGTTATTTGTATCCCTGAACCCTGAAAGTTGCTTTTTTAACACTGTTGTCATCATGGAGACTGTGATACACGTGGTCTTCTATGTGCTTCAGATTCAGATGTTGGTACTGGCAGTCATCCGTTTGTTGAACCTCGACGGTGGCTGAAGATGAAGAGGCGATCGGTCTCTCTTGATTCATTTCGGACACTTCAGCGTAGACCGCATGCTGGACCTCATCTGTACAGAAAGTGTTTACATTCAATAAGTTCCCTCAAGAAATGAGAACTACAAGTGAACTTTCATTTCCTGAAAGCGGACAATCACCGAAGGCTACATACAGATGACCCATATAACAAACTTGGAAAATAGCAAACCAAAATGGCTCTTCAATGGCCGTGCTGTGCCACCAAGAAAGAGAGCCATCTCTCATGGCAACTGTTATAGAACCTTCTGCCATGACCAAGTCTTGAAAGGAGACATATCATGCTGATGCATGATTTAATACTTACATATAATATAATAAATTTGAAAACAAGACCTTACACCCCCTTAATTTTCAAAAAACAAGATATTGTATTTTTTCTGATATCCTAGAACGAGATTTGATGCCTCTGAAAATAGGTCATTGCAAGATGTCCGCGAGATTTCAATCGTCGTGACGACACGAGGTACATTTCTTTTTATTGGATTAATCTGATAAAACACTTCCTCCTCTGTGATGTCCGTTAGCCACAAAACCGTCACAGAGGAACACATTCGTCCAGCAGCAGTATATAGCTCCCTAGCTCACACTCACTCATTACCAGCTCTGGCCTGTAGGGGGACTCAATACGCGGTCGCTGCTTTGAGCCTGCCGGAAAATACAGTAGAAGAATAAGGACAGGCTGGCTCTACCCCCAATAGAACTGACCAATCAGAGCACAAAGGGCTGTGATGTTGCGAGGTAACTTTACGTCAGCCTGGAGACCGAGTGTTTCAATGAGAGCTTTATAATGGCCTAAAATGAGGATTTTGAGAACACTATTTTGGGGCAATGAAGGAACTAAATGACTTGTACTGAGGGCAGAAATGCTTTACAGGCATCCTAGTCTGGCATAGTGAAAAGGAGAAACAAGCATGATATGTCTCCTTTAAGAGACAATAAATAGAGTTTAAGGCAGCAGAAGTTTTGAAGAAGCTTTACATGTTATTTGTATCCCTGAACCCTGAGAGTTGCTTTTTTATCACCGTTTATTATCATGGAGACTGTGATACACGTGGTCTTCTATGTGCTTCAGATTCAGATGTTGGTACTGGCAGTCATCCGTTTGTTGAACCTCGATGGTGGCTGAAGATGAAGAGGCGATCGGTCTCTCTTGATTCATTTCGGACACTTCAGCATAGACCGCATGCTGGACCTCATCTGTACAGAGAGTGTTTACATTCAATAAGTTCCCTCAAGAAATGAGAACTACAAGTGAACTTTCATTTCCTTAAAGCGGACAATGACCGAAGGCTACATACAGATGACCCATATAACAAACTTGGAAAATACCGGTCAGTCACAAATGAGAGTTTGCAGTTCAAAAATATTTTCATTAATTGTTTTAAAAACTTGTATTAGGTTTGTAAAAATGTAAGTTGTATCTCTGCTGATATTATGTCAATTCAAATAATTTTGAACCATTTTTCACAAAAGAAAAGATGGATCGCCCCTGGAAATGTCATGTGGTTTAACCACAACAAAAGGAGAAATATTATATATGTTTTTCTGCCTAGAGTATTTGCAAGTGTAATATAAAATAATTTTCAAGTTTTTATTTATAACATGAAAATGCATTTTTGAAGGATTATTTTAATTTACATGAAATGCTTTTTTGCAATCTAGAGCAGGACAAATACTTAAAATCACTTTGCATTTTCTTAATAACATTTGACAAATTATGTATAAACTGTTAAAATATTGGAGTGCATTACAACAGAGGATTTCATTGTATTCTGCACAAGTTTTCCTGTAGTTTTTTTTTTTAAATACTGCTTACACTATTTGACAAAAACCAGCAACACCACCTGACCATGTTGTTTTGCACAAGAAGCTGGCATTAAAATACAACCATGATAGTCAACAAAGTCAGTCTGGTTAACAAAGTTGTCTTGTTCCTTTTATTGTCAAAAAAGAAAAAAACACCAACAACAAGAATTTGGAGTGTTCTATTAATTAATTTAATAATTAGTTTAGGAAAAAAGCTGTAGGATCTGCTTGGACTTGTGCTCTGTGTCAAGCCGCTTTTTCTTTGCTTGATAATGGCATCTGTTGGGGGGAAAGAGGCTCTATTATACTGCAATTATCATGAAAAAATATAAAGTTAATAATGTAATTTTACATATCTAAATTTAAATCTCAGATATTTAACATGTTTTTGGATTTTTTAAATCTCTTTTAAAAGCAGATGTGCAGTTTCAACATTGTCATTGTTCATCCACTGCTGCTACATTTATGACATAAATTATTTTTTTAAAGGAAGCATAAAGTGGTGAGTGAATGGAATTACAGATGTGTATTAATAATGTAATTAATATGTAGTAAAATTAACATGTAAAAAATGATAAAGCCATATAAAGTAACAAGTTTACGTAGCCTGATTTGATTATAAAGTTGCAGATAAATCACCACTTTTTCAAGGAAATACAACACTAAACACTTCAAAAAAAATGTTCTACATAGAAATAGAGTTCACATTACATCTCATCTCGGTGTCAAAACTTCTGACTTTTGCCAACATCAAATGCTGAAACCAGTCACACCATTTGACATTTCAGTTATATTCAAATTTAACAGGCATTTTGATGGACACCTGTGTAAGCACACGACCTTGATGAGAAGAATCAAACACAGTTCTTGAAATAAATACTTATTTTTACACTTATTATGAATTATAAATGGTTTTCTAATGTTGTGTGTCCAATACTGTAAAAGTGAAATTACAAATATAATAATGATGATTCTAAAAAATCTTGTGCACAGGATATCTCCATCAGATTAGGTCGAAGGTCAGAAAATGTTAAAGACTCTTAGGATAACCCTTTGCTTGTGAATATAGAGCTGTGAAAACAATACCTCAAGAGGAGTCTGATGTTACCTGAAGATGACTTTTTCTTTCGATGTCTGAGGATCACCAGAAGAACAACAGCCAGAGCGAGCACAATCACACCAACGCTCACTCCGATGTATATCAGCAACTCTGTGGGGAAAACAAAACAAAACAAAATCAAGTCTCAGGGATGCAGCACTCTGCTCTTGATTTCATGCCTGTGCTGCAGCAGCTGGGTTGTCTGTATTTAGTCTTCATTCTGTGACTGAGTTTCTATCCCCATATTTTGTCTTGAAATGGATAGGAAAAAAAGTTTTAGATCTGCTGCTCTTGCAGGCTGGAATCTGCTACAGGAAAAACAGAGTCTTGGAGAGCTGAGGCCTAGGCTATATCACAAAGCAGGATTAATGTCTTAGCAAGATAAATTTAACCCTGGTTTATCGATAGCACAAAGCCGGTTCCTTTTTAATCAGAGTAGATCACCATGGTGACTTATTCTGAACGGCTATCCTGCTCTAGAGCAGGATAAGTTAGGGGTTGAATCTGATCCTGTGAGATGACCCTTGCACTAGCCAATTAGCTTCTCCAAATCATGCCCTGCCCTCTTCTCCTGAACCTGGTAGAAGGAGGCGCACAACTCTTGAGAAGAGCATGAAGATGAGAAGAGTACCGATTTGACCCACTAGATCAATCTGACCATGTGATATGAGACGATCCTGTTCTCACGGCCCGGAATCATCTACCTCTGTGATATATTGGATATATCGTCAATTCCCTGCGTGACCCGCAGGAGCGGAGCACGAACTGTCCCGCTGTTATTGTGCTTCGCCCTTCACTTTTATAGCACCTTTCATACATTCAAATGCACCATAAAGTGCTTGACAAATAAAAGTGATGTAATTCTTATGTGAAACATCACATTATTCTATTATTCCATCATGTTATTCCTGCTCTTTATTCATGTGTTAGAGAGATTTTCTTCTTGCTGATTTTTAAATAGTTAATTTGGGTCAGACATCAGCTCGGTCTGTTTTTATGTTTTCATTGAGGCGACGACTTAAATCTTGAATGTCCTCATGTAATGACATGAAACAGACCAACCTACCAGACACAGTTATGTTTTTGTATTTATTTTTCTGCTCCCACGACCTCCTCACGAATGAGGGATTACATCTGAGGGATGATTATTGTCAGACATGCAACACACGTTCATAGTATTGCTTCATGAGATTCATGAGTGTGATCAGTGTCAGATTTAGCCAATGATGAATAATTTGTGCATTTTCACAGTGCACCACACATTTTGTCTGTGATTGACAGCTGCTCTGTGTTTCTTTTCTCCATTATTCTGGGTTTTTCATCCTCATGTTTTAACTTTATCAGACGCCGTTCTTCACATGTTAAATATAAAGCTCTGTCCGGCGCTTCTCAGCATGTTCTCTGCTCATGACTGTGACTGGTCAGCTGCCTGTGAGCCCTCCTCTTATACGTGCGCGTTCACGGCTCTTGATAAGTGAATCCTGGATTGAGTTACCGTGCTGATAACTTGCGTCGTGCTATCCATTATCCTGATTGCCATTGTTGTTTGTTACTCAATCCTGGATAGATGTGAGTTACCGGGGATAAGTTGACCGCGCTTCGTGATATAGGCCTCTGGTCCCTTTCAGTCTTTTTAAGCACAGGTTAAAATAACAGGAGCACGATGAAGCAGCTGCAGATACTTTGACTGATGATTTGCTGCTCTGTGACTCTAAAGAGATTGGATGGATATATCTGTACCAGCCTGGACACTTTCTCAGATGAGACTTTTAAACAATTTGATGACCTCAAAGTTTGTTCCAATAACATCTCCTTCAAAGCTCCTCCTCCTCTTGCCTTAAAGGAAGTTGATTGGGCTGTGCCGCTAACAGCCAAGCATTATCGTTGAAGAATGGAGCTTGGATCTGCCTGATGATTACATGTGATGATTCAGGTCTATCTAGCTGCGATTCGAGGTTCCACAACTCCACAAGACACATTTAAATATCAGATAGATGGCTTAGCTGCTCTTATTAGACAACAAACCACTTTCAGAGTTGCTTACTGGGAGATTCCATGGTCTTTTCTGGCTGGGGCGTGCCAAGGATTCCGAACTTTTTCTCTCCTGAAAGAAAGACAGAGTTATGCTACTTTTGTTAGATCTAATATAATTTCCAGTCTTATTACTTCCACCAAGGAGTTTGCTTTTGCCAACGTGTTTGTTTTTTTGGTAGCAAAGTTACACAGAAATTTCAGGTTGAAGTTTGCTGAAATTTACAGGAGATGTTGGTAATGGCCCAACTTTAAAATGATTAGATTTTGGTGGTGATCCTGATAAACCACCATTAGCAAATTTGCTCAATCACTCTAACACTCAATCTAACTAATACTGATGTGCTCGTTGTGGATTTTCAGGGTCAAGGAATCATATTATGATGGTAACTTTACCATCCACCAATAACTTATAGATGTAACATCAATATGTGAGCTACATTGACAAAGGTTTGAGCTCTCTGAGTGCTTTGTAGTTTCTGTTGCAATAGCTGTGAAATGAAGAAAATCTGCATGAGACAGACTTCGTTGTGAAATATGTGGGGACATTTTCATGGCAAGTAATTAGAACAGAGGATTTTTGTCCTCACAAAAACAGCAATGTCATAAACCACATACAGAATAAACTGAGTGAACTCACCTTCTTTGACTGTGAGGACCACTTTACTGAACGTGTCCACTCCTTCTCTATCCACCCCGCACCAGTACGTCCCTGAGTCTCCCAGCGTCAGCTCATAAATGGTCACATAAAATGTGTTTCCTAGATTGTTAATGCTGTACTTCTCATTTTGATTTGTCCCCATGTTACTGCTCCTTATTAACACGTCTCTATCGTTACAGGGATGTCTGCAGAAATATTTGACGTTTGTAGAAGCCTGGCTATGAACACATTTTATGGTGACAGGCTGACCAGTCTCTGCTGTGAGCTGCATGGCTGCTGACCTCCAGAAGCCTGAATAAAGCAGACAATAATGAATTAATATACAGCAGATAATGTAAATGAATCACCCCTCAAAGCTTGGCAAAGCTGGAAACTAATGCATATTTTGAAATTAAGTTTTCTCTTGTGAAAGGTTGCTCTAAATTTCTTAACTCTTCAAGAACTCAAGATTAGAGGAAACTGAATTGAGGTCAATCAAAACTTGTTATAATCATGGTCACGTTATTAGGCACACATTGCACAAAAGTGCTTCAATTCTTCATGGTGCTGGAATATTCCTCAAAGATGTTGGTCAATATTTACATGACACCACCACACAGTTACTGCAGATTTGTTGGCTGCACATCCATGATATAAAACTCTTGTTCCATCACATCCAAAAAGTGCTCAATTATAGAGATCTGGTGGCTATGGAGGCCACTGGAGTAAATTAAAGTGATAGTCATGCTCAGGAGACCATTTTTTTATTTCTTTATTGAAGAGTGAGGATTTTACAACTATTTACATTTTGATCTCCTTGACATACATACATGATCCAACAAAGTGAAGAAAAAGGAAAGAAGGTTGCCATTTTTCAAAAAACATCTCTAAATTGCCCCTCAGTTCCTCCCTTAGCTTCTCTAGCTTCAGGAAAAACGTCACATCCTGAAGCCACTGAAAGATTAGTGGCACCTTGCAAGACTTCCATCACAGTAAAAGTTTTTGTCTTGGCATAAAAGCTAGAACTGTCATCTGATTAGAGGTAAAGCTGATCATGTTCCTGAGGTGTACCAAATATTGCTATACAAGGACAATTTCTAATATTCATGCCTAATATTTCGGTCATAATTCCAAAACACTTTTGCCTTTAGTTTGCTAGCTTTGAACACTAATAGATAATGCGGCTTAAGTTGTGTAGATATAAATGGCATCCGTTGCGCCTGTCCTCCGCTGCAGAGAACATATGTTCAGGAACCAGTTTGAAGTGATTTGAGCTTTTGGAAATGGTGCCTAGTCCTGCTGAGGTATCCATCAGAAGATGGGTAGCTGTGGTCATGGACGGCTCGATATTGTTAGCAACAAAACTGAGGTTTACCATGCTCCTTAACACAAAACACAAGCATTCTAATGTCAAAATCACTCTTTATTTTGTCTTTCCCATCAGCCATTGTTGCCGCCTGCAGCACTGCATTTCCCCAGCCACATTATGTTGTAAAGTCTCGCCTCTAACCTATTATCGCTAATCGATTGGCTTTACCATTTCTTGCTAACGTGCGATTTGCCATCCTCGCTGTCTGTCCATCTAGTACTGGTATAAAGAGGAGGCTGCTAGCTTGTCTTAAACTCGCCCACTGTTGTGGTTGCTAGTTGGCCAGGAGCTCCATCTGCTGTAGGCTGCTAACATGTTTGGCATTTGTTCTGCTTGGGTTCCTCTTGACAGTGGTTACAGTTACAAAAACATTTAAATTTATATCTGTGTGTGTGTGTGTTTGGTTATTAGGCACATCAAGCATATCGAAGAACAGAAAACTGGACAAAAGAAACTTCTTTAGAAGTCAAATTGTAAGTTACTCAGAGGGTAATAATGTTATAACTAAATAAAAAAGCTTATATCTAATGCCAAAAAGTTATGTGTTTCGGTTATTTTATTTGTTATCCATGTATTATTTGTGTGTTGAAAGGCAGCAATCGTGTAAGAACACAATAAAAGTTTGTGGGGAAAGTACTATAAAACCACGTATTACAATCGTGATTTTATACATTCATATCGTTGGGAATAAATTACACTTACATGTAATAATTTGGAAACTGTTTTCTCCACAGACTATAACCATGCCAACAAAAGTTATGATTAATGTTTCCCAATTTGTCCCACTATTCATATGTCATGCATCTATAAGTTTTTGTCAGGGGACAGATAGAGATGGAGAAGGGGAGGCTGGAAGTTTTGTGATATAAAATAGTTTTTTCTGAACATGATAAATTGCTTGTTTGTTTAATCAGCTCTACATGATGTGAAATAACATGTCATTAGCCACTCATTAAAACTCATCAGCTTTCAGGGGTCTTTGAGCACTTTTATGTCCCCACCAACATCAAAATCAGACCTATGCACTTGGCACCAGGTGTGGTGTGGTCTTCTGCTTCAGTTTCCAAACTGCTTCAAGGTTCAACATGAGTGCCAAGAAATGATCATACCACAGTGACAACAAGTAGATTTCAGAGTAACTGTTGCCTTTATTTTATTTTAAACTACTCTGGCCATTCTTCTCTTACCTCTGGCTCTGACTGGGTATTCTCTCCTTTTCAGACCATTCTCTCTAAATGGTTGTGTGAATATCCCAGCAGATCAGCGTTTCTAAAGTTCTCGGACCAGAACATCTGGCAAAAACAACCATGCAGCTTTGAGAGTCTCTTAAATTGCTTTTCCTCTCCATTCTGATGTTGATGTTTGAACTTCAGCAGGTCTTCTTGACTACATAACTAAGTGCACTGACTGCAACACTGAGAAAGATCTCACCTGAAAACTAACAACTATACTGGAATTTTAAGGAGAAAACGTAACTAACAGGCAACTTTGGACTTACCACCAAGAAGAAAGACCGCGATCAGAGAAGTCGTCTCCATGTTACTGTAAGAGTCTGTCTGTCTTGCCATCCTATAAATGTGTGACCACTCTGCAGGGTTGCCAGATCTTCGCAGGCAAATAAGCAGTCTGTGATAAGTAAAGCTGCTTTGCTTGGTGTTTTATGATTTGTCACTGTTGTTGAATATAGTTTGCTTTTTGTTAATTTGTCTTAAAAAAAAATTGTTATCTTGTTAATATTAACTTTGTTAAGAGGAGTTGATGTTTTTGTCATTATACTTTTTCATAATTTTTTGTGTGTTTTTCATTTTGTCATTATCTTTTGAAACTATTTGTTGAGAGATTGTATTTGTTGTTGCATTTTTTCTTAACTTGGCATTGTTTATGTATTTGTTTTTTCTGGCATTTTTTAGTTAGTGAGTTGGTTTGTTATATTTTGAAAAGGATAACTCAGGTAGTTCTTAGCTGATTTTTATGAAATCTCAACAGATTGTTCTTCATGGCACAAGGAGGAGGTGATTAAATTTTGGACGTGAACTGATTCCAGATGTGGATCAAGGAATTTTTTGCTAAAATTGCAAGATTTTACATTTTTAATATTAACTCTGTTAGTTCTCCCCAGAGTTTTATGATATTATCAGGGAATTTTAGTCATGGTACAAGAAAGAAATGATTCGGTTATAGTGGTGATCCAAATCCAGATGTGCATTCAAGATTTTTTTTAATGATTTGTTAATAGTGTGAGATTGGACAGTTTTACACATTTTTACAAAAACTTGCCCAAATATGTTTGAAAAATTGAAATTTTTGGTATTAGAACACTTTCAGTTATTGTACTTTTCCATTTTGGTCACCGTAATAGCTGGCTCATTTAGACTTTAAATATGTATTTGAACACACAAGAAAGAATGAGCAATTTTTAAAAATGGTAATGGTTTGCTGTTACTTTCCTATTTGGCTTAACAGGAGATTTTCCAACACGGAGCATGGAAAATCAAAACACTGTGTGCAACCATATTCCTGAATCACTAGTTAGAAAATGAATTTTGAAAAAAATATGTTTTTTTAAAAGTGGTGCATGCTTCACAACAAGAAGGTTTCTGGATTGGCCCCTCTCATTACTTAGCGTCTCTCTGTGTGAAGTTTGCATTTCCTCCCCATGCCTGTGTCAAGGGCTGGCCACAAATTACTGGGCACCTTTCAAGGCTGGTAAATGGATCCTCCTTGGTCATCATTTAATAATATCAATGTGCTGGAAATGTAGCAGGTCTTGTTTGAATACCCATGTAATCACCATATGCAAACATGTGATTAACATGATGTCACTCAGTTTTGTGGACGTGGGAAGTACCACTGTTTTCAACAGGCTGTGATGCATTTTGGGAATGATTACAGCAGAGATGCATTTTTGAGCCACTTTAGAAACAAAAAGTATCATTAATATAGAGTCTGTAAGATGAATCTGGTAGCCTTAAGAAGACCAGTCTGAAAAAGACCTCACAGCAGTCAGACATCGTGTGGATCAGCTGTTTACAGGGTGGCTAAAAAGAGGAAAAATAACCACTGCCCAGCAACATAATGGGCTATAATTTTGTACACCAGGCACAGGCTAGGTGCACCTGCCCTGCGCCACACCAATGGGGTGTGTCCAGGACATTTTGCAATTTTGGTGCACGGCACACCAAAGAAAGAAAGAAAGATGGCATGAGTGAGTTTAATATAGTCGAGTGTTGCCTTCACCAATCAAATGAATGCCTTCCCTTGCCTTTAAATGTGCCGCAGGAGAGGCACAGTGACAATTTCAATCTCTCCTCCATTAGTTCCAGCTCTGGTAGGCTGGTGGATGCAGCCGTTCTCCCCTGGTCTGAATCCCCGGATCGGGGAGGACAGGCTCTCCTCAGGCTCTCCCTTTCTTCTCCAATCAGCAGTCCAAGAGGAGGAAGAGGAAGAAGACGCGTTTAGATAAAAAATTTTTTTCCCATGAATGATTTTGTGTATCTTTAATGTGACTGAGTAAATTGTGGCCAAAACAAGATTAACCATTGGCATATAAGCACATTTAAGGACAGAGCTGTGCAGCCAGGTGGTCTCTCCAGTGCGCTCTGCTGCTCTCCCTGCTGATGAAAATATCTGCTGATGGAGACTTTGCAGGTTTGAATGATAAACAGCTGAAACCTCAATGGAAACTGACAGGAGATTATCATCTAAATTAAGGATAGACCATGTATATATGAGCCCCAGAGAGCCTTCCCTAGGGTTTAGCTTGGATAGTCTCCAACCCCAAAAGGGATAGAAGGTTTGGATTGGCAGGTTAAAAAAAGTAAGTCTGAAAGAAAGAACATATTTGTCCTCGACTGTGAGCAAAGTCACAGAAAAGACATTGTTTCTTATAATCAACTGATCTGGCAACGCTGAACACTGAGTCTGTTCTAAGTTCCTCTTTGTTCGCTGCACTTCCTTTGTTTGGTCAGCTTCTTCTCTTTAAATTAGCGCAGAAAAAACAAACCTGAGGCTTGATTTCTGTTCTGAAGCAGGAATAATAACATTTTCCAAACATGTAGTTTTGTAAGTTGAACCCTGACTTGTTACATTCTGATAAACCTCAAAATGCACTGCTAAATTACATTTTGCCTGAGCTCAACAGGGATTTGATTTTTACTTGAGGTGCTGTGATTGGTATTACAAAGCCTGAAAAGTGAATTTTGCCTTTGTGACCATCTTAAGAGGAAATTTGTAAGTACTGTTGACGTGGCAGAAGATACGTACATGAATGAAAAAGCAAGACATAAAAAGAATATCAAAGATAAATTATATTAAATAATGAGTAACAATAGTCTTACTTTTTCATCAAAATAGAACATGCTTGATTGGCATGCCATGTTTGAATGTTAATGTCAGCCATCAGTGAATTCATGAAATTAGAAACATTTTGACATTAAATGGGATGTCCTGCAGAGGAGGTCCTTGTCACTGATTTCCTCTGTCAAATTAAGTATTTACACTGTGGGGTATCAGGTCAGGTATCACCGCTACAAGGGCTCCAGGATTGAGCTAAAGTTCACACATAAACACTAGATTTTTATTTTTTTTTAAATCTACACAGAAAAAAAAAATCGTATATGTATCGCTCAGCCCTTAGTGGCAGCACAAAGTTTTAACCTCCCAGGACCCGACTTTGTAAATTACTGCTTTAATGGAAGACAACATGCCGAATACCAAACCTGAGAACAGTCAACCCAAACTAAGTTACCAAACAGTTTAACTGCTAATAATCTGGTATAGACAAAATATTGTTTTTATATTTTTGGGTTATTATTTCAAATTCCAAGTTGGTTTTGGATCATCTGAAAAAGAAGCTGAAGGTCAAGAAGCTGTGAAAAGGTCGAAGATATAAAAAGCCTTTATTTCATCAGGGCTGCAGATTTTACAACATGCAAACATTACCCGCTTTCTCATCAGCTGTTCCAGATGCCAACATTATCCATCCATTCAGGCCTTCATCAGGACAGGTTCAAAAATGGCCTTTAGAAGATATTAAACCACTTCAATCAGGGGTCTTCAGTTACAATCAAGCTGAGTCTGAGGAAATTTTGCTTATGCAACATAAACATAGACATAATTTCTTAAATCTTTAGCAAAAATATTCTGATGGAAGAAGTTTTCACTTCATGTAAAGGTTTACAATAAAAAAAAATGCAAAGCTCCTGAAAGGCCAAATAAAACAAGCTTGTGTTTTTTTTATTTCTTTTTTATCAATTTTGTGAAAAATTATAGATTTTCGACCACTTCCATCAGGAGTCTTCAAATAATATTTTGCTGAGTCTGGTTCAGGCAACTCAGTCCATTAATTAGATTAATTAATTACACCGCAAATTAATGCGTTACAAAAATTAATTGCAGATTAATCACAGCACACAAACATTTTGATATTGGCCAGCTGGAGGACCCGTACATGGCAGTGGCACGTCACTTCACACATGCGTCTCTAGTAAAACCAAACAAAGCCCAGGTGACAACAGGAATGGCCTATTTAAGACTTAGTCTTATTTTATTTTTTAAAGTACTTATCTATATTTGTACTACATTCTTTAATAATGCATCAGACCTAATTGGTTTGCTGGATGTCCTCGACCTTTTTCTTATTTTGAATTTGATTTATGAAACACACTTAAAGTGTAATTTGAGTTGCCTGATTGATCTTAGAATTTTCTGGACAAGTTGCCCTGACTTTGGTTTTATTTAGTCACCAATAAAAATGTGGCTTTACAAATCTTCACTTCTTAGTGTATTCATTTGATTAGTCATGCACTACAATTTTATAATATCCTAGAATTCAAATTCTTTATTTAGGTACTTTAAGCAGATATGAGATTAAAATGCGATTAATTAGATTAATTAATTATAAATCTGGTAATTAATTAGATTAATTTTTTAAATCGTCTGACAGCACTAATATTAATACAAATATTTATGAACATATGAGTATACATATATGTAGATTAGATTATCTGGAGATCCTGCAGGTCCATTTACTTGAATGTGGGGATACCCCGCTATCAGTAAACCCGGAAGAGGAGATAATGTTACATGAATAAGGTCTAGAGAACATCTTTAACAGCTGCTTCATTATAGTTTTTTCCCTAGTCTCTCTTGTTTAATCAAGAATAAATATGGGACTTGCAGACTTATCTTTCTGGTTGACTGAGAAATGTCATGTGATATACTTTTGGTCAAATGCATTGGCTGGTGATCTTCAAGGCAGTGACTGTAGCCATTGAAAATGCCAAAGACACCATGTTAAATGAAGTTAAAAGACACTGCAATTGGTGCCATTTATTTTAGAAAATTAATAAAACCAGCCAGAGTCAGGACTTGAAAGCCATGCGGTCCTTTGTTGGAATGCAGGGGTGCAAGTTTGACTGACATGCAGAGGTCACATGATGGAGAAAATAGGGTAAGTATTTCATCAGAGTTAACTTGACAAATAAATGTACTCATGATACCAAAACAGACACAAAAAATAGAGACAATAAATACAGTTCAAGGCTGCTGAAATTCACAAGAAGTTTTACATGTTACTTTTCTCCTTTGACTCTGAAGGCTGCTCATTTTTATCACTCTTGTTGCCATGGAGACAGTGATACACGTGGTCCTCTATGTGCTCCGGATCCAGATGTTCGTACATGCAGATGCGCCCAGGTTCATCCATACTCACATATTCAACAGTGGTCAGAGAGACCAAAGACACTCGTCGTGGTTCAGATTTGAAGTGGGCGCAGAGGTCAGGGGGTGGCGGGGGTAGAGATGAGGGATTAGGGCAGTCTAGATGTAAACAGCTGCAGCGGAACTCTGGTCCAAGTCTGCTGGCGGGCGTCATACTCTCATAGTCCGATATCTGCTGGGAACACAAAACAGTGTAATATTGTTTAATGTCCCCATTACAATGAGTTTGTAGCCATGCTAACTGAATGACTTTGAAGTAAATGCTACACTTGCATGCTAATAGATTCAAAGTTTAGCTGCTCAAGTTCATAAGGTGTGATGCTAACATTTACTTAAGTGGAGGTAGTACTGATCTGAGAAGCTTTGAGTTTTAGTTTTGAAGCCAAGCCACATTCAGTTATTTATGCCCTCTATAGTTTTACTCCAGTTTTGCAAATGAATACTCAGAACACTGGATTCAACGATTTAATTATTGACTTTGTTCTCTTTTTCATTCAACACACAAGTATCCACCTGCCTCTCACAACCAAGGCTTAGTGATTGTTTGTATAATACAACATTAGACCCAGACCTTAAAAGCAGTGGCGGCTGCTGGTCAGTCAAGGAGGGGAAGCTCATATTTTTCCGGCCGACATCATAAATTTGTTTATTTATTTAAATATAAATTCTACCCTCTGTTCCTTTTCAAGAAAATGATCTGTGACCCTGTCGTACCAACTAGGTGTCTTTTCCAGCGATTTTACCAGTGTTCTCTCAATGGCCAGCAGAGCTAGACTGCTTAAACGGCCTTGGCCCATTGTGTTGGGGGTGTAAGACTTGAGCCGCTTTAAACAGGAGAAGCTCCTCTCCAGAACAACTGAATGTAAAACTTAGAAGATGCTCCAGTGGAGGGTTATACTTCAAGATCGCTGATTGGCTCATTTCACTGTCAATCAAAAAGGGATTCGGCCTCAGACAGCTCATCCAATTATCATGCAGGGGACGAGTGTCCAGGCCAGTCCACTGCCTCATAGACCCCCAGAGATGCTGAGCGTCCGATGGGCGGGACAAAGCCCAGCGTTTATCCAATGACTGTCCAGTTTCCACAGTGGAACAACCCACTCTACGCTCCCCCATCGAAGTCAGAAGACACTCAGCGTCCGACTGTGTTAAAGCGCTGAGACGCTGCGGGGATGAATGAGAAGGAAGTCGCACCAGTTACCTGTGATAAGTATCTGATTCTGAACAAAAGATGAAGGTATTCTAGCGCATATTTAGTCATTGAAATGTACACACAGCAGTACATATCACCACTTTTTGGGGGGACATTTTAGGGGAAGATGAGCTTCCCTTGCAGCTTTAGAGGAATCGCCACTGCTCAAGAGTTACATTTGATGCAGACATCACTTTCACATCCGGCATCAATACAGTCATTACTGGAACAATTTCGGTATCATTTCTGCCAGACCTGGGAAAAGTTGGCCTTGTGCTAATTCAGTTCTCAAAATCAGGCTGATTCATCTTGCCAAGCTCCAATCAGACCAATCAAAGTCCATGAGAGCAGGAAGATCTGGACTGACTGCTCTACAGAAATTAGCATTGATGCTATGTAGCAGTTTTTTTAGGATCTGGACTACATTTCTTCATTAAATTAAAAAAAATATCAGCACTACAGACTTCTCAATAGTAAGGATTTTTTTTGATCCACTTCCCTCATGTTTTGAAGAGGGCCTGTTTTATGAAGCAGCTCATGGCATCACATCCCTCAGTTTTAGCATTCTTACATTGGCTTCCTGTCGGTTTTAGAATTTATTTTAAGATCTTATTACTTTTAAATCACATTTGAGTCCAACTCCATGCTACGTTATGTATTACCAACCCCTCATGAACCAGTCTGCTGCCCTGGATCCTCGGGTGGAGGCCTCCTGGTAGTTCCAAAGTCAAGACTAAACTAAAGGTGACCAAGTATGTTCAATGGGAGCTCCTTGACTTTTGAATGACCTTTGCAAAGAGACGAGGCATGCAACATCAACCTTTGTTATATACATTTCTTCTTAAAAAAATGTACAAACTTGGTTTTACATGATGTCAGTTTCTTTTTTAACCCTTCTCTCTCTCTCTCTCTCTCTCTTATTTTTCATTCTTCGAATCATTACCCTCCAATGGAGAAAATGTTTTTGTTGCCATTTGTTGGTTTGTCTGTCTGACTCGATAAAAGGTAACTCTGAAAGTTCCTGACGGATTTTATTTTAATTTTAAAAGCATGTTGGCCTTATCCCACAAAGGAAATGAATAGACTTAGTAGTGACCCAAATCCAAGTTTTTTTTCTTCAAGACTCGTCAACGTTGCAAGATCAGTCAGCATTTTATATTTTCAGTAATAACTCAAAAGATTTTTGACAAATTGTGATTAAAAATTCTGAGAAAGTTTTTCCTGGTGCAGGAAAAAAGTGATTAGATTTTGGTGGTGACTCAAAGTTGAATCAGGATCAAGGAGTTTTTTAAGGATTTGTGAACGTTATGAGATAGGTGGTTGACTTGGCAGAGGTTTATGCTCTTAGTTTCCTTCATACATTTGTTGGCTCATGGAATATTAAATATTCTGCCATTTAACGGCACTTTAATTTATTCATACTGTGTTTGTTAAATGATCTGTTGATTTTCTAGATCCTATTGTGTGGCTGTTAATGTTTTGAACAATACATTTTTGATTATTTATTTATTTGATTTCATTGTTTTTACATATTAATTTAAGTGATTTTTCATATATCTCAGTTTTCAATGTCTTTTATGTTTGGACCTCTTGTTCTCATATAACTTTGTTGTTCCTGTGCTGCATCCTTCTTCTCATGCTCGAGTCATTTATATTGGATGTGGGTTGCTCGTTGTTTGAATTCTTGTGCTTCTATATGTTGTCAAAGCATTTGGTAAACCTCTTCTTTTACAAAGTGCAACACAAATAGAAGGTAATATCATTATTATTAAGGAGGTAGGAGCACAGCAACACTGTACAATGACTGATTAAATAACGGAGACAGAAAGAAAACTTCCAAAAAACATAGAAACACGTAAATAAACATATAACAAGACCAAATCACAAACCTCTCTGTTGCGGGATGATCCTGATCTTTGTTTTTTAATAACCAGCAGGAGACAAAGTGTAAACATGCACACAGAGAAAATGGCAGCCACACACATCACAGCGGTCAGGTACAGCGGCAGGTGGCGCTCTGCGGGAGAGAAACAACAGAAGTTTACCTTCCAGAAGAGTTAATGCAGTCTTCTCTTGTTTTAGGTCTGAATTCACCAGCTGAAGTGGTTAATTTATTTCTCATGTCAGACTGAGAAACAGCCCATAAAAAGTGTTTGTGAATGGGTTGAACCTTTCAAAGTATATCCAGCAGGTGATTGGATGATCGTTACATCAGTGATCACTGACATTCATTATGGGCCAATCAGATAACGTAGTAGAAAGGCAATACTGCCACGGTGTAAAATACAAAACATAAACTATTTCACACAGCAAACATGTCTTAAAGCTATGGTTTACGATTTGGAAGCTTGGTACATCTTAATAACCGTTTATAAGGCCGTTATGGTCCTATGGTCCGATCTACGCAATATAAAGACCAAGAAGAATGAAAAAAATCCATTCAGTATATCCACTGCAAAGCGGCATAATAGTTGACCAATCCGAACCGCGGGGAACGACGGTTCAGATTGGTCCGTGAGTCCATCCAATCCCCTGTCTCCCTGCTCTGCACCATCCCGCCTCCTCCCCACTACCTCTCTTAGTACCGGTGAGCAGCTAGCAGCACAGCTACTGAAGCATCATGGAGCTGGGAGGCCGCTTCTGTTACCCTCCACATCGAAGAGCAGGAATCGTAAAAGTTTCGAGGAAAAAGCTGAAGTAAGGAAGAAATATGAGCAATTCAGGTCCCAACGGAGACTTAACATTGGATATTCGTACTGTGGAAAAAGCTGCAGAATGATTTGGGATTGTTGAACACGCCGCCGGCTGGCGAACGGCTGCAGCACCGACCGCCGTCCGACCTTCAGCACTGGCTGTTCCGCCCCTGGTTGAACAGGTAATAGTTTTGTTTACTACAGTGGGAGATGTCTGCTGAATAACTCTGGTTAGTTTGTGCCTGTACTGGCTAATGACTGAACATTGTTGGTCGGAGTGGGTAGCCTCTTTCAATAGATTTTAGCATTGTAAACTGAGCTGGTGAGGACACGCCGAGAAAGATAAATTCTCGCCCACAATCGGCTCTGCTCTGGCGACGCCAGACCTGCTTCCCCGCCGGTCCAATTGAAATGGCTCCCGCTGTGTGTTACAAGGGGGATGACTGTCGTGTTTGTTACTTTCAGTTGAGCTGAGTTGTTTTTGGTTGTTGTTGACATTTTATGCCAGCCGGCTTGTTGCTCTATCAGAGGGGGCATGTTGTTAGGAGGCGACATGAGCTGAGGGGCAGGATCTTGGAACACTGAGGGGAGGGGTGAGTGAAGGGGGGGCAGGCTGCGTTTTTCAAATCTGTCTCAACAGTCAAACTGTTTTTTTTAGATTGTAGACCCTAGCTTTAGTGCACCATCTCCTCATACATCTGCATGTGTAACCGTGTGCTATTGGTACCCACAATAATATATTCAATGTTCAATTGTCTTCATCATCTTGGGCAGTAGGGTAGTAGGGCAATAATGGGCAATATGCAATGTATTGAGAACCTGAGCTCCCTGGCAGCTAGCACTCGACAGTACTTGAGCATTTGGAACTTTAGTTAGTACTCTAGCACTATATAATTCATTGTGTACAAATTCCCATGGTCACCTAACTCCTGGTCCTTTAGATTTTGGATTATATCATTTATGATTTCTACAGCTCATATATGTTGCCGGTCTTTTAATATGCTTTGTGGGTTTTATTCCTTTCATTGATGTTTGTTTTTATCTCCTCTAATGAGGTTATGTTTTACGACCCAATGTTTGTTTGTTTGATTGACAACAAGATTACACAAAAAATACTGGACAGATTTTGCCGAAAATTTTTAGTATATTTAGGGTCCTCGCCCAAGGGGAAGGACCTCTTCTTGTTTGGTATTGGTACTACTAAAAACAATGATTTGATTTTAGTGGGGAATCAGATAACTACAATTAGCAGACAATCGTTTTTGCTGAATAGCTGTCTAACTAATAACACTATGATACGTATTAACAACACATAATTTTGAGTACTCAGTGTGGGTTTTCAGGGTCAAAGAATCATACTATGATGGTAACTTTATTATAGAGCTGTTGGTTATAGATGTAAGAGAAATTTTTGAGCTTCCTTGGCAGAGGTTTACAATGTCCAAGTGTTTTTTAGTTGATGTTTGTTGTTTTCTGAGTTGACACCAACCTGCCAATTGGATGTGGAAATTAGCCACTTGTCTATAACCTAAAGTATTTACATGTAAATGTCCATTAATACATGATTTCTCATAAAAAATAAAATAATAAATAAGATTAAATAAGTAATCTCAATTACTTTGAACATTTTTTCTGCAGACACAAACACAGACACTTACTGGGCACTGTAAAGACTGCTGCATCATTTTGGCTTGCTGTTTTTGCTGTTGTTGTCATTGTCTGTGGTGGTGGCAGTGGCACAGTTGCTGTAAAAATACAAAATAAATAGATAAATCTCAATCCAACTTTTGGGTTGTTTATCATTAAGGACTCAGAAATGCATGCATGTGATCAGTAACTGAAAGTCCAAAAAGCAGAAGCTGGATGGGGAGAAACTTTAGTTATTATTAAGGGTATGAATTATCCCAATAATGCTCAAATTCATGCTATGCATGCTTTGTAGAGTGGTTCTGTATAATATGTGTTATATGAAAAACTGTACCTCTGGTAACATTCAGCTGTATGACTGTGATGAGATCAGGGATGTCACTGATATCCACCCCACACCAGTACGTTCCGCTGTCCTGTAAAGTCGAATCATTCATCTTGACAATGAAGAATGAGGCAGTGGTGTTGTCATAGATGGAGAATCGTCCTTTAACCGAGTTTGTGTGCCTGT
This sequence comes from Scarus forsteni, assembly GCA_036419115.1. Classification (NCBI taxonomy): domain Eukaryota; kingdom Metazoa; phylum Chordata; class Actinopteri; order Labriformes; family Labridae; genus Scarus; species Scarus forsteni. The sequence continues at coordinate 12,941,136 of JAZDUH010000471.1, forward strand.
CCGTGCGTATCAAGGTTTTCGAGCAGGTGCCGTCATCAACGAGGCAGAAGTACTTGTTGTTCATCTTGTAGTTATCTGAGTAGTTACACTTAAAGGTAAATGTCTGACCCTCCACGCCAACAGCCTCCATTTTAGTACTCATCAGAGCTGTGTGACAGAAAAAACAGATTCTTGACTTCATAATCGCATAAATTACCTGATAAATTAGATATTTAAAGTCTAACACATCTTTGATCCCACCTTGTATTTGCAGCATCATACCAACGGTGGTCGTGAATATTCTCCAGCTCGCTCCCATCACTCCAGTCCTCACTCTCTGGTTAATCTGCTGCTAAACTTTGTGAAAAGTGTGCTCACTTTTGTGCTTTCATGTGCATGTACTTAGTCCTCTTCCTCTTTCATCATAAAAACCAAACCCTCATATCCTCAACCTTATGAGAGTGAAATTTGGGCTGTGACAAAGTGACTCCTAATGGGGCCTGAATGTAACATAAAGGTCATCTTTTAACACAATGAAGTTGATGGCATGATTATATCCAAGTGATCAGGTTAGAATATATTAGATTAGATTAGATTAGACAGAATTTTATTAATCCCATGGGAATTTCCCTACTCCAGCAGCAAGCAGACAGGATAAAAAAGAGGACACAGATAACAGAAAAGCGAATAGTAAAACAACATTTGCAAACACAAATATACTGTACATTAAAAATTGTTACATGTTTCTGCTTCTTTCCATCCTCTGTCTTCCTGTTGCTCCTCCTCCCCCAAGTGAGGAGTTGTACAGTCTGATAGTTCGAAGGACAAAAGAGGATATGTAGTTGTCTGTGTCTGTAAGTGTTGCTGCATGTAGTGTAGAACTGCCACAGTTTGTTCCTCCTCCTCCTTCTTGTGTTTTGATGCTGTGCTGTCACACAAACTGCTCCAGCTCAGGTACCTGCACTGGCAGAGGAGGGCAAACCACCTGCTTGATGCAGTTAAAAATGAGGAAAACCTGAAAAGCAGAAATGCAGCAAAAACAAGTAAAAGAACAGAAGTGCTTCACGCCTGTAGGGAGGCAGGCAGAGCGTGGGAGAGACTGCAGCCCCTCCTATACTTGAAGTGCTCTTGTATTTGAAGCTTAATGGTAAATGCTCCCCGCCAAGTAATCAGGGGATGACTGGCTCTATCATGACTTTATCATGTTCCTGTTTTCCTCTTAAAGGTGCAGTGTGTAGAATTTGGCATTTTAGGGACATCTAGCGTTCAGATTCTAGAATGAACCTAACTGTAGGCAAAACGTCACGTCGCTGAGCAACAGAATCCTGTGAAGACAAAAAAAGGATCATGAACACAGCACACAATTAATGTTGTGTGTGTGTTTATACACACATTTTGAATCCCTAGGACAGAGTAACAACTTTCTATGCATCCACTGCCATCCTCTCCTCTTCCTCGCCTGCATTCCAGGTAGATTTCAAAACCGGCGGACAGATTCGCGTTTCGTTCTTTTTGTCCCTAAAAACCACCTGTGGACAACACGGCGGATCAATATGTCGGCCTACACGAAACAGCGGCCCGCAGTAATGTAATTTTTTTTTATAAAGACTTTTCTAAATAAATAAAAATAAAACAAACGTTTTATGGGGATGGTTGTACTCCTACTTTGACGGACTTTACATACAAATAGAAACATATATCTCCTATATTAACTGTTTCTGTTTGGCGAAATGCGGTGGATGTATAAAATGCCACATTCTACACACTGCACCACACCAAGACTGTGAAATACAGGAGACTGGCCTGAATGTTGGCTCTAAGATGCCTCTTCTTCCAACATAATAGAAACTATAAATACATTTTTTGTTGGATCTCTTGGAGGTTTATGTGAAGAAATGGGTTGGGATTTATGAGATTTATTTCCTGTGAAGATTGGCTAGAGTTTGTAAACTGGGACAATTACCCATTTATGTTGTTTCTATGTTTTATGATAGCTGGTAATAAATCATGTTTTTAATTCATTATTGAATCTGATTTGTAAGGAAGGGGCAGGTCAGGACCAGAAAAGCTCTGTGGTTGTTGTGCTGACATACATGTATATGTACTCGTGTAAATTGATTTGATGGACGTGAGCAGTTGTACATATGGATTATTTTTGTTATTTGTTATTTTTGTTGTTTATTTTTTTTTAAGTTTGAGATGAAAAAAGCCAGATATTAAAACAAAATGAGATCATTTTCTACCATTTGTACCGATTAAATTATTATATAATTATTTAAACTTTTCGGTAATCTACTTTCAAAGTCCATGAAATTCTAGGATGTTCAGATATTATCTGTAGTTTAACTGTGTTTTTCAAAATATTTTTGGATAACCAATGTAGGTTGTTGGCCCTCTTTGGGTTCTGTATATTCATTGAATTTCAGACATAAATGGTGTTGCTGTAGCCTTGCAGAGCAGACAGACCTGCCTGATTCTGAAATCCTGCAGGTCCATCTTGCCAGCCTCTGTTGTCCAACAAATTCACTCAGCTGAATTCTTAACGGCCCAATCAGGGAAGAGAGGTTGGAGCAGCAGAGTGTGGACATGAAGACAACCAGAAGTTGAGAACCGGAAGTTGAGAACTGGAAGTTGAGAACGGACATGCCGATTAGCCTGTTGTCCTCATGGCTACCTAGTGAAACTTGGCGAAATCTGCCCTCCTCAGAAGTTTACTTGTAGGGATTGTCTTTGACAAGGTTTATGTCACATATAAGTGTTAAATGAATCATCTGTGTGGTACAATTTAGTGTGAGACGATAGTAAAAGGCCATTAGCTGTTAGCAGCTAAGTTAGCGGCTAACAGCTAACATCCATGAACTGTTGTTAACTGTTGTCAGCCATTAGCCGCTACATCATAGGAGGCAACCCTGCTCGATGTGGATTGGTCTGTGATGAATGTAAAGAGCCAAACGATTGTCCAATCACAAGCTTGTGTTTTGTTTTTTGTTTTTTTAACTTTCTGCCCCTGAAAACAAATTCAAAGGGCTCCTACCCAGATGGGCTAGAGAAATATTTCTGTGGCAGATATATTGAGCTGTCCATCTGGCTTGTCAGGTCAGTGTTGCTGTTCCTGTTTAAAACATTTGGACAAAGTTTTGTCCAAAGTCATGTGTCAAGGTTTATAAAAGGCTGAGCTAAGAAAAGTACAAGCTGGAATCACATGGAAATCCATCATCTAATTATATTTACAGCTTATCCCGAGGGGCTTTAGCCCACCCCAGCTGACAAACAGAGAGGTTCTGCACTTTCATAACCGATCACCAGCCAATCACAGGAAAACATAGTAAGGCAGATCGCCATTCACGTTCACACCCTCACCTAAGGGCCATTTGGAGTCACCAGTCAACCTCAAGAGTATGTTGTTGGTCTGTGGGAGGAAGCTGGAGTGCCTGGAGTGAACCTACACATCTATGGAAAGAACATGCAAACGCTGCAGATAGGCCCTGACCTGGTGACCTTCTTACTGTAAGGGATGTGCTCTATATACTGCACCACCGTGCTGCCCTCAGATGCAACTACTAACAAATAGGGGTGGGAAAAAAAATCGATTCACATAAGTATCGGGATTTTTTTGTTTGACAATTATTCAAATTGATTCTATTGTTCAAAAAACTTATTTTTTTTTCTAAATTTAAATGCTTCATTTAACTTCTGTGATAATATGCCACTTCTGTGTTAAAAAGCCACTTTTAAATGCAATCCAGGCTTTTGAAGAGAGAGTATGAACAACCTGGCTAAAATATATTGCTGAATAAATCCTGACAATTGACTCACATGTGATGTGTATTTTTTTCTGATATAGTCTGGAGGCATCATCGTTCATCTTTTTCACTGGTGTTAAAAAAGCTAACTACAGATTGCAAAAATCTACAATATTGTTGAAACTTAATTTAAATTGAATCGGCACCTAAAAAAATTTAAAAATCGAATTGGGAGAAAAGCGTATCGTCCCAGCCCTACTAACTAATAAAGATTAATTTAATAAAATGCAAAACAACCTCGCCTGCAAAACTTCACAATTTAATTTAATCAACACTATGTAGTTTTTCCACCATAATATAACCTTTTTATAGTTATTGTGATGGTACATCACCTTACAACAGGCTGAATGACCCCTCTGTCATGGTCTGAGGGGGTCTGTGTCACCTTTACTGGCATAATGTAGCTTCAGTGTGGATGGTAGGAACATTTTCACACTAAAAAATCCACATTTTTACTGCTTTGACTGCTTCATGGCATACGTCACTTAACCCTCAAGGCGAAAGCTAAATGTTTGGAAAAGGAGAATAAATGGCAGTTTTTGAATTTTTAACAGATTTAATAAACAGACTTAAGTGTGCACTATGCACTTCTTTTCCTCATGGAAACAGGGACCTCTGGCTAACACTCCTGCATAGTAGGTGGTGGTAATGCTCCTCTGATACTGGATACCACACACCATTAAACAAGAAGAAGAAAGCTAAATTTAGAGCTGTTATCATGGTGGAAGCAGCAAAAAAACCCAAAGGAAAGAAATGCTTTATTAGAGGAGATGACAAAAGGAAAGTGGGAAAGTAACAAGCTAAATGCCTGGACAGGGATAAACTTTAGCCAGGCATTCACTTGCTGAAATACGAAGAGGGATGTCCAACTGATGCTGATTTGGTCCTGTTATTGTTGGACTTGTAAGTACAAGATAATTTATTCTAATCCAAACATTATCAGACTGTACCTTACTAGTCCACATGGTTTATTTGTCTCACTGGACGTCCTGTCTGCCCACTTCCTCTCCTGGTGTACGACAGTGCAGTTACACTCAATGACCATAGAGGGCACTAGAGAGCTGAAAGCTGGAATCTTACTAAGTGCTGCTTTAATTAAAACAATCTACAAGAAAAACACATGGAGTACAACTTACACAGGAGGGAACGCAGGGGATAAATACAAAAGGGGATAATGAGACATTTGAAACAAAGCAGGAACAGGTGTGATGAAAAGGTGAACTAATCAGAGCTGACAAAATAGGAAGAGAAACAAGAAATGACGCACAAAATAAACAGGAACAATCAGGGAATAACTTCATACAGAAAGCACATACAAACACACCAGGAAGAAACAGACACACATCAGAAGAGATGATATAAAACTCATATTAACATAAATTAAAGACACACTTGTGAAAACATGGATCTGCCAATCAATAATATTAATTTGTATAGCAACAAATCATGACAACTGTTCTTAAGACAGCTCACAAAAAAAACAGGTCAAAGCCATTCCCTACTTTATTAAAACAGAATAAAGATAAAACAGAAACAAGGATTTAGTAATGGACAGTAATAAACTTAGTAATGCACTTGTACCCAAATAAATTAACTTAAGTCGATTTAACTTCTCTCAAGTCTTCAGCTCTCATCATTGGTAAGTCTTCTTAGTGACATTTTTATGAATATAAGAAACACTAATACACTGAGTGATTTTAAACAACCTTAAAGATGTAACAGAGACACATGGACATCAACTCTTATTACCTCCCAACATTAAGTGACCATGGCAGTATTCAGAAATTGAAACTAGGGCGGCTCCAATGCAAAAAACATTGACACACACATCCTCACACATCTTCTTGTGCTGAATCTAACCACACCCCTTCAGTGAGAGAGCGTGGCTTATGCTTTAAAGCAATGGTCCCCAAACTACGGCCCACCTCCACATTTGGCACGGCCCCCTGAAGGCCGGGCTCACACTGAATCTGCACCTGCAGCCGCAGTCAGTGTTATTTATTTGATTAGTAGTGGGTTTATTTATTTATTTCCTGGCTTTTTTTCTGTTAAGATCCCAGAAAGGGTTATTAATATTTGGTTATGTGTGGCTTTCTGGAAGACAATAAATGTTTACGTTTAGGCACCCCTGCGATCGTCACACTTTTTCTGTTACAAACTGACCCTGGCCCCCATCAGAGAAGGGAAAAGTTATGTGGCCCTCACAGGAAAAAGTTTTGGGATCCCTGCTTTAAAGCTTTAAGCTCTAATCAATCAATCAATCAATCTTTAGTTGTTAAGTGCCGTTACCAGTGTTTTCTCAAGCAGTGTTAATTTTGTCAAGTTATTGTTTTCGTCAAATAAGAATTCCCCTGATGAAAGCGAGTTATAGCAAATAAAAACAAGTGCACATGAATTCAATCTACATTAAATGACATTTTCATCAACAAACTCAACAAAACTAGACAAAAATGTTTGACAGAGACTTAATCCAATCAGACCGTTTTTCTTCCTATACAAAGTAGAGACAAGTTAGGAATAAATCCATTCACAGCTACTTTGGTTGTGTGAACAGGTTGATTGTATCAAGAGGGACATCCACAGCTGCCTTAGCTTCATGGCGGTGGGATAAGTTGTGGAACGATCCAACTAGAGCTGCTCTCTTTATTAATTGATATATTCATGTAGAGCAGGTTCACCGTTTGTTGTCAGTTCTGGTATTGTAACTGGTAAGGCTTTTTCATTCCAAAGTCATAGATGCATTATTTGACTAAAAAAAAACATCCAGACTGCATTTCCTTGTCCTCTGTAGGTTTCACATTTTTTGACACAACAACAAAGGAAACTAGAAAAGCACTCGTAAAGTGCAGAGCTCCGCCAACACCACAGTCCTCACCACCAAAGTAGTTATTCATGAAAATCAAATTTTTTGTCATGGCGGCCAGATGCTGATCCGGATCAACACCAAAATCGAATCAGTTCTTCCTTTTCCCATGCTGAACATTTCCTGAAAATTTCATCAAAATCCATCCATAACTTTTTGAGTTATTTTGTTCACAGACAGGTGGATGGACAGACAGACAAACAAACTCTCCCGAAAACATAACCACCTTGGTGGAGGTAACAAAGATGACATTGATTTTTTGTTTTCATGAACTCTGTCACCATAGACATAATACACCATGCCTGTTGCTAGCCTAGTGAGGAACCACCATAAAACCAAAGAAGAAGAAAAGGCCTTGCGAGAAGTGCCACCTGCTGCAGCCTGGGTGGCAGTTGTCACAAAGTTAGTACCAACAACAGGAACAAACCAAGAAAGACAATGTGGTTATTTTAGATTTCTTGTACACCTAACTAAAAATGTAAGGCAGCAGTCGGCACTAACGGCCTGCAGGCCAAAGCTGGCCCGTCTCCAATATATCTATCAATAATAATATCTGGCTCGCTAGATGAAATTAAAAATCTGATTTAAAGGGGAAGGGACGTGCTGGCCAGCGGGGAAACCGGGAAAGCTCCCGAACAGCTGGCACACCTAGACGGCCGCAGCGCGCCACTGTAAATATCAATCAGCAGCCGCCCCCAGTCGGACGAACACAAGCCACCACAATCACGAACATCATGACCGCGCAGCTGCCAGCTGACGCAGCTGCCAGCAGTTGCGTAAAAGTTTAATTATTTAGCTACTATCACAAAAATGACAATCATAGCCCAATCCTGAAAATCTTTATTTATAAGTCTTTAATACAAATGCGTTAGTTGGGCTCAAAGAAGTAGTTATTTTCAAAATGGAAATTACTCACATTTTTTTTAAATGTGGGGGGAAAAAATGTTTGGCACATTTATAATGACTTAAAAGACAGTTTGTGTAACAAGTCACTGATTAAAGACAGCAGCTTTATTATCACCAAGTTACTATATTAAGCAGTTTTATAACGCAGTAATAATAACACACTAATATTCTGAGAAATACAGAACTTTATTTAAAGCTATGGTCTACGATTTGGAAGCTTTGTACATATTAATAACACCGTTTATAAGGCTGTTATGGTCCTATGGTCCTATCTACACAGTATAAAGACCAAAAAGAACGAAAAAAATCCATTCAGTATATCCGCTGAAAAGCTGCATACTAGCTGACCAATCAAGCCTAAGAACCTGCAACCATTAATTGGTCCGTGAGTTAGTCCATGAGTCCATCCAATCCTCGTCTCCCTCACTACGCAGTACGCAGCATCTTGCCCATGGTCCCGCCTCCTCCCCTCTACCTCCGGCGAGCAGCTAGCAGCGTTAGCTACTGAACTATCATGGAGCCGGAAAAGCCTAGCGCCGAACCCGGGAATCCGCCTCCCTCTCGCGGGGCCAACGGAGCTCTGCCCGCGGGTTGAGGCCTGTTAGCGGGCTAACGGCTCACGAATAGCCTCAGCCGGCCGTCAGACCTTCAGCATCGGCCGTTTCGCCCCTGGTTGATCAGGTAATGGCTTTGTTTACTACAGTGGGAGATGTCTGCTGAATAACTCTGGTTAGTTTGTGCCTGCACGGGCTAATAACTTGTAGCGGAGCGGGTTAGCCTGTTAGCTGCTAATCGTTAGCACTGTAAGCTGAGCTGGGGGAGGACAGGCTGAGAAAGATTAATCCTCCCCCACACTCGGCTCCGCTCTGGCGGCGCCAAACCCGCATTGCCGCCGGTCCAGTTGAAATGGCTACTGCTGTGTGTTATAAGAGAGATGTCTGTCGTGTTTGATACTTTCAGTTGAGCTGAGCTGTTTTTGATTGAGTTTGCTGCTGATATATTGTGCTAGTCGCTCGTAGCTCTGCTGGAGGGGCTTATATGAGGCGACACGAGCTGTGGGCGGGATCTTGGAACACGGAGGGGAGAGGTGAGGGAAGGGGGAGCAGGCTGCGGTTTCAAATCGTAGACACCAGCTTTAAAAGAAATTACTTTCTTAAATGAGCGTACATTTTGCATACACACGATACAATAGTAGCCAATAGATAAGGGGGAATTTTTTTTTTTTTTCAAAGAGAAAAAGAAAACATTCCTCTGATTGATGTGATGTTTTGGCACACAATTCAGTTGCTTGGAAAAATTTTGGCCCAAGGCCAAAATTACCTGCCGACCCCTGATGCAAAGACCCCTACACACCGAGCACAGTTTGCACGGTGGCCACCACGCGGCACAGCGCAGGGTGCGCACAGAGCCAGCGCTGAGCTTGGCGGCGAGCGCCAGTTGCTAAGCGACAGAGCAGGAAGTGTTCTTGGCGCGCTTGGTTCGATGAGTAGTACCTTAACTACGTAGCAAAAATCTGTAGCTCCTCCTGAGGAGCAGGACCAGAGTTGCAGCATCAGCAGCGGGGAGGAGAAGGATGTGGGTCCGCTCGATCCTGATGGCAAGGCAGGTATTGGAGGAGTACAGGCTTGTTCGGGAGCTGCATTTTCACAGAATGCTTCTAAATGTACTTCAGGCTGACCAAGGAGCAGTTTGAGAGCCTGTTGTCCCGAGTTGGTCAAAGTCTGGTAAGAATGCAGACAAACTTCAGGCAGACAGTCTCTCGTAGCACAGTTCAGCTCTGTATCCGCGGCCACTTTTTTTCTGAACTGGCATCTCCTATTGGATGCGCTAAGATGTCGTCACAGCGCGCTGCGCCCGAATTGAAAATTTTTCAATTAGTGCGGCAGGCGCCCCCCTTGCGCGCCGCTGAACTCCACGCACCGCGGGGCCGCGCCTGTCAAGTATCTGATTATCTCCTAGTTCCCCGCAATGAAGCAAAATGCAAGTACAGTAGGTAGTTTGTCCTTTTCACACCCCCATTTCCTGGTTAACACAAACAGCTTTATTCAGAAAATGAAATAGCATTTCTGTTAATGCATTTTAATTTGGATTATGGCCCATATTTTCCTCCAAAGTTTACCGTTTACAGACACATCATTTCATGCAAAAAAGTATTTCAACAGTATTTCCCATAAAAATTTCAACAGGTTTTTTAGACAACTTCTGACAAATCCAAACCAAACCAAAGAGATTTGGGCCTCTTTTCTATGGATTCATGTCCAGGTGCAGAATCACAAGCTGAAGTGTTGTCTGAACATCTCTCCGGAATATAGTTTGTCACGTTTAGCCCTGCTTCTGCTTTCTTGTTGACATCTTTCTTAAAAGAGCCAACACCACAGCTTAAAGATTTTACATTTGGCAAAGGGTTGACGTAGATCCCGGAGCTGATGTCATCTTCGTCCTCGTCTTGCAGGGTTGCTGTTGAGTGTCTGTGACCTGCAGCCCCTTCGGCGCAGCAGACGTTGTCATAGATGTGATGGGAGTCGCTGCACTCGGCTGCTTTGTGAGCTGTTTTTGGTTGATCTTGTGATGGTCTGAGAGTCAAAGAGCCGCTCTCAGATATCTTTTTTATTGACTTTGTCTCTTTACAGATCTTGTCAAGCTTATAACCCACCTGTTAAAAGTTGGAGAAAAGAAGAAATGAGCAAGTGGAAGGTATACAGTGTCTACTGTCATATCCAGGCAGCAACCCCCAGGGCTGAGAATGGAGGCCCATGTGGAAGTGCCAAAACCCTGAGCACCCCAAGTGTCCACTTTAGACTGGCTGCAGAAACCTGCTGCCCAAATGATCATGTTCATGGCGAAGATGCTTTTTTTACTGCCTAAATAGTACTGTTAACAGCCTGCTTTAGTCTATGGACTTAAGCTTCTACATCCATCTATACATCCATCTAGATCCCTCTCTCTCTGGTCTCTATTAGAGGAAATACAGCATATTTATGCATGTGTGTGTGTTGCTCAAGGACACATTGCATGTGTTGCCCAGACCCCCCATTACTGACGAATTGCACTATTCAACTGCAACTCTCACACCCCACAAGTAGTTTGAACAACAGCTTCTATTCAACGGCAATAGCTAAATCAATACAGGCAGAATGTAAAGGCAGATACAATGATGGAAATTGTGCAGTCAGTATGAATGTGTTTACATGTGTTCATGCCTAATTTACACTTTTGACAAACTGATTCTACTTTTCAATATTATATTATTTATTTATACATCCACGCACTGACCAGATGGCTTTTTCCAATTTTGTTGTACTTGTGACAATGACATTAAAGGATATTGTATTGTATTGTATTGTTTTGTATTTTCACTCTGTCTCTCTCTCTCTATCCACACACACAGAAATATATACACTATATTGCCAAAATATCGTACACTTGTCTGACTGCATTGTGCCAAGTGTAAAGTTTGGTGGAATGGAGATTATGGTGGGGGGGTGTTTTTCAGGAGCTGGGCTTGGCCCCTTAGTTCCAGTCAAAGGAACTCTGAATGCTTCAGCATACCAAGAAATTTAGGACAATTCCATGTTCCCAACTTTGTGGGAACAGTTTGGAGCTGGCCCCTTCCTCTTCCAACATGACTGAGCACCAGTGCACAAACCAGGTCCATAAAGACATGGATGACAGAGTTTGGTGTGGATAACTCAACTGCCTTGCACTGAGTCCTGACCTCAACCCGATAGAACACCTTTGAGATGAATTAAAGCGGAGACTGAGAGCCAGGCTATCTCATCGAACATCAGTGTATGACCTCACAAATTTGCTTCAGTAAGAATGGTCAAACATTCCCGTAAACACTCCTAAACCTCGTGGACAGCCTTCCCAGAAGAGGTGAAGCTGTTCCAGCTGCAAAGGGTGGACCAACGTCACATTGAGCCCTATGGATTAGGAATGGGATGTCACTTAAGTTCATATGTGAGTCAAGGCAGGTGAGCGAATACTTTTGGCAATAGAGTATATTTTGACCTACATTTTGCATAGTTTATGCTGTTCATTGTGGGTTGTCTTCATTGGGAATAAGGCCTAAGCTGTTCCTTAATGCAACTATCAATTCCCCTTAATCCAAATTTAAAAAAAAATACGTACTTCATGATTTTGGAAACTCCGGTCATTGACCTTTGAAACAAGGAAAAGAAACTTAGAGGTTGAAAAATTCTCTTTAAAAACAACCATCATGTCTGTGGGGGAGGGCCTCGTACCCTCCGTCTCCTACCTCTCTTTTATGTGCACTGATGGGGCTGCTTCGGGTCGAGGCAGCTTTATGTTGAGCTTTGAACCTCTTTCTTCGTTTCCTGCACAATGCAGCTAAAACCAAGCTGATGAGGATGACAGCAGCTATAGTGATGAAGATTGACAGCAAGGTGCCTGAGCAAAGCAAAAATGAGTAAGACAACAATCAGCAATCTTATGTATTGGTTTGGGCCACCTTCTTGTTTTAAAGTTAAATCCATGTCCCTGAAACTCACCTGAGTTGCTTTTTTGTTCTCCTCCTTCAGTGTAGTTTAAGGCTGCAATGGTAAAAAAAAATATATATATATGCATATTCAAGTTAACTGACATTTATTAAGATCACAATGATGCTGATTTAAGTTTCTACCTGTTGAAATGTTTGTGAGGAAGCTTGTATCCACTCCAGATGCTTGTTGTGTTGAGTTGGAAATATTCTGATGTGTCCATGTAGGAAAAGTTCCGGCTGTGGTGGTTATCGTCTCATTAAAAGGAGCTGTAGGGATAAAATGGATGATATCGAAAAATGTTATATTCAGTATCAATTAATTGGTCAATAAATCAATCTTTATTTATGTAGAACAGAAACAGTACAAATGTTATCTCAAGACACTTTACAAAGGAGTAGGCCAATGCCCAACTCCTCTGTTGTGTGTTTGTTTGTTTAATTGTTAGCAAGGTTAAAAACCACTGGATGGATTTTGCTGAAATTTTCAAAAGGTGTTGGTAATGGCCCAACTTAAAAATGATTTGATCTGATTTTGGTGGTGAATAAGATAACCGTCATTCGTGAATCTTCATTTTGCTAAATAATTGTCCAACTAATATTGATATTTGTATGCTTCTGAGTGCTAGGTGTGGGTTTTCCAGGTCAAGGAATCACATTGCTTATAAATGTAACAGCAAATATGTGAGATACCTTGGTGGAGGCTTGCACCCTCCACGTGCTCTCCTAATTTCCTTATATTTTATTTTACTCCAAGCACATTGTAAATCCACCACAAGTCCAGCTCTACACTGTAAGCCTTTGCTGTAAACTAACAGTAAAATCTCAACACTATTTTATTGCATTTGTGTCATACAGTAGTATACTGTAAATTGCAATGTCATCTGGGAGCTTACAGCATTTAAAAAAGAAATACCAGTAGGGGACACTGGGGGTAAGATGAGCCATTTTTCTTACTTCGGATCACTACATGAAGGCAATAATAATTTTGTCTCTAATATGTCTGCATATATTTCAGACTGTTGTGCATACCTGCAAACCAACAGAACGAGTGTTAACATAACTGTCTTGATACTACAACATTAAAAAGAAAAAAAACTGGTCTTGTGGCAGATCTTACCCCTGTGTATGGGGTAAGTAGAGCTTTTTCTCTAACCTTCCACCCCAACCTCCACCCCAGCCCTCACCTTCTCCCCCCATAAACAATCGCTTCTTCACATTCATGTGTTTTTATTTTTTTACAATAACTGCTGTGCCTGTTGAAACAGCAGACAGCTGCTTAGCTGTTTAAAAAACGTTTTAACATGAGAAGGCCTTAAGTGCAAGTTTCAGAACATTCACAGCTGTATTTTTGGACAGAAAAAGTAACACATTTCAACAACCTGAACGGAAACTCTGATCCTCTCATCACACTTCCTTCTTCCTCCCTCCTCTCTCAAACTCTCTTAAAACTCCTCCGTTTGTCTACCTCTTGTTCCATCTACACCAATCCATTCTTCGATCTTTCCATCTCCCACTTCCGCTTTTACTCAATATTCCCCCTGTCACAGTTGCAGGGGGATACAAACTGCTGGGTCCTCCTTGATGTGCCACCAACTCTGTGAGTGTTAGGAAGTTTTGTGATAAAATAGCATCGTGGGAAGAATCCAAGGTGGGCTTACCAAAACCAGCTTTGACTCTTCTTTAGAACTTACACTTTAGATCATCACCTTCGGTCTTCTCCAGCAGCCAGTGTAGCTGTAATGTCTTCATTTGCCATTGAAGTTAACAACTACAAAGTCGTCCACTGCAAGTTCAGTATTTTCTTCAGCACTCGTGTCAGAATCAGAACTCTCACAGTCTGTGTTGAGTGGAATCTTTATGTAGAATGTTGATTTAATATTTAAGGCGGGCTAAGGCAAAAATACACTTGTAAAGCCAAATAGCTCATCTTACCCCAGAGCTGTGGTTATGACTTTAATGCGAGGTTTTTGACTCATAGCTCATACCACAACTGATGTATAAAACAAATTAATATTATCTTTCATTATCTTTTTATCTAATGACTAAACTCACAATGAAATTATTATATTTTTTTAAATAAATGTCTTACCCCTTCCCCCATGTGCTTCTTACCTGCACACACTCCATAAACTGATGCTCACTTCCCAATATTTGGTCACATGATCAACTTTTTTCTGCCATTTTCTAGCAACAGGGGGCTGCTGAACTTTGGATCAACTTACACCAGTCTCCCCTATTCTCGGAGAATCCCTGTTTATCAACCGTAAATGGCTGAAGATGTGGGAGTATACAAATTGCGGGATCTAAACTTAAAAAACCAACAGACTTGTAATTTTGTTCAGTCTCAAAACTGGTGAATGGGAAATGGTGCAATGTGATCATAACAACATTCAAAACTTTGTCCTCTAAGCTTACGTTGCTATTATATTTTCAAACAAAGCTGTGGCAAAGCACTGTGTGTTCAATATTCTTGCAAGCTAAAACATTATTGTTATCTAAAGTAACATGAGCACATATCAGAAGCCTGTTTAAATTCAAATTTAATTGTGTTTTAAAACACCGTAGCACTTAGCCTACTGGAAATAATTCCACCATACTAACAGTAATTAAGACAGGTTCTACTCCATCATGTTGCATTTTTTTAACACTAGAACAAAAAAGCCATGGAAAGCTCCATATTTTCATGCTCTTCATTATGTTAGCTTAATAAAAATAGGGTGAGCACATTTCAGTATTCCATCTAAATTTAAATAATGTAGTACAGTATATTTGTGGTTTAATGACAAATTAGCAAAAAGATCCAGTTTTCGTCTGACCTTACAATAACTCTATATCTTAAAATTTACAGTTTAAGGGTGCTGGTTTAGTGGAGTGGTTAGCCACAGACACTCCATGTACTTGGTTCAGGTTCAAATCCCGCCTGTGACCAGTTTGCAGTGTCCTCCCCTACTCTCTCACCCCCTTTCACAAGCCTATCCACTGTCTCTGTCCTATCAATAAAGGCACAAAATGCCCAAAACATACATTTAAAAAAAATACAGTTTTGTTTGTGTTAAACTTTTGAAAAGAAACAGCTGTTCTCTTGTGAATTTGAAGTCACAACTGTGAAAAAAATGCATTTGTAAGGCATATGAAAATTTATAAGAATTAAGTAAACCTGAAATTCAAATGTGCTTTACATTGCACATTAAAAAAAAATACAGGGGAGGGTGGGTTGAGTTGTGCCAGTGTTTACTTAAAAATGCCTTTAAAGTCAGGGGATGACAATAATGTGTCCAACGCCTCCAAGGAAAATATGAACACAAACTTAAGGAACTTTAGGAGCAATCACTTTGCATACTAAATAAACAGTTTGAGAAATATAGCTTTAGGAGACAAAGTGGTCCTTCTGCTCTGCAAGGCTGGTCAGTTGTGTTATTGAAGAAAATACAGTGGCATAAATTGTGCCATTGGTTTTTGAAGTAAAGCAGATCATTTTAATTTCACAAATGGCCATGTTCTATAAAAGTAAAGCAAATTCAATACGTACTTACATATCTAATATTTGTTAAAAGACTTAACATATAAAAACCCACCTTTCAATGACAAGGCCTATAGCACCAACTGAGCACGTTAAGTGCAAAATCAACTGCAGTTTTTAAAACCAGGGTTCAAATCAACATCCTATCTTCTTCAACAAGATATATTCAGCAAGTGTAAAATTAAATTTAAATTGAGCCCACTTGTTGCCTACTTTACCGCTTGTTAATGTTGCAGGGGAATATGAACTTTTGCTCCTTCACAGCTGTACAAACAAGTTTTTGTGGTTGGGGAAGTTTCTTGAGCACATCACCTCTAGGAACGACTCTCATCTCCCTCCACCTGATGAATTGTCTTCCCCTGTTGCACCTCTTTCACTGCTCAGTCCAACTCCTTAAGGGGACTTGAAGCCCTGTCTGTCTTCTGTTTATACTGTAACTGTGCAGCATGTTGGATTTTATTCTAAAATTTCAGTTTCAGTGATCAAACGAAAGAATACAATGTACAATACAATAAAACATTGTCTAGTAATTGATCATGAAGGTGAATTGTGCCAGTGGCACAGCTTAACCCAGGTCCTTTGGCACAAATCACCCCAGGCCCACCATTTTGAAAGAAAATCATCATCCGGCTGTTTTGAGCTGGCATTACAATAAAACATGTGTGAACAGTTTTCAAATTTTAAACTAGCAGGTAAAAAAACATTTTGAACATAAATTTGCTCACTTCTCAAGCCATGAGTCCCCCCTCTTAGCAGGATGAGTGAAATGAATGGCTCTTCAAAAATGCCTGTGCAGATAACCAATTTCTTCTATTGTTTTCTGGATAACAGGGGTGGCACCTCCCCCCTGGCACGAATCACCCACACATAATCTTACACCACACATTTGAGGCATTCACTTCCTTCCTCAATACCTAATTAAAATATCTGCTGTTTCTTGAGATGTTGCAAGGAAACAATTGTATTGTTAGTTTCTTAAAAAACGGGAGCATTAATATCATCCACCGTTATTTAATTTAATACACTGTCATTTAACTTTTGAAAGTGTCAGATAAAAGTGAAGAGGCAGTAAGTTGTTGGTGAATGCTGTCTTTGTTTGTTTTAAGCTGTTAAATTTTAATAAATAGGCTGAAAAGGAGAAGAAATTTCACAATGAATATGGTCTCCCTGTCATTACATTATTTTAGTAGTGTTAGTATCGATATAAAAAAAAACATGTAAACTTTTTATTGATTGTAATAGTTTAAATGCATACTGTGTCTTCAGTTACTATATAATAATACTACCAAAATTCTGTAAATTTACAGTTAATGGTTATATTGTACTGTAAATTCAAATACAGTTCCACTCTAAATATACAGTACTTTATTGTTAACCCATGGCCAGTGTTGTAAAATCAAGGAATAATACTGCATTTCTGTTTACTGTAAAATGCTGTAATTTCAAAATACAACAAAGCACTGTAAAAAAAAAAAAAAAAAAGACAGTATGTTGCTAGTAAAAATACTGTAAATTTGCAGTAAAAAAAATTTACAGTGGTATATTTACAGATGTGGGTCCTGCACTGAAGCTGTGCCAAAACAAACAGTTTTACAGTGGAAAAGCAAGTAGTGATGTGTTCAGTATGCATTCAGTCTATGCTGTTTTGGTGGCTTGTTCACATCTAATTTTTTTGTCTTGAGAAACATTTTCAGACACCCTTGTTATTAACTATTTACAAAAAATTTTTTTCTTGTGTTTCAAAAAGTGTGGCAGATACGGGGCGGACATTAGCTCAGTTGGTAGAGCGTCCGCCCCATGTACGGGGGCTGCCCACCCCCAGCAGCGGCTGCAGGTTTGAATCCCGGCCACAGCCCTGTGCTGCATGTCATCCCCCCTCTCTTCACCCGCTTTCCTGTCACTCTTCAGCTGTCCTATATAATAAAGGCAATAAAAAGCCCAAAAAATAACTTAAAAAACAAACAAAAAAAAAGTGTGGCAGATACAAAAAATGCATACTTTTCTTGGTAACAAGAAAAAAGTAACAAAAGTAAGATGCTTGATATTTTTACATGTCAGTTCTAAACATGTACCAGAGATGGTATATAACTAAGAATGTGTTCAAAACTGAACAAAAAATAATTAAACCATCACATCATCAAATTCACATTTAATATTCCTGCCATTTGCAGCAATGGAGCTCAAATCCTGGCTGCATGTTCTCCACAAGGCTTTCACACTGTTGAGGTGGAACCTTGATCCATTCTTCATGAATGACTTCCTTTAATTCTTCCAAATTCTTTGGTTACAATTTGAAGCAGACTATTGATGGTCCACCCCATTTCCATTGGGTTCATGTCTGGGACTTGACCTGGAAACTCTAGGACAGCTGAATGACTACATCTGTACTTTCTGGCTCTCTAATGGCAGCTGGACCCTTCCTGGCTGAGAATCTGGATCTTTTGGCCTGCATTAGGATTCTTGTTTAAATCATTTTTGTCTCTAAAGAACTTTCAAACAGAACTTGACATGGCTTTTTTCACTACTGTATAGCTCAAGCCTCTTTGTCGACTCTTTTTGTACAGACACAGAGCTGATCTCCATCACTGTCTCTTCTTTTTAGCAGCTTCTGAATCACTTAGACCAGCCTGTCTGGCACCATCTACCATGTCAAGTTAACTTCATCTTTATAGCACCTTCAGATCAAAGTGCTTTACTCACTTTTATAAAACTGATAAGTAAAATTATCTTTGAGCCTGTGAAAATTTAAAGTACAATACAAATAAAATGTACTGTCAGTATGAAGTGTGGGCCATACTCAACAGAAAACAGGTGTCTTTGTTTACATGTTTTAGTGCTCTAAGTTGCTGCCATATGACTGTCTAATAAGCTGCTTTTATCAAAATCAGTTGAATGGCTGGACCTGATGGAGTAGCTATCGAGTTTATAGAAGGTCGAGACCAGTAAAGTCAGTGTTGAAGACCTCTGTGTTTCCCTGATCGTATAAAATCTAAACTGTCTTTAACAACAGCACCTGACTCTTTATAGTTTAACACTCTTTACACCTGAGGTGAGGTTTAAGTCTGGGACTTCGAGGATAAAAACAAAAGAAGTTAAAGCTCAAACCATAGCACATACCTCTTTTTACAGTGAGATGTATTTCAGTATACGAGTCATATCCAGGTCTGTCCACACCACACCAGTATTTCCCTGAATCATTCAGCTGGAGTTGACTTAAGGTGACAACAAAATCTCCATTGCCCTTGTCCTTCAGGGTTATCCTTCCATCCACAGCTATTTGTCCAGATTTCACAGAAAGCAGGATATGACTGTTGCTCTTGCATGGATCCTTGCAGAAGTATTTATGATTATACCATGCCATTGAATGTGAACACTTGAATGAGACTTTGCCTCCTTCAAATCCCTCTGCATTGATGTGTTTACTCTCCGCCCATGAAACTGCAAAAGCACATGCAGCAATTTTCATCTCATGGTAACTTAAATATCTTTTAGATTTAAATCAGTTTATCCACACTTACCACATAGAAGACAGTAGAGGACAAAAAATGCCTTCATGCTGCTTGATGTTGTCCAGCTTTTACAACCGTATACCACACTTGTCTATTCAAGTCTGAATTGTTGTTCATCTGTATTATGTTTCATCGCCTCAAACATTGCATCTCAAGAACTTCTCATTGGCCATTTCCTTCCTGTGGTTTGAAGAAGGTAAAGCAGAAACAAAACATGAACAGCAATAGTCAATTTCGAGAAGAGGCTGTAGAGTAGGAGCTGAAGAGAAGTGGAAACACCCACTTACTTTCAGAAACAGAAGGCTCTTCTAGTAATTTTAGTCATAGGCCTTATTCTAAAGATAATGTGAGTTCTTTTAAGAAAATCTAAATCTGGATTTTCTTTAAAAAATCAATCAGCAAATAACTAAACACAACAGTAAATATCTAAACACAGCAGCAAATTAAAAAACACATAAGCAAATAAGTAAACACAACAGTAAATATCTAAACACAGCAGCAAATTAAAAAACACAACAGCAAATAACTAAACACAACAGTAAATGTCTAATAACTGCGAAAATTAAAAAAACACAACAGCAAATAACTAAACACAACAGTAAATATCTAAACACAGCAGCAAATTAAAAAACACAACAGCAAATAACTAAACACAACAGTAAATGTCTAATAACTGCGAAAATTAAAAACACAACAGCAAATAACTAAACAAAACAGTAAATATCTAAACACAGCAGCAAATTAAAAACACAACAGCAAATAACTAAACACAACAGTTAAAATCTAAACACAGCAGCAAATTAAAAAAACACAACAGCAAATAACTAAACACAACAGTAAATGTCTAAAAGCAGCAGTAAATTAAAAAACACAAAAGAAAATAACTAAACAGAACAGCAAATAACTAAACACAGCAGCAAATTAAAAAACACAACAGCAAATAACCAAACACAACAGTAAATATCTAAACACAGCAGCAAATTAAAAAACAAAACAGCAAATAACTAAACACAACAGTAAATATCTAAACACAGCAGCAAATTAAAAAACACAACAGCAAATAACTAAACACAACAGTTAATATCTAAACACAGCAGGAAATTTAAAAACACAACAGCAAATAACTAAACTCAACAGTTAATATCTAAACACAGCAGGAAATTTAAAAACACAACAGCAAATAACTAAACACAACAATAAATAAACTCAATGACATCAACCAATCAAGTCCTCCTTCTCCTTTAATTTGTTGTTGTATTGAATATTTGCTGTTTTGATTTGCACTTCAGGGTCACCGTACTGATTGTTTCAAAAGCATATCCAGCAGGTGATTGGATGATTGTCCTGCCAGTCAACAATCATAACAGGCCAATCAGATCATGTAGCAGGTGACAGCTACTGCATTGCAGAGTATGAGCCACTTCAGTAAAACAAACTCTTATCAAAAGATGTCAGAAGTAGAGTCAAAATAGCCTTATTATTCAGTTTTGGGAGACGTTTCACTCCTCATCCTAGACGCTTCTTCAGTTCCAAAGAACTGGCCCAGGCAGCAGATATTTATCTTCCGAGAGAAGACTTCTCTAACAGTCCAGTTGCCTCAATTTTGAATCTTCAACATAACCATGACCTGGATGAATGAGAATTTACACAGACATTATTGTAGAGAAGTTTGTAGTTTTGTTTGTGTTTCATTAAATAAATGCATTCATGATCTGATATCTGATAAAACTGCTTGTGTAGCTGTTAGCATCTATGCTAATCTCTGTATATGCAGTCACTTCCTGCTGTTATCTTGTTTGTAGCTCCCACCTCTTTCTGCTATAACTTTACCAATTTTGGGACAATTTTGTAACTCCTCTCAGTTTGCTGAGAGGGACCTAAAGACATAGGTATGACAGCTAATTACTCCGCCTATGAATCAAAGTTAACCTCGCTGTGCTGATATATCCACCTGGTTTTAACCTGTAGTCAGGCAGATTCATCTTGCACAGCTCCAATCAACAATGACCATGAGTAGCCCAAAGTGGGACAGCCAATTTGTTGTCCTTAAAAGCAGGGAGAGATGCTTGCAAGATGACAGCAGAAATAAACTGCTTATACAGAAATTAGCATCATGCTAACAGCTTCAGGAATAGTTTTATTAGATCTGGAACACATTTTTCTATTAAATGAAAAACAAACTCTAACAAAAGGTACAGCAGGCTATATTTTCTCTCCACTTTCAACATGTTCTGGTGTGAGTGTTCTCACACTATCTGATTGGCCTGTGACTGACAGATTGATTGTCCAATCACATGCTTTGAGAGGTTCTGCTTATTCCCAAACACTTTCTTTCTTTCAACACTTTAATTCTGAAGGACGTCCTACAGCTGATCAATATTTGTCTGGGGTTTAAAAATGTGTGAAGATATAAATAAACACAACCACTTGTGACCTTTAACTCCATAGGCCCCCAAATGGCTCTAATATTAATGAAGGTAGAGGTGGCAGACCTGAGGGCAGGGTTACTTCTTAGAAACAACCACGCATCTGAGCATCAGTGCAGATGAGTTTAGAGCTTCATTCATGACCTCCTGCTTGGTAGATGCGTCAAAACAACAGCACATGAAGCATATGGGGCGCCGTTTGTAAAGCAGCGCATGCTAAAAAAAACAGCAGCAATTTGTCACATTTAGCTTCAAACCATGTGCAAAAAACTGGTGTGATTTTTTTATAGTGACCTTTTATGACATTTAGAGCAATATTTGTCATCTTAGAAATATCTTAAATAGTTAAATGTAAATGTTAAATGTCACACATAAATGCTATATATAAATATAAATGCTAAATATAAATATAAATCTTAAATATAAATATAAATGTTAAACATAAATGTTAAATATAAGTGTTCTATATAAATCATAAATATAAATGTTAAATATAAAAATAAATATAACTGTTAAATATAAATATAAATGTTAAATATAAATGTTAAATATAAATGTTAAATATAAATATACATTTTAAATATAAATGTTAAATATAAATATAAATATAAATGTTAAATATAAATCTCTCAGACACAACTAAATATTTAGCTAATATGCAAATTGAAACTCCCAGTAACTGGAATTACCAAAATAAAAGCTCACGGAACTAACATTGTGGTGTTCAACATGTTATCATGCAGTGTCAGAAATAAACGGCGCCCCATAGTTTATTAGTGGTCTGGGGAGAGAAAATGTGTGTTTTGACCATGGATGTATTATAAGTTAAAAAATGTTTTTTTACAGTCTATGGTTTTGACATAGACCATAGCACAACTGATAGAGAGAATCTGATCTATTTATTTATTTATTTATTTATTATTATTATTATCATTATTATTATTATTATTATTAGCATTACATTCAAGTAGTTTAGATATTCTGGTCCACACACCTTACCAGTAGGTGGCGGAAATGCACCATTTCAATGTTTACAAGCCGCCAAAAGAAGCAAAGAAGACAAAGAAGAATTGTGGTGTTTTAATAATAGTAATAATAATAATAATTACTTAATCTCTGACTCGTTTTGTTGAATGTCTATTATGTCAAAACACACATTTTCTCTCCTGAGACCACTAATAAACTATGGGGCGCCGTTTATTTCTGACATTGCATGATAACATGTTGAACACCACAATGTTAGTTCTGTGAGCTTTTATTTTGGTACTTCCTGTTACCGGGAGTTCCAATTTGCATATTAGCTAAATATTTAGTTGTGTCTGAGAGATTTAGATTAAACATTTATATTTATATTTAACATTTATATTTATATTTAAGAATTATATTTAAGATTTATATTCAAGATTTATATTGAAGACTTTTATTTAACATTTATATTTAACATTTATATTTAACATTTATATTTAAGATTTATATTTATATTTAAGATTTATATTTATATTTAGCATTTATATTTATATATAGCATTTACGTGTGACATTTAACATTTACATCTAACAGTTTAAGATATTTCTAAGATGACAAGTATTGCTCTAAATGTCATAAAAGGTCACTATAAAAAAAATCACACCAGTTTTTTGCACATGGTTTGAAGCTAAATGTGACAAATTGCTGCTGGTTTTTTTAGCATGCGCTGCTTTACAAACGGTGCCCCATATGTGGTAGATGTGTCAAAACAACAGCACATGAAGTGAGACTGACACCTTTTATTCCACTTGCTGAGTTTTAGTCAGCCGAACCACATCACATCTTAACTGGAAACTGAGTGAGCGCAGTGTCATTGTTGCCAGGTCTGCTTATTACAAGCAACTTTTGGACTTCTTTTTCTGAAAAATTGCTTGTAAGTATTAGCAGTTGTGAGTTGCCTATTTTGTGGCTTGTTCCAAAAGGGCAGTTGTTTATTTGGACATGTTGTGCCACAAAACCAAGGAGGGATCTGATGTATGCTCTACTATCAAAATTAAACTCAATTCAGAAGAAAACTCTTAACACATATGTACATTTTACTGTAAAAAAAGAGGGGCACAAATGATGTTTTCACCAAAAAGAACCCCCTACAGCCAGAATTAAATTTATTTCTGATGTACCTGTTACAGTTTAAAGCTGCAGAGGATCAACTTTTTACTCAGATAAAAGCCTGTCTGTGTCTGTTTGGTCACAAAAATCAAGGTTAAAAACAGAGTTATAAATAACAGGAGCTCCTCCCTTCAGCACTGTATGAGGTAAAGGATGTCTCACTACCAAACTAGAGAGCACTCAGACAGCACAAGCTTCCACCAAGGTAGCTCACATATCACTGTTATATCTATAAGCAATAGCTCCATGATAAAGTTACCATCATCATATGATTCAGTGACCCTGAAAACCCACACCTAGCACTCAGAATCAAGCTGATATCATTATCGTTATTAGTTTAGATTAGATTTGTTTGGCCATCAACGTCTCCTGAAAATTTCAGCAAAATTTCAGCACAGTCCTACAAACAAACAAACAGAAAAATAAACATACACCTGCAAAACCATGACTTTCTCTGTGGAGATAACAAAAGTTTGTTGAATAAGTGGTTTAAGAGCCAAGTAAGAGAAGAATGTTACTGAAATTGAAATGCAATGTTGAAATCAAAACAGGCTTTATGTAGATTTCGCTTTATAAAATAGAAAGAGTAACACATCACATTAGAACAAAAACAGCTAGAGGTTGCATTTCTAGCTGGTTGCTTATTTCAGGAGCAAAATCTGGCAACACTGCACAGTGTGACAAAGGACAATAATAGCACACTGAAGGCACACTGACTGTTTAAGCAGCAGCCCACAGACTGCAGCTACGCCCCCTGCTGACTGTGAAATGGACAGTTAATGCAAAACTGGTAAGGTGTGTAGGGTGTGATGAGAATTACATGAATGGTTTTTCATGTAAGTATTTGTGGATACTAAATTAATGTATATTAACCAATAAGCACACTGTATTTACTGCTGGTTTAGGGTCAAGCTAAAGTCTGAGGATACACATACACACATTAACTTCTAGGGTTCAACCTTGGTGCAGTGGTTTGCACTTAAAACCTGGCACAACAGAGGACCATTCAAAACATTTCACAAGACCACCTGTGAAAAAGCCTGAGGAAGTGTTTGTGGACGGCAGAAGCTTTCAAAAAGCATTCAACAGTTTTCCATGTCATCATAATCACCAGGTTATTGAACACGGACTTATGGTGAGGCGTCTTTCCAGCATTATGGCTCCCGTCCATGGAACAGCCTGCCAGAGGACCTCAGGGCTGCAGAGAATCTTCATAATTTTAAAAGTAGGCTCAAGACCCACCTATTTAATTTAGCTTTTAACTAATCCCATATTGAACTTTTTATTTTTATCTATATTTTTATCTTGTTTTATTTTATTTATATATTCTAGTCCTCTTTTTACTTGTTATTCTTATTGTATTACTATTGACTTGGTTTACTTGGTTTTTATGTATTTAATTTTACTAATTTTATGATTCTTAGCCTAGGTAGTTTTATGTTTTTATCCCATATATCCAGTGTTTCCTCAGCAGGGGGCCGCCTGCACTGAGGGGCCGCTGTTGGCTCTGGCTGGGATGTCTCAGTCTCGTGGTGGGCATCGTCTTGGTCAGGTGTGGGGTCTGCAGCACTGCTTTACTGCAGTGGGCAAAGCAGTGCGACATTAAGACTCTGCTACCCATGAGCGGCGACTGTCGTAATGCTGCATTCCAGTAACCTCAGAACTGGGAGTGACATCATCTCTGACTTATCGGCGTTCCAGTTGAAGTCGGCAACAACATGCTGATCTACCAGGCTATTGTTAGCTGTTGTTAGCACGCCCTGCGTTGTTGTTCACAAATACCACATGAAGAATTTGATTGTCACTATGGCAGCATTTTTATAAATATAAGTCTAACAATACTATGTATACAGCTGATCTAGAGCAACACACCCCAGTCAGAAGTGCAAATAAATTGATTATTACAGGAGCCAAATAACTGTTCACACTGGGGGCATCCATCTTTGATTGTCAACTTGGGGGTGGCGAGGTTTCACCGAGTTCCCAGTAGGAAATTCTGACTTCAGGGGACGTTCCAGTTGCAGTTTCCTACTCGGAACCCAGAAAGTCCTACTTCTGACTACAACTGGAACGCACCAAAAGACGTGACCCAAGCCAAAGTGTGTGTTTGTTGTGATGGTAGTAAATGCAGTTCAGACCTTCCTCAGAACTCTGCATTGCTTTACAACTTCTTTTTTCAACAACTTACAGGATGCAAAGCGACGAGGTAATGTATCTCTTTCTAGTTCCGCAGCAGTGGTTTTTGCTGTGTGACAACAAGCATTTTTGGAAAACTTAGTAGTTTTGTGGCCGGCTGTCCGACCCGACCACTTAGCTAAGGAATAGCATTTATAGATAACCTATTTTGATGCTATAAAACTCAACTTAAAGTTTGTTTTTCGATCTGGCATATATCTAAAAGAGAGACTTTTTTGTAATTACTTAGAAACTCCTCATAACATCTTTAAACTCATTTTTGCAGGCTTGATCTTACATGCTATACTTTCTTTATTGCATACATTTGATATTTTATTTTTCATGTTAAATTACCTATTACTCTTCATCTCTGTATCTCTCACCTCTTTTAGTAACTTTAATCCTGTTTCTGTTATCTTTTCATGTTTAAATTGAAATCTCTAGGGTGCTGGTTTGGCGGAGTGGTTAGCAACCAGGCACCCCATGTACTTGCTTCTGCCGGTCCAGGTTCGAATCCCGCCGGTGACCAGTTTGCAGAGTGTCTTCCCCTACTCTCTCACCCCCTTTCACAAGCCTATCCACTGTCTCTCCTATCAGTAAAGGCACAAAATGCCCAAAAAATACATTTAAAAAAAATAATAAATTGAAACCTCTTTCTTTCCCCATCTTCTATTTATCCACATCTTTACAGCTTCTTGATGTGACGTCGTCAACTGCCATCTATCCATCAGTCTAATTGTTGTCTCCTTATCATTATGTATAAACTGAAAAAATGTTATGTAAGTTATATGTACATTTTGACATTTCAGTCTGTACTTACACTAAACTATATGCCTATAGTACTTAATATATTCTCAAGTTTACTCTTTCCATTCCTCTTCTTGTTATATTTAACATGACCCTCTCTGCCCTCTTGTTTGACTCTTCTGGTCTCTATTTGACCTGATTGATGATTTATTGTTCCCAAAGCTCTACCTTTGTAACATCTACTTTTAAAGGTGATACATAAAAAGCTATTAGTAGTATTATTACAGGACCCAGAAACAGGTGGCTTTTCTACATTTAGTTTTTGTCTTTTTGATTCTGGCTCATACCACACTGTTCTTAATTTAAAAAGAAATGAATCACTCTGAACACAGCTGCCTTTAAACCAGACTTTTATGTTTATTCTACGGTACAAAATGATGGGAGGTAAAATGTAAAAAATAGACGTTAAAACATGGAGTGTGTCAGTGACTTCTGGTGCTCCTGCAGCTGGACTCAATCCAGACTTTTAGAATCCAGATTCTGGTACACATTAGCATACTGAGCAGCGGGGTCTTGATCTGAAGAGGGCATGGTCTGAGTCTGAACGGAGGCAACACCTGCAGAGTTCTCCAAATAACCGCCCTAAATAAATAGAAAATGATAATACTGTTTATAAAGTCTGAGATTTGAATGAACGATTACAGCTTAACTTTTGATCAGATCAAACTGGTTGCTCACCTCATCCTTGTTGGCTTCAGGTCTGTCCAGCTCTCCTGAAACAAGCATGAGGATAAAGGAGAAAAAGTAATGATTCTAAATAAAACCATTTATTTGTGTGTAAATGTTTTTTTGAACAAGCTCCCTCACCCCTGTTAGATCTGCAGTGTCCGTAGTAAATGAGAGGGATGACGGCGCAGACCAGAACAGCCAGAGTCACAGAGACAATGATGACCACTGTGGTGTCTGCGGACAGAGAAACCAACAGAGTAGAAGGGGCTCTTGATTAAAATGAACTCACTCAGAGTTCAGTTCAATCAAGAAACTTAGTTCACATTAACGGATCAAAAGTAAAAAAATATGAAGTCCACTCGCTGTCCAAAAAATGAACTGAGTCCAATTAAACAATTTATTACTTTATTTATATGTTCCCTTATTGAATTGTTTATAAGTGTCTACATTTAAGGGTGTGTTATATTGTAATTTATTTATTTTTTTGTTTGTTAACGTAAACAATTGTTGTATGTTTAATCATTCATTTATTTTTTATTTAACAGATTATTTATTCATTTATTTAATTATCTATTTATTTGCCCATTTGTTATTGTTTGTCCATTAAATAATAAATGGGTTATTATTTAATCATTTGTGTTTATTCATTCATTATTTCGACCTTTTGTTTATTTTTCATTCACGTCTGTTTATGAAATAAGTGATTGTTGTTTGACCCAAGTTTTTAATGATGTATTTCTTTCTTTACTCCTTGTTAATTGATAGACCTATTCTATGTGTTTGTTATTTTGTTCACATAATCTTTACTTGTTTGTATGTTTTTTGTTTTTCTTTGTTTTATTTGGTTTAATTATAAATTCATTAATTGATTTATCATTTTTATTTACTTAACAAAAGATTACTAAATACATTTTTTTTAATTCTCTTATTTGTACATCCACTATTTGCATATGAATCAATACTAAATTGTTGTCTTTGTTAACCAAGTTATAGATATGTTATTGGTTTATTGTTTTTATTAATTTATTAGTTTATTTTGCAGCAATAAGCTATTCCTTTAGTATTATTCAAACAGGCAATGTGAAAGTCCATTTACTTAACATTTATAAATGTTTTAAATGTTTGATTTTTGAATGGAAAAAGAGAGAGTAGTTTTGTGTTTTACTTTTGCCAATAAAAACTATTTTACTCACTCCTTTTTATACAGGTTACTAAAATTCTCCTTTTGGATAACAATAGCCAATTATTTACCTTAAATATGCCTGCATTTAAAACAGAGAGGAATACAAGTGCTACAAGTACTACCACTACTATTAAAAATAATAATATTGATGATAATAATTATAATAACAGAGAATGACAGAAGGAGATTCCTCATTAGGCATAGCTACAGAGATTAAATAAAAGAGCTGGCTCCCAGAGAAGGACAGACTCTGTCCCCACTAAAACAATCGTCAGGTAGTTACAGAGCTCCACTTCCTTAAGTCCTGTCCTAAATATCAGGCGAAGAGAGGAATCCCCAAATAACACACTCACTCTGAAAACTGAAACATACAACTGACACTGAACATCCCAAATTTTGCACCATCTTCATATCAGTATAATTAACAATCCTTTTCATATACATCTGTTTTAGTCTATTATATTAATGCCAAAAAGCTCTCTTGAAATGAATTGACTAATGCAGCTTGTCAACTGTATGATACCTGTGAGCTTAGTAACTTTTGCGTGGTTTGTTGTTGCCTCTGCAGGGAGGGTGGATGCTGCAGGTGATGGTTCAGTGCTGGATGGAGATCTGTCTCTGGGAGGAGTAACAGCCTCCGTCCACAAGGGGGTGATAGAGGGAGGAGATCCAGGAGAAGCAGTGGAAGCTAAATGATGGCATGAAGGAGGATGAATGACAGAGAACAGGTCTATATGGGTTAAAGTGTGTTCATGTGATATTTATTACCCAGGTGTAAAGTAAATACATTGGATATATGATTTCTGTCATTTCTGTCAAAACAAAAAGCAGTGTAACAGCTCCCATTTCACATGTAAACACCAGATTCCACATTTCTGCAAAAAAAAGTCAGCAACAACACTTTCTGTGAAATGCTGCTTTCAGAAGTCACTATATTAAAAACAAGTAATATTTAGTTCTTAAAAATTTGAGAACCTAATTTTTCAACCAATTAAGAAAAATTAAATATTTCTGAAATATTAGTATTAAACTTTAACGTGCTCTCATTGAGCGAAAACGTCATGAAGATGTAAGATTATTAGAGTTGCCTCTGTGATGACGCATCTCAAAGAATAAGGGCCATCATTTGACAACGTGAAGCAATTTCGGATGAAAGCGTGTAGCGCCTGTCACTATCTATGTTATGCGGTGTGAACAGTGTAAAATCAAGCTGCAGAGCTTTGTTAAAAGTTGATTACACAAAGGGGAGATCTGCAGGAAGCATAAATCATCAATCCAAGAGTCAACGCTCATTCCCTTTAACGTCAAACAATTATTGAAGTAGCAGATTTCATTATTTGGTCAGAACTCAGGTCAGCTGAAGTTGAATTTCACGAAAGCATTCCCACAACATCTGAAAGGATTCAAAAGATTCACTTGACACATCATTACTCATCCATTGCTTATCTATACCACTTATTCTTTTTGGAGTTGCAGGGACTGAAGCCTGAGCTGACATTGGGCAAGAGGCCGACACCCTGAACCATCACCAGCCAATTGCAGGGCCCCATAGAGAGACAGGCACTTAGCTACATGTTGACACACATACCTAAGGGCAATTTGTAGTGACCATTTAATGAGCATGTTTTTGTCCCTGGGAGCCATTAGTGTGCCATCATGCCTCCCTAATCTCAGTATTATTAAAATGTCCAGATAAAACCAAAAGGATCAGACAGTTTTTATATTAACTGATGCTATGTGCTTAAAATCAAATAAATGTAGGCCAACATTTGTTAACAGACTTACAATTCTCAGTGGCATTAACAAATATGAATAAAACATTTATCACAAACAAACTCCACAAAGCTGCAACAGAGCATGTGAGCTTGTGTGTGCCTCTGCGTACTTTGAGTGTGCATTGAGGACAGCTTGGCAACTAACAAAGACTTACCTTCTCACTTAACTTAAATTTATCACTTAACTTAAATTTATCGCTAAATGTTCTGTTGAATTAATTAAACAGTTAATGTTGAGGAGGCAAGACCAATCTGGGCATTTATATCCAGCACTTTTCCCCTCTTCCCTCTGGCATCAACACTCCATCATCACCCAGGGAGATGATGCTCACTGGATATTGTCTCTTTTCCATACCATTCTCATTAAACCCTAGTGATGGTTGTGTTAAAAACCCCTATCAGCAGTTTCTTGAAGAATTGGACCAGCCTATCTGAGACTAAGAGGAATGTCACATTCAAAATCTCTTAAATCAACTTT
The DNA here is from genome assembly GCA_036419115.1 of Scarus forsteni. Taxonomy (NCBI): domain Eukaryota; kingdom Metazoa; phylum Chordata; class Actinopteri; order Labriformes; family Labridae; genus Scarus; species Scarus forsteni. Next base: position 12,971,866 of record JAZDUH010000471.1, read on the forward strand.
TTTCCATTCTGATACTCAGTTTGAACACCATCTTGACCATGTACATACCTAAATGCACTGAGTTGCTGACATGTGATTGGCTGATAAGCTGCTTGTGTTAGAGAGCAGTTGAATTGATGAATCTAATTAGAATTCAGAATCAGGATTTAAACTTCTTGTCAGGTACACAGAAGGAATTTGAATTGGTAATTTAACTAAATAACTAATCAACATATAATTAGAATAAAAATGAAGAGTCAGAAGGAATAAGATTAAGAATAAAATAGAAAGAATATTTTGAAAATTGATAATGTAGATTTAAGAAATATATAAAAAAATAAACATACAATGCACACAGAAAACAACAAAAACAATACACAGAGATGCAGTGGGGGAATATGAACATAAATATATATTGAAATTGAAATTGAAATTTACATACAGTGTGGCTTTATAAATATAAATATAAATACAGTATAATAGAGTGGTTGGAGGGGATCCCCTCACAATTGCACCCCAGTACCTATGAAATCATTATTAAAGACAAGTTTATTACCCTGATCATGTTGTCAAATTGTGCTAAGTAACTGCCATGTGATTGGTTGATTTCCCTTTTGTGTTAGCAGTAAGATGAGGGGTTTACCTGTGCCTGTAGTGGCTGATGAGTGTATATGTATTAAAGGAAGGTTTTCTCCCCCACAGTTGGTGGCAATAATGTATAATATGTTATCCTGTTTAACTTTTTGTTAAATTATATTAAATGTTAATACTACCCTAAAGCTTTAAATATCAAAATGTTGCATTTCTGTACATTTAAAGTGTAATTTAACAGCTATAACACAGATACTCTCAATCTATTGATACATTGGTATTAACTGAATGACAATAAATTTGAATTTAAATAAAATGTCTTCTTTCTCAGTGCATGATAATACCGGTATGCCATCGGTATCAGCAGGTAATCATCTATTAAGGTAAATATCAGTTTCAGGCAGTACTGAAATTTTTTGCTGATATTAATGGCCAATATATCAGCCATACAAATAAACAGTAATATCAGCAAATCAAGTTTAATTTTGCAAGAGTTATATGTTTTTCTTTATCTGTTCTTCATGCAAAAAGACACTCACGTTGAAAGAAACATCAGTTTCCAAAAGGTAAAGACTTTGTGCACTTGACGAAAATATTAGTATCAGTATCAGAGATAATGAATCCAGAAATATCGGCACATTGGATACCAGCAAAATCCAATTTCATACATCCCTACTTACACTAAGTATAACAACCACACTCACCTGAAAAACAGCAAAACATGATGACAAGAAGAATCTTCATTTTCCATCCAATTAAGTAACCAAGTAAGAAGTCTTTAGTGTTCAATGTTAACAATAAGAAAGGAAGTCTTAAAGCTATTGCACATCAGATTCACTGTTATAAAAGCTTCTGCCCTATCTCAAGCTTTGAAAGTGAGCAAATGTTTGCGCCAGCTTTCTTCAGTTGGTGTGATCAGCAGATCAGCGTGAGTCTGTGTTTCAGTGTCTCTGATTGAGCATCACTTCTCTGAAACAGAGAATGTACAGTAAACTGCATTCAGCTGATATGTGTAACGCAGCAGGCTACAAACTCTTCAGTGTTTCCCATGTTATTTAAGCTCCTGTCTCCGGCCTGATGGTCCATCTACAGCTTTTCTGCATGGAGCTGGAGGGCTTCAAAACTCAACAGAGTGTCTGCTGACTGTGTCACGGGTATCAGAAGGCAGTACTATAAATCAAGACCAGTGAAATGCTCTTTGTTTTGTGCCTAACTGCAGAATCAATATTAAGAATGTATGGTTTATAGCAGGGATGTCCAAACTTTTTGTCACGAGGGCCAGATTTGGTAAGGTGAAAATGTGTGGGGGGGCGACCATTCAGCTTTTGTCTCTAATTGTCGCTTACTATCTAATGAAACGTCTTCAATTAAAAAAAGCTTCCAGTTATTTCAATTTTTTGACACGTTCGTCCCCAGTTAGCTTGTTGTAGTTTGCGTGTTTTGTCTGGTCGTGCCACTTGACATTGAATTCCTTGAAAACAGCTACAGTCTCGTGGCAAATTAGGCAGACACAGTTGTTTCGTATTTCGGCGAAAAAATACTCAAATTTCCGCTTGTTCTGGAATTGGTGGTACTCGCTGTCAACTTTTCTCTTTTTAGCTACAGTCGCCTTATGACAAAAGGTCAGGTGTCAAGTGCCACAAGGATGTGGCCACAGCGCTACTGCCATCTTCTGGTGAAATGCAAAATAGGCTTTTTGTACACGAGTATTTTACACAGCAGTCAACGGTGCACGCGGGCCGCATACAATTGATTTTACAACAGAGACTGCGGGCCAGTGAAAATTTGAACACAGGCCGTAGTTGGCCCCCGGGCCTGACTTTGGACATGCCTGGTTTATAGGGATACTGAAACAGCTCAGCATTTTACCATAGCACCAGTGTTGCCAAACCTGTTTACTACAAGCAACTTTCAGCTGGTAATGATCTTGCAAAGATGCTTACAAATATGATCAGTTGTGCTATTTGGGCTTGCTTCAAGTCAAGTTGCTAACATTGGCTTGCTGTGCTTCCTGAATGAAACCACTATTGTTTCTCACCAAGACTCAGTAAAGTGAAGGCAGTGTTTTTTTTGTTGTTTTTTTTTGTTTGTTTTTTAAATGGGATGGATGGATATTAAACTAGACAAGCACTCAGAGAGCATAGTCCTCTGTCAAGCAGCTCAGTTCCAGCAGTGGCTTTCCCACAAGACCTGTAAAAGACGCAAGTCTGGATCACCAGATCCAAAACAATGCCAGGACCTTGGCCAATCTCTGCACATACATGGAGGTTGTTATACTGTACAACAAGGTTTTGGAACGTTACTTAAAGCTGGGGTCGGCGATTTTGGAAAACTAGCATGAATTTGAAAGTAGCATCTCCTCATGGCTCCGCCTAGCCCCCCCCCCCCGCTTGCATGCACGCGCGGCTGATATATCCAGAAAACTGATTCAACTCCAAACCCTCAGCATAACCTGTTTGTTTTACACTACACCAAGTCATGTCTCAGTCAGCGGTAAGAAAACACCAAACAAACATATAAAGTTAGTTAGTACTCACAGCCGATGTTGATCGGGGTATAGGTAGTTCCTCTGACATTCTCCACATAGCTGTCAAATCTCCCGTTTTGGCCATGAAACTACCGTATTTTCCGTATTTTATCCTCTTTTCCGCTGTCGTCCTGTATCAGTATTCTCCTGTAAATCTCATGTGTGACGATATAATATTAAAAACATTCCTCCACCTCTCCAAACTGAGCTCTGTCTCTAGCCTGAATGGGGCGGTAATGCTCCAAAATGATGGATACCAACCGCCATAAAACCAAAGAAGAAGAAAAAGCCTCGCCAGAACGGCCACCTGCAGTAGCCTGGGTGGCAGCTATCACGAGATTAGAGCCAACAGAACAAACTAAGAAAAACAAAGAGTTTATTTTAGATTTCTTGTAAATCTGTCTTAAAATGTGAGGGATACTGGAGCTTGGTTGGGGTTGTGGGACGGCTCACGGCGGGCTTCCCTTATTTTCAAAGACAAAACTTGAAAGGTAAGCTTTCTCCCGCGGACTCTGATACGTATGAGCTTGGCTACGCGCACCGAGTCTGTGCACGCCGGGAAAATGCACGCGCAGCAGGCGGGCAGAATGGCGACGGGATTTGATTGGTTTAAAAACAGGTGTCCCGGCATGATTATTGGTTGGGGTTTTCCCTGTTTTACTCCTGCTGTAGTTAGAGGTTATTTTTGGCTCTGTTTTAAGAACACATTATGAGTTGATTACCATCAGGTCATAGAGACCATTTTAACGAGAATTAAAAAAAGTGAATCTAAATCAAATCGCAGACCCTAGCTTTAATATTTTGATTTTATATGAACTACTGTATGTAGTCATTGGGGTTTCCCGTTATGCTAAATGTTTTTTGTGATGTGAATCTAGATCAGATCCAGATGAAAGTTACCCTGACGATATAAGACATGGATCCCATATTATGCTGTAAAACTGGAAGCAAATCTGTTAAAAACGTTGGAGGTATGACTTTTTAAAATTCTGCCCAATGTTAATTATAGGATTTTTTTCCATTCAGACAAATTAACATATCACCACCAAAATCTGAGTAGTTTATAGTTGGGCCATTACCAACATCTCCTGAAATTTTCAGCAAAATCCAACCAGTAGGGGGTGCTGGTTTGGCAGAGTGGTTAGCAACCAGGCACCGCATTTACGTGCTTCTGCCGGTCCAGGTTTCGAATCCCGCCTGTGACCAGCTTGCAGAGTCTCTTCCCTACTCTCTCACCCCCTTTTACAAGCCTATCCACTGTCTCTCTCCTATCAATAAAGGCGCAAAATGCCCCAAAAATACATTAAAAAAATCCACCTGGTAGTTTTTGCCTAATCTTGCTAACAAATGAAGAGACAAACAAAAAAAAACAAGCATGACCTTGCAAAAACCACCACCTCCTTGGCAGAGGTAACTAGTTTAACCTCCTGCACAGATTAAAGCTGAGGCTGGAGGTATTGTTTTGGGTTATTTTTGCAATTAAAAAAAGGCTTCTTATCATGTCCAACATCTCTATCTGTCCCATGTTTGCTTATATATGTTTCCTTGATAGCGCTCTCCGAGTGCTATTCTAGTTTAAACTGAATTCTGTTCATTAAATCTCATTAAAAATTGGTTAATATTCTTCTTTTGCCAATGTTTGGCTTTCGCCTCGAGGGGAAAGTGACATATGCTGTGAAGCAGCCAAAGGAGTGAAAATTGGTAGTTTTTTAGTGTGGAAGTGTTCCTACCATCCACTTCATCCACCTCAGACCATGACAGAGGTGTCATTCAACCTGTTGTAAGGTGATGTACCATCACATTGACTGTATTAGGCTGGAAAAAAACTACGTACTGTTTTGTGTAAAGTTGGGACTGTGGACCAGAGCCAAAGTTTGGATAGCAGCAAATATAAAAGGAGGAAAAAGGGGGAACCAATTAGAGGATAGCACTCTAACAATAAGAAAGGTCAAGAGGTTAAATGTTGTCCACAGGGAGGCACCAGTGCCTCTGATCCAACATATGCATTCACATAACTAAAGCACATCTGAAAAGAGCCTCTAATGCAGGGTGTCCAAACGATGGCCCGCTGCCCATTTTAAACTGATGAATATTACATGATTTTCCTCACTTGGTGTTAATGCAGTGATAGGCTGGGCTTACAAGGGCCCCTTGACCATGAAACTTTAGCTTAAATACTCTAAAAGTGAGGTGCAGCAAGTGGCTCAGTTGTCTATGTATTCCTCCATATGCAGCCCATGATGTAAAAAGTTTGGACAACCCTGCTCTAGTGGGTCTTCCAGCCATTTCTTTGTGTTGCTCTGGTGGTCATAATAAGTTGACTACCAGTTAGTAGGTTCACAGCGTCCACTGGGGGAGGTTACGTTTTTGCCTGCATATGTTTGTTTGTTGCTAGCAGGTCACGCAAATAACTACTGGACAGTTGTTTGCTGAAATCAGCTTGTAATTGTTTTGTTTTTTTTCAAATGCAGGTAAACCCTCTAACAATCAGCAATCTCCAGCAGACGAGCTTCATGGCTGTTTTTCTCCTCCAAGCTGATGTCATCACGTTGATGACATTATAGGCGTGCCGAAACACAGCCAAGTAAGCAATGGAAAGGAGCATGGAAGCTATGAACATGGTGGTCCACTGTTTTTACTTTGTGGTTTTGTCTCTATTTCAAAAGATACAACTCAGCGCAGACTGAAACCCATTTGAGAGCTGATGATATGAAGGTGGATGGAATTTACTGCTGAGATGGCAAAGAGTCAAAGTCATGGGCGCGATATTATGATGTACACATGTTATAACAATGTCATCTGTGTTCACCTGGGTGTGACATTCCAACTGGTCCAACTGGAGCTGATCGGAGGCAAGCCGATAAAAACCTGTCCCTTGCAGGGTCAGTCGACGAGGGTCTGAATGCCTATTACAGCCGTTCCCACTGCCAACAGGAGCCGACTGTTTGGGTGTTTGAAAGGGTTTTTTGGCCATTTGGAAAAAGGGTTTAATTGATAATGTTATCAGCTTGATTCCAAGTGGTAGCTGTGGGTATTCAGGGTCAAATCATAATTTGATGGTAACTTTATCATGGAGCTATTGCTTATAGATGTGACAGCAACATGTGTGCTACCTTAGCAGAGGTTTGTTCTCCTGAAGTGCTTTCTATTTGCAAAAATATTTCGTTTTGCAGGATGTGCGCAACTGAAAGGACACACAGTGCTAAACTTACTAATTTTGAACTATTTATTTAATAGGTAAGAACTAAATACTCATAATAAAGAAAACAGGCTAATTTTTCAGCATTTTCCCGTGCGCTCTAGTGGTTAATTTGTTTTCATGTCAACTGGTGATAATCAGCTGAATGTGTTTCTAAATGTCATTGTGAAGCAGCTGATGAAAACAGAGTGAGCACTCATGAACGTCTCTTCATTGGGGTTTTGGAACAAGCCCATGGCTCCCTCTGGTCCTGCATTACTGTAAATTACACTATGAACGACATGAGAGATTGATTATTGTCCCACTCCCCCAAGAAAATCCATCCCTTGATTTTACCAATAATATAAAACTGGGCCATGGTTAAAAAAAAAAAAAAACATTAGGGACAGCTGATGAAGAGAATAAAAGTCAAATTCCTGCGATATAGGACAACTTTTAAGAGTTTAACATAGTTTATGTTTGGTTTAGGGACGTAGGAAGTGGTTGCGTCGGAAAAATGAAAGAAAAGTGATTTTTATTGCAAAACCCCTCCCGCTCTTGCCATCATAGACTCCAGTGTCAGCAGTGAGTCGGAGGCAGCAGTCAATTATTCAAGAACAGAACAACCACTCTTGTTCAGGTTTGTAGCACCAGTTTAATCTTTTTGCTGTAAAAATCTTCATCCTAACGATTCAAACATAAAAATCTTTCTGCACATCCAAATGGAAATAGAGTCTCCATGCAGATCTTTAGGTATCCATCAGAAGCTTTGAGTGTTTACCCTTAACCCCCGTAACCCTTTCCCACAAAACTAAAGTTTCATCATAAAGTTGCAGCATCTAATAGTACATCTGTTTCATCAAAATAAAATATTTGTTTATTTACAATAAAGCCTGTACAACCCTGCAGTCATTCAGAGGAAGCCTTTTCTAAAAGTCAGCTCTTAAACTAAAACAGAAGGTGATTTAGGGCACTGAAAAACAAACATGTTTCAGAGACTTGACATATTTAAAATCTGAAAAAACAAAGTCATAATTCTTTGAATGCAAGAAATAAAGGACAGTCCAAAAAAGACAGAAGAGAAAAAAGTCAGAATACTGAATTTAATCTCGACCCTGACCTTTTTCCAGAAATCTGACTCTTACTTTATAATCCTGATTTAAATGTGAGATTTCAGAGTTTTCTTAATTAATTCATCTAACAACTTTTATTTTTGTTCCAGGAATTCTCATTTAATCTTACAATCCTGACTTCACATCACAATGATGACTAATTATTCCAGCCTAACTTAAATCTCAGAATCAAGACTTGAATCTATTTCAGGCTTTTTCTTGAGAAATCTCTATTTTAATTCAGTGTCCTTAATAATCCATGGCCAACAGCATACACAAAAGAAAACCTGACAGCAAGTCTCAGATCTATCCAGCATGTGAGCGGAGAATCCACATGAACGTCCATGTGATGAGTGAAGTGAGGGCTGCTGGCGGCGTGGATCCAGATACGGAAAGTCCTCGAAGCCTGTGGGCCTCCTTTAAGATCTTGGCAGGACCTGAGCGATGGTGTCGCGGGCACTCTGGCTGAGCCTCTCCGGAAACTTCACCTCGTACTCCACTATCAGGTCCCCTCGCCGGTCGGGCCGTTTGGGATAAGGCAGCCCCTCGCCACTGATGCGTCGTTTCATCCCCGGGTGAACGATGTCTGTCGCAGTCACCGTCACCGTTCGGCCCTCCAGCGTGGGTGCGTTGACTGTGCAGCCACATAAAGCCTGACGGAGGAAGAAGGTAATAAAAGGTTAGAAAGTGTGAAAAATGAAAATAAAATCAAGGTTGTGATATCATTTTATTAAGTTATAATCTTCTTAGCAGGCAAATTTAACTCTTTATAAAGTCTAGGTGTGACATTTTGCTGCTTCTGACTTTAAAACCTAATGTGGTGTTGGCACAGTTTAAGGAGGACATTGATTATTTTGAATTTAGAGATTGATAGCTTATTTTAGAAAGCACCAGAGAGCTCAAACCTCCTCCAAGGTAGCAATATACTGTTACATCTATAAGCAATAGTTCCTTGATAAAGTTGCCATCACAATATGATTCCTTGACCCTGGAAACCCACACCGAGCACTCTGAATCATGTTGATGTCATTATTCCTAGGGCTGAACAATTTCACAAAAAGATCTAGTTAAAATTTTGCTGGCAGAATTTGCAATTTCAATTCAATTCACAATTTTCTTTAAATCAATCTTCAGTGCAGTATTCACTATGTTTACAGTATAGACAGCAGTAAGGAAACCAATGACCAAAAGCTCATAACACATAATACATCATCTAATATTGATGATTAATAATCTGCTTTCATTATTTAAGGTATACTCCAACCCTTACTCCTAAAGAAAGGTTTTGTATTGTTGACCTGCTTACCCGTAAATGCAAATTGCCTGCAAATTTGTCAAATATTATGTGTAAATTAGTTGACACAATAGATCCTGAGTCAGTCTACAAAATTCTAGCTTTGATGATCACATGATGGCACTATCTGAAATTGAAATTTTGATCCAGAAACTATAAATCTCATAGCCCTAATTATTAGTTGGACAGTTATTGAGCAAAAGCAACCATTCACCTATGGTGGTTATCTGTATCTAATTATTTGGCAACATCTCCTAAAAATTCAACAAACTCCATCCAGGGTTTTTTGTGGAATATTGCTGACAAAAAATATATATATATTCCAAGAAAACATCACCCTCTTGGTGGAGGTAGATACGCAAATGAATGTGAGTATGAAAAAAGGGTTTTGGATGTAAAAATGTTTCTGTTTTACTTCTCTCAACTACAGTCTAGTAAACTTTGAAGTTCTAAGCAGTTTTTCAGCAAAAGCCTTCGCATTTTTGGGGATTACATTTTTTATAAAGAATGTGTTTTTTAAACTGTCTGAAATTCAAATGGACGGGATAAAGAGTTTTGTACAACAGTAGTCACGTTAAACCAATAATATACTTCTAGTTTTTGCTAAGGCCGTGTCCACACAAAGACGAAAACGTCTTCATTTTTGAAAAGTTCCAGAAATCTGTCCATCCACCTCGAAACACAGGTACATAAGCGAGGCCTGTGAGAGGTGCTGTAACTGGGCTGTCGCTAAATATCTGTATTCACTGTCCACACAGAAATGCAAGGCAGTCGTTTTCCGACTTATCCCCTCTGAGAACAATTTACAAAAACGTGTTTTCAGGCTCTCAAACTGCTGAACTTTTGTCCCATTTTTTAAATTAAAGATGCTGCAGTGATGTCATAAGACCTCCATTGTGACCCTTTGGCTGCAGTAAGTGGTTTATTTTTTGTCACTGGCACAAACAGTTATGATTACCCGTCAACATCTTATTACTGAAGCCACATGAGAGATTTCAGACATCTGTGCCCCCTCCTTGCTCTGGATTAAGCCTTTAGAAAATCCAACAAGGGACACCCACTTTTCAGCCAATCAGGGCACAGTTGCAGGACGGTGCTCTTATGGATCCTCGACTAAAGTACATGTAGTTTTCATATCTAAATGAGCTTTAGTTGTTTTTTAGATTGTCCAGGTAATATCCATTTTATTAAGACTCTACTGTGGCTGCACATTGGCATGATGCTAAAACAGCTAAAGGCACAAACACAGTGGACTGTGAAAAAAGGAAGCAGCGCTGCAAGGGGCACAACCATGGAAGGGAAAGGGAGTCAAATTGCTGCCGCTGCAGTCTCATCCAAGTTACATACCACAGCCCTGAGAATTTCCTGTCAGGCCAACGAGACCAATCGAATGGGCCCAACACGTTCTTCTCCTGTTTTCTCAACACTGTTGTCCAATCAAAGGTCAGTAAGAGTCAAGATAGTTCTGCCTTAGTCCCCAAAAAGACTAAAAAAGGAAATGAGTGATGTGATATGGCTCTTTGTAACTTCTGAGACAGAATTTCTTCCATGAGTGGCACAAATGAGTAAATGGAACGGTAAATATCTGTAAGAATAGGTGTGAATACGTCTGAAGTTTTTGCTCTGTTTCTTTAAATACTTTAATCTTGATCCTCTCATAGCCAAAGCCTGACAGGAACACACTACACATGTGAAAAGGCTTGTTCATCAGCCTGGAGCTGCAGGGGTTTAATAATAACTCATTATTAAAGTCATGTCACTCTCTTATCAAGAGTGACTTTCACTTTTGTGCAGACAAGAGTGTCTCAGATGGGATGCTGCATAAAGTTTAACATATCTGGCACATAAGCTGCAACTTTTTCTCATTTTGTCATTAGTTTTGCCTCTGTCCATGTTGTAAACACGGCTGTTGCTGCATATCTCCTCTGCTTTTCTCCTCACTGTTTGGCAAAGCTGAGCATCGATGTCCACAAGACAATAATGTGATTGTTTTCTAGATCATGTAGACTCTGCTAATGACAGAGTGTGAACATGAACCAGCTTCTACTTACGTCTCTGAGTGAGATCTTTGCTGTGTGAACGATGTCCGAGCCGTCACGTTTGAATAATGAATGCGGCTTGTCCTTCAGCACAAAGACAATGTCAGCTGGAATGTTTGTGGGAGTTTCATCTCCTTCTTTTGGAAATGTGATTTTGGTGCCTTCTTTCCATCCTTTCTTAATCTGCACTTCCAGGATTTTCTCCTCTGTCCTTAATGTTCTCCTGTCGGGGTTCAGCCTCTTTCTTGAAATCTTCATTTTCTTGGTGCAACCCGACAGGACTTCCTCCAAGGTCACCCCTAGATCATGAACCACAGGGGGGTCTTGTTGCTTCTTTACGACACTGCTGTGCCCACCCATTCCTCCCATGCCTGTACTGAAGGAGCGAGGGAACCCGCCCATCCCGGGGCCTCCCATCCCAAAGCGGGCAAAAGGGTCATCAGTGTCCATGTCCTCCTCCATGCCTCCATTGCGGGCACCAAAGAACTGTCCGAAGGGGCTACGTCCACCAAAGAACTCCTCAAAGATAGCATGAGGGTCGCCCTGGAAGGTGTAGCTGAAGGTGCCGGGGCCACCACCACCACCACCACCTGAGGGGCCACCACCTTTCAGACCTGAGAGAGAAAACAACCCATTAATACATTCATCACATATGAAGAAGAATTCCTTAACTGTTCTGTTAAAAGGAGGAAACGTTCAGTTATCGAGGAAGAACCAGTTCAATATCATCACAATCATCAAGTCACTTCTAAAAATCCTGGGGGGACACACTGAGGGACATCCCTCTTTTTAAATTCATACTCTTCAACAAAGCAGAAACAGGAAGGTCAAACAGTTGCGAGAAAAAAATAGATTTTCAGCTGGTTCTTTAAATAAATCAATTATTCTCATTATTACCATTAAATAGTACATAGATAAAATGGCAAAAAGTACATACTGCTAGAACTATTCAAAAAATAAACATCAACAATGTGTTAAACTAAAGTTGACATTGTTTTACTGGCACAAATGTAGTTAGCTAAACTGCTCTGCAACAAACTCCAAGCATTCCGGTTGAAATGTCATCTATTAATAAGGCTATAACTTCATTACTTTAAATGCTGAATGGCACAGGTCCAAAAACAGAGCATGGGGAACTCCTTTAGTAATTGGCCAGTGTATGGACTGAACAGCATTTATCTTTACGCACCATTTATCTCTTCGAGAGACCATTTGAAAACGCTCTAAACAATCCATTATCTATACTCGTATCACTTTGGGGGTTGTGAAGAGCTTAAGCCTTTTCGAGCAAAATCAGCCTTGGACTGATTGCAAGCCGATGACAGGGCTGACATAGAGAGACAAATAACCATTCACACACACCTAGTGGCAATTTGGAGTCACCAAACATTTTTTGTAGTTTAATGAAACCAGAGTACCCAGAGAAAACCAATGCACAGGGAGAACATGCAACCTCCCAACAGAGAGGCTCCAGCCAGCTGAGGAGTCAAACCAGCAACCATTTTGCTGTAACGTGCTGCATCAACCCTCAGCCATTCAAGAGTATTATTTTCTAGATCAAGTTTTTAAATTAATGTTTAAATACAGACATTATAAGTTGTTTATTTGTCTTAATTTTTGAATAATTCATAGATAAAAGCAGAGAAACAAATAACTTACAGCAAGAACAAATAAAAAAATCCTAAGTTGACATTATTTCACTGGTACAAATGAAGTTAGGATGTTTTGCTGCAGACTTCAAGTCTTAAAATGGAAATACCACCTATTAAAGAGGTTATGATTTCATTAAGATAAATACTGAATGGCACAGGTCCTACAGCCGAGCCTTGGGGAACTCCTTGTCCTGCTGTGGAGTCAAATCAACTCTACCTGCTGCCCCACTACTCAGCCATTCAAAGCATTTTTTCTTTATCGAAGTTTTTTACTCAATGTTTAAATATTGTAATTTAAAGTTGTTGTTTTTTTAAATCTAAACTTGATGAACTTCAAAATTTGGATCAGCTTTTGGAGTTTAGGTCAGGATGCCTCCTCGCCGCCACCCTTTGTAGGTCCCTAAGGCATGTGCATCTGGGAGGATACCCCAGCACAGACCCAAGACTGCTGGGGGGGGGATTTTATATCTGATCTGGAAATGTCTTGGGAACCACTAAGTACCATGGGAAAAGTTTAACAAGTTTTATAAACCTTACATAATTATAATACATTTAAAATAAACTTTATGTTTTGTCTGATTTCATTCAAGGTCTCAAAGTATGCATATTCAGAAGGAAATAGTTATAATCAGTTGTGGGTTTATCAATCAAAGAGGTCTTTCTGAGGTGAACACGTGCTGCTCTATGGGTGTGGAGTGTAAAGCTTACAGTCATATAGATAAAACCTGAACAGATATGATAAGTCTGAAAACTGGTTTTGTCCAGTTCTTACAAAGACAGGGTCCAGCATTGTTAGAAAAACTACAGCTGGGACAGTGTGGTACCTCTTTAAGGTTTGGTATGTGGACTTTTTGCACTATAGTTTCTCTTTACGTGTATAAATGACAAAAACACACAACCTAGGATGGTCAGTTTTTCTATTTTTCTTATTGTTTAACTATGAAACTGACCTACAGTTAAACCTTTAACATTATTTTTTTTCACCATAATTGAATTGACAATTTGCCACTTTTTTAAAATACAGGGTAAACATGCCAAAAACATCGGCCTCATTGTTTACACACACCATCATCATCAAGTTTTACTGCAGCAGCTGCTGTGGAAACTGCTGAGCTGCTGTATGAAGTATTTCCTCACTGGGGTGGAGCGCTAACAACAAAGTTATTAACAAAGCAAAACAGAATGAGTTGAGTAACTAACCCAGAGCCAGATTTAATCAGAAAATGACTTATATAAGCACACAAAACAACTTAAGGCCTTGAAATGCTGCAAAAAAATACTCCCCTTGATGCATTATTAAAACAAAACTTTTAATAAAAACATTTTTTAAAAATCTAAAAATAAAGATAAAAAAATGTAAAGCTAAAGACTTAAAAACTATCATTTTGCCTCTTGCACTTTTGGTTATTTAGTGACAAATCTGATTAATTTACCTTTAAAAATGATGCAAGACCCCATATAAACACTTTGAGATCCTATGAAAACCCTGCTTTTTTGCTTTTATCAAATGTATCAACCTTTAACACTGTGAAAATCATGAAAACCATGTATTTCCATTTTTATATTAATTTTGTCTTTATTTTTTCTAGGAGACACCCTGAAAATCCTGTTTAATCACAGTCCTATAACTTTACAACTGTTTATCATCTATAGGACCATTTACAACATGTTTTAAATGTTTCTTCTATTCTTAATTAACAATTTTGCAAGACCCATGTAAACTTTGTGGCTCATGAAATTTTGTATTTGAGGAAAAAATGATAAACTGGTAAAACAGATCCTAATGGTAAATGGACTTGAGTTTAAATAGTGCTTTTCTAGTCTTGGGCTATTCAAAGCTGCTTTACACAACAGGTCACACTTACCCATTCACACCCATTCACTCACTGATGGTTCAGAGTTTCTATGTTAGTTACCTTTCAGTATCTCTAACTCATTCACGCTCTTTCATGTCCATTTACATGCCACTGAAGCAGCAGTGGGATGTTAAGTGGGGTTAAGTGTCTTGCCCAAGGACACATCGCCATGTGTTGCCCAGAGCTGGGCTTGAACCTGCAACCTCCCAATCACTGCTCAAGCGCACTATCCAACTGCGCCACCAACGCCCCTAATTTAAGCTTCTATGTCCCTAATAAGAACTTTAAAGTTATCATCCATCCATCACTATATTGCTTAGCTCTCTCCGGGCTGTGGGGGCTGGATCACAGAGTCACATACAGACAACTATTCTTGCTCACACTCATAACTCAAGGCGATTTTCAGTCACCAGTTAACCTACTGAGCATGTTTTTGGCGTGTGAAGAGGAGAGGGGAGGAAAACATCTAAACAACACAGACAGGCCTTGACCAACAAGAGAATTCAGCCAGCAACCTTCTTGCTGCGAGGCATGTGCACTACCCGCTGTGCCACAGTGCCACCCTAAAGTAAACTGTTCAAACTGGGACTATCAAACACTTTGAAGTAGGGGTGTGCGATACGATGATATGAAATCGTTAAGAATTATAACATGGGGATGATCTCATAAAGCAGAAAGATCGTCAAATCGTCTGTGTGGGCGCAGAGACTTTGACGCGCACCCGACTAGCCAATCATAGCACATTACGCGCAGTGCATGGTGGGATCTCCTGTTTGGTTATTTAGCTTGAAGCCATGGCGGAAAGAAAAAAGGAGATAAAAGCTTGAAGATGTCTGAACAAAAATCTGTTCTAAAGCAGCTGTATTATTAACTCAGATTATAGACGTTGCAGTTAGATAACATTTGTTCTAAATTGTTGCACTTTAAGAGATAATGTTGATATTGTTGTTCATTACCTTTTATGTTTACATTTATTGCACATTTTTATAAAGACTGCACTATTTCAATTAAAACCTGCTCAGAAAGTTTCTTTGGCTTTAATTGTCTTTTTTTTCTTTTAGGGTTTTACATGTTTTATATGTTAAACATAGGGAAAAAATGGTCAAACATGCAAATTAGTTTAGAAAAATCTACGTAAAAAAGAATCGTGATAAAATCGTGATCGTGATTTTATTTGTAAAAAACTGTGATATATTTTTTTCATATCGTCCACCCCTACTTTGAAGCATTTTTGCCCTTTGAGAGGAGGGTTTGTATCAATGTGACCACTTTTACAATCACAGTGTTCATGCCTAATCTTGATGATGTAACTGCCATGGTCACTCGTCACCATATTGGACAGACTTAACTTTATATACTTGTCAGATGAAGACAACCATATAAATGGACACTGTTTTCGGCCATTACTATTTAATTCTTGAGTCCCCATTGTAAGTGACATGTTGGACGAATAAGGGTGAAGTATGTTATTGGGCGACATGTTGGCTCCACCTGTCATGTTTCCACGCTGCCAAACAAACACTAACTTCAATGACACAACATCCAACCACGAACCCACATCACACTGACCCTCCTCCCTCTCTATACGTCTAATGTAAACCAACCAGGCCCTCTGTTTCACCGGGTGTGTCTACCTGAAGACAAACTAAAGCCTTCAGTTCAAGTGTAAACGTGTTCTGAGGGATATCCAGTCAGAAAATCCTCTGCTGGCTCAGAAACTAAAGGACAGAGAGGAGCAGGGAGCGCCATGATGATGACACACACGATAACGTTGATGTTCGTTAGATCTCTTTTCTGTAACGTCTGAGGCAGTCATCTATTTAGTATGTACAATAAAACTGTGTGAACATAAGTTTGTCAAACTTTATATTCTGAAGTTATTCTCGTGTAAAAACCTTACCTTCTTCTCCAAAACGGTCGTAGATATCCTTTTTCTTCGGGTCGCTTAAAACGTCATAAGCTTCAGCGATCTCCTTGAACTTCTCCTCGGCTCCCGGTGACTTGTTCTTGTCGGGGTGGTAGCGCAGAGCCTGTTTGCGGTAGGCTTTCTTAATATCGTCCTCTGACGCTCCTTTCTTAATGCCCAAAACGTCGTAGTAGTCTTTACCCATTTTCACCATCCAGCGGCCTCTTTAGTAGACGTTGGAGCTGCGGGGTTACAGCTTGAATCAATCTCCACAAGCCGGTTTGTAGCCGTTATCCGTATCTACTGACCGTTATGACCCATACAGAATCCGCTTTATAAAGCCATGAGAAACTTCCAGAGTTTTCCACAACGAGCCCGAACAATCCCAACTGACAGTTCAGCGAAGCCACGCCCACCAGCACGTAACGTAACGTCACGACGCCTTCAGGTCCGATCGGGAATTTCCATACGCCCTTTTCAGGCTCACACAAAAAGCAGTTGACACAATCAGTTGCCGATTTATGATTCAGTCCGGAATAGGAGTATTGTTCTCAAATAGAAGTGCATTTACTTCTTTATTTTGTGATAAAACACAAGCTAAATGAAGCTCACAGTGAATGACCGTCGAATAAAAGGAATGCTTCGTGTGAAAAATGTTGCAAGTCCATTTCAAATAAAGTTGGGACGTTTTGTCAAACATAAATGACTGGAAACCACTCGACGAGCGCAAACCTCCACCGCGGTAGCTCACATATTGCTGGACCGTCCATACAAAAGAACTCCATGATAAAGTTAGCATAATAATATGATTCATTCACCCTGAAAACTCACACCCAACACTCGGAATTATGTTGATATCATTATTAGTTAGACTGGTATTGTGCAAAAAATGATTGTCTGTTCTCTGGATCATCGCCAAAAACTAATAAATTTGAAACTGGGCCATTACCAGCACGTGAAAATTTCAGTAAAATATGTCCAGTAGTTTTTGTGTAATCTTGCTAACAAACAAACAGACAAATGTATCTGTAACCTCTTTGGTAAAGGTTAGAAACAGACTACACCTATTTGAAAATCCTTTTCAACCTAAATTCGACTGGAGATGTTCATGTTCAAACTGTAACGGCTGCAACACTTCCCAAAAAGCTGGGACAGGGGCATGTTTGCAGCCGTGTTGCATCACCGTTCCTGCTAACAACACTCAACAAGCATTTGAAAAGGGATGTCCCTAGAAAATACGTCTCTTGTGGCAGCATGTGCTGCTCCAAAACTTGTATGTTCCTCTCAGCATTAATGGTACCTTCACAGATGTGCAAGCTAGCCATGCCATGGGCACTAACACAACCCCATACTATCACAGCTGCTGGCTTTTGAACTATCCACTGATGACAGTCTGGATGGTCCTTTTCCTCTTTAGCCCAGAGGACCAAGACATTCATGATTTCCAAAAAAATTAAAACATGAACTCATCAGACCACAGAACCCTGCAAGCATGCCCCAGCGGGCCCCATGCAGGCTTTCTGTGGGCACTGTGGGCTAGGGCCAGCCCATACTGAACCCACACAGGCCCAGTGCTGTTTTGCCCATGCAAAGCCCAAAGCTCTGGTCTTACTGAGGGCTCTCCACAAGCAGCCCACAATAGTGGAATGCCCACAGAAAGCCCACGTTGGCCCAGTGTGGGCCAGCCCATCAGGGTCCAGAGCAACTTTTGTGCCTTTGGGCCCATGCTGGTTTTGTGCGGGCAGCCCAAAGTAAATTCTCATGTTTAGGCGCCTTTTTTTCTTAAAAAAAAAAAAAGCGATTTGAAATTCAGAGAGACTCTTCTTTTATAGCCTCTGCACAGAATGCATAAAAAAATCGAATATTTATGATCACATAAAAACTCATGAACAAATATTACTTTGTGTTCTTAACAAAAAAAGTCTACAATTTTTAATAGGTGGAAAATGTTTAATTAATTATTTTTTTTTTTATAAATGATGTTATAAAGGTATATTAGGGTTCACAATTAACAGTTCACAATTTAAAGGTGCTGTTAAAATATGGCTGGCTGCCTACCAAAAATATTAGAGAAAGAATTAAAAAATACATTAAAAACTGAATTAAAATAAAAACGACTCAAAGCTTTAATTGACATATCTGACCCTGTATATCAGGAACAACATTAAATGCTTTTATTTATTTATTTAGTATTTATTTGTAAGCCAAAAATGTAAAGTTTATTGACTTTGACCGAGCTCGACGTGCTTGGAACTATTTTTCTGCTGAAGAGGTGCCACTTAATGTATCCTCACCTGAGCCTCATCACATGCCCAGCCCCATCCGCAGAGTAACGGTTATTTCTTCAGACGGCAGAAGGCGGCATTTTACCGAGGTGAGTTTAAACTTTTAACTGTTATGATCTTTCTTAAAGTTCAATGTTACTGTAAATATTGTCATAGTGTGTGTTCTCTTGTGATCTTATCGGTTTTTAGTTAATTCAGACCAAATCGATTTTTTCAAACGTAGCAAAGTGTTAGCTAACCTTGATGTAGCTTAGCTTGACTCAGCAAAAAATACATGTAAGGTTAGGCTACAGGTCCTTATCAATCCTTTCCTCATATTCCTCATGTCAGATTGCCACAGTGGCCCGTGGGAGTATTTAATTTACTGTCAACTGCAGTTTAAATCGGGGCTTCAAACTGCGCCCAGACGGCGGCAGTTGGCCGTTTCTGAGACAGCGCCAATATTTTCAAAACTACTCGGGTAGAGCACGCGCGTCGTTGTGTGCTTGATGTCCATATTTCTTTTACCGTTAACTTTTATATCTCATGTTATAGAGGGAGCGAGTTCACATGTGTGAGTGTGTGTGTGAGGAGGGTTGGGGTCCGGGAATGAATTTTCAGTTGCCTGGGTCTCTTCACCCTCCTCGGTGTGGATCTATACTTTTTCAGCTAACGGCTCTGTCTCTCCGTACCGTGTTTTTATGGACAGGAGACGGAGGGAGCAGCGCCGCCGCAGGGGCCCCATTACGCGCAAAGGACGCATTCTCCGCTGTCTGATGCAGCCGTGATCCGCCCTGTGGACTACAGGTCTGATATCTTCCATTTAAAGTGTGGCTGTTACCGCTGTTGTCTGTCTGTAATGTCTGTCTGTAAGGTAATTTTACAGTGCAGCCAATGTCCATGTAAACATTTGACCTAAATCCCTCCCGAATCACTCGTCGGTTTTGGGCGCGCGCTCTTCCTTGTGCGTCAAGACGCAGGCAGACCTGCATCGCTGGGACAGAGGATGATAATCAGTCACTTTGTGTGATTTCATAATTCAAACAGTGTCTTGAGAGCTCATGAGTCAGCTTTTTAATTAATCAAAACTCAACGTTCTTCATCCGTCCAGCTCTGACCCTCTGTTTCACTCACTTACTGTTTTCTAAATGATAAATCTATCCTGAGGTATCCTGTCTCACGTATTGACCATTATATAAAAACAATCTCTGAAGGATCAAGCTCCAGATACAATCTACTACTGCAGCGGTTCTCAACCTGTGGGTGGGGGCCCATAAGTGGGTCTCAGAGCTGTTTTCAGTGGACAGTGTATAAATCAGGTGAAAATGTGGCAAAAATATCTTCAGTGTATGGACAATCATCCATAATGTCAGAGTTTACCCACTAAAATAAGCCTACAGCAGTGGATGGTGGGCATGTATGCTGTTGTTATAAAAAAGAAGAAGTTTGTGGCATGAACACCTCAGCTGCTCGCCTGCAGTCATGAGACAGAAGAGATGGGTAATTCTAGATGTGGACTGGAGAATAAATTTCCCTATGGCCCTGATTATTATTTTTTAATGTCTAGTTAACCATATCAATTCATCTCTTTCTAAAAAGTAGTGGTTAATAAATGACTGTGGTGATAGTATGCACCTTGTTGTGTGCATCTGTCTGACAGTGCACAATTTAAATACTACTTGCAGGTTTTCTTCAGTGCAGATGTTTGTTGATCAGGTAATAGTATAGAGAGAGAAACTCTGATGTGGTTTGCTAAATATGCTTGTGGTGTCCCAAGAGTCGCTGCAAAAGCAACCATTGCGCAGTCTGGAGCCCTGTACAACAAATAACACACCAAGATACATTCATAATGTGAAAAGGTAACTTCAAACAATGTGGATTGTAGAATAAAGAGACTGTAACATGCTTGTTGTGTTTCACAAAAAAAATTACCCATGTCTTGACCTGCTCCTTTTCTACTCCTCTCTCAAACCATCCCTCTGTTTCTGTTCCTCTTTCCTACTTTCAGCCAGAACAGAGACCGAAAACCAAGCAGTGCAGACAGAAGAAGAGTTGATCTTGACCTCCTGGTTCGTGACACTGAGTACAGAGATTAAGGTATTTCTCTACTCACTCAAACACACACTTCAATATTACAAATAGCACATATGAACTGCCTACTACACACAGTATTTTTATTGGCCCCTTTGCTTTTATGTTTTAGAGGCTGTAAGAAAATGGTCTCCAGCCAAGTCCAA
>JAZDUH010000471.1:12997500-13212500 GCA_036419115.1 Scarus forsteni
ACTGTTTCAACCTTGATATTTTTTTTTGTTATTTTTAAAATTGCCCTTTCCAATCACCATGTGTAAATTGTTATTCAGACAGACTGAAAGTGTGTCCTGTGGCTCTTTTTAACACAATGCAGGAAAGTGTACTTAAAATACTTTTAATTCATTTTAAATAACATAACGTCTTTCACTTTAGTGGATTTAGGGTATTATCCATAAACTTAAGTAAGATCTTGTGAATATCAAGTTTATTAATAATAAACTTAATAATAAACTGAATTCACATAGATGTTGTGTACTGCTCTTTTACTTGAGTGCAGTATTCTCAGTTAAATTGGTAATAATGCTGTTACAGTTTTCATGGCTCCTGCAGTACTATAACAGATACAACTTCACAGCTTGCACCTGAACACAGCATTCCAAATTCATCTTCCTCCACATGAGGAGGCTTGCAGGGCCCTTAAACATCTTTAAAGATCTGTTTGGACACGTTACTGTGCACCTTTTTGCTCTGAAAATATTGCACAATGAGTCACTCTGAGAAAATAAATTATTTGTCCATTACATTGTTTTTAACTTATCTTTGTTCAACTGATGGCATCATTGTAACTAAACTGCATTCAGGAAAGTAAATCAAACTATTATTTTAATGTAAAAAAGTAATTTTGACAAACAGTCTTGGGATAGAGGTGCAAATTTAACTTGTCAATTCAAGGTGAAAGTTGAATCAAGCTCTCAAACTGTCATCTGTACAGTATCTGCTCAGTAGAACCAGTTTTTCAGGGCTGAGAGTGGCCTCGCCATTTTTTAACATGACTGCATGTGTGAACAGTTCTTCAGATCCACCCTGAGCACTGCTTGATCAGATCTTTAAGGGTGGGGCTTGGATAGATATTTTAGAGATTCCCTTGTTTTGATGTAGCCCCTCATTAGTCCTCATTAGTATATTTCAGATATCTGTTAATCCCTGCATTTTTCAGTGCATAAAGCATGTCAGTGCTGGTACCTTTAAGATTTTGGAACTCAAGTCCAAGTTTATATAAAAATATGGAATAAGAGCATCAGATGTTTTTCCTAAAATTCACTGAAGGTTTTATTGTGTTACTATTTGCAAGTTTTTTTTAATCAATGCATTTATCCTGTCAGTATTACATTTCAGTTTGGTTATGTTTGGGGAAATCATTTGAGGGTAAATCCATCTTTAACAGGAGCTACTTTATAATCTGAACACTTCCTAGTAGGCCCTTTTTGAAATGTTTTTGTTCCCTGGCGTCAAGATCAATATTTTTTTCATGTCCCTCACCCTGTCTCCAGGGCAAAGTTCAAATTCTCATGAATCAATCCAAACACATAAATACTAATCTTTTCAGTGGGTATTAATGTGTATGTACAAAAATCAAAAGAACTTCTTTAGTTTGTTATATTTGTTCTTAAAATAAGATTTATATTCTGAATCCCATTCTATTGGTGGTTGATATGACTTCAAAACATTTCTAATACTAATTTTTCTGCTCAAAACCTGATTTGTATGTACAAATGGCACAGAAATGACACGTAACAAGTTTTGTCTTAATTTTATCAAAATACCTCACTAAGCTAAATTCAATTTTCCACTTAGAATTAAAGGACAAGCTTTGAAGAAATAATTTGGACTCTGGAAGTGGCGGAATTTTCACAGAGAATCAACAGGTACATATATATATATATATATATATATATATATATATATATATATATATATATATATATATATATATATATATATATATATATATATATAGATATATATATATATATATATATATATATATATAGATATATATATATATATATATATATGTATATACACGTGTGTGTGTGTGTATGCATATTTGGGTAAATGTAAAAACACCTTAATTTTTAGAGAAGTAAACACATTATTCACTTAAATTGCAGATTATTCTTTTAATTGGTTTAGAATTTATTAAGCCCTGAAGGGTCACCAGGAGGATTACTTGATGAAAAAACTGAAACCTATGATAAATGTAGATATGCTGTTTACAACCAACAACACCAGTATATATTATTTTGTCAGTTAGTCAGGTAGTTTTCATTGTTTTATTGAGTGCCTACCTTTAATTGTGATAATATGGCCCCCTGAAACTAATTATAACACTAATGTGGCCCTCATGCTGACTGCTGATGCCCATCCCTAAATGTCAGGAATGTTTAAAATATCTGACAAGTCGGTCTCGTGAAACTAAGATCCGTCTCCTGTAACGTCACTGGAGAAGCGTCCTTATCTGGAAAACACATTGCTTACACAAATACCCTCTTTACTGAAAAACTTCACTAGGCAGAACTGTGCGGTGGTACAGCAAGTTTGCGCATGCTCAATCAAGTTAGCAAAGACGCGACCTCTCCGTCTGCTCAAGTCTCATTGGCTACGTCACTGGTTCTGTGGGCGCGATGGCGTGAGTGCCGCTTAATATGATTGGTTAACATACGTCCACAAGTCCCGCCCATCTGTGCCTCAATAGCTGCTTATTAGCACTCCGATTGGCGACAGCTCTGTCAGTCATTCGGAACATCAAGTAAGGGGTGACGGTTACCAAGATGAAGCACTACGAGGTGAGTAGTCTTTTGAAACTGTAAACCATCAATGGGACTCTTTACGGGGCCAAAATTCAATTAATGTATTCAATGAAGTATTACCCTGGTATTCCTCTGGTCTCATAGTTTACCAGAGCAACCACATTAAAGGCTTTTAACCTGAACTGTGAGCATAGCATGCTGCAGCAGCACCGTCTGACCGTGACTGGTTGCTATGGCCGGGGATTTGTGGCCTCTCGTGCAGGGGTAGTAACGGATGTTTTGGCTAAAGTCATGGCTGAAAGTCAAACTGTGTCCGCTGGAAACGACAAAAGATTCTTCTGTGGGGTGTTTTTGGGTGAAATGACACGTGCTGAGACCCTCTGAGAGATAACTGAAAGCCCTTTATGAAGGATAATACTCTGCATTATCGACATCTCTGCCTAAGGAGGCGCTTCTTATCTTGTTATTACTCAATAATGCAGGTGAACAGCTAGAGTGCGCAATCACAGCCTCGGACCCCTGCATACCCAGGCCTTTTTTCTATACTCAACCAGGCATTCCCTCTGAGATGAATATATTTTTCTACTTTCCAAAGGAAGTAAAAATACAGCAACATGAAATACAAACATGAGCAGTGGTGGAGAGTACATAACATTATTTCTTTATTTAAAGTATAAAATACTCCTGGTCAAATATTACTGTAAACAAGCACGTGCTTGTTGGACAGATTGCTTCTTGAGGAAACATGCTTAAGTATTTCTGCCATCAGTAGTTTTCAAACCTTTATTTGCCCAAGGCACACCAAAATTGAATGTGTCCCAGGATACCCATTATTCATATCCTTAAAGCATCCTTCTAAACATGTACTACAGTATCCTATCAGTCTGTATTTGTTTATTAATATAAACTAAAGCCTAATTGGATATAACACACAGCTACATTGCTTATAAAATATTCATTAACATATCAGTTGAAGAAATTATGTGAAACTTCCTTAAATTTTATTGCAACGACTCACAGATCACAATTTCTTTAGTAGGTTAACTAAAAGTAAAAAGATGGGCAAACATTGATTATCCCCTTGATCCAAGACTTCTGTTAAATTTCCAATATGTCCCTTTGAAAATATTTAAAGTGTTTTTTTAAGTAGGGGTGAATGATGAAGAATCATAAATTGTATCAATTTTTTCATGGGAGTATCTGAAGCTCAGTTTTATCACAAAACTTTTATACAGTATTAGAATGGTAATTGAAAGATTGTTTATTTACAGCTTTTACTTTTCTCCAGTAGTAATGTATTGGTTATTTATGGAGTGAATGTATATATTTGCCATTTCACAATTGGAACCATGAGGTGTGAAACAGAGATTGGGAGGTCTAAATCTCTACAGGCTATATGCGTGGGAATAATTATTAAGACATAAAGTCCTTCCGTCAGCAGTGGTTTTCAAGCTTTTCTGCTGAAGCCCCACCAAAATCAAGTCAGTCTCAAGGTGTGTTTATTAATTGCCCGCACATTGGATTTTAAACCAATTTTGTCTCTTATTGGTTTTCAAAGAGATACTTAAGGAAGGGGCTGCATGTTTTTAATGTGGTCATGTTAACCACAACTAAAGCTCTGAAGGAAACACTGGCACCCTGTATTTATACTGTTAGGACCTAACAACAGATCAGTGATTTTATCAATCCACTACTTAGGCAGTTATTTGCTAATAAAATGTTGTTTTGATAATACTGTGCATCCTCTATGATAATGGCAAACAAACAAAAGCTTTTCTTCTGGCTTCTATAAGTATTAGATTGACCGCTCTGTCTATGGTTGTGTTTATTATACGTCCGCAGTAATTATCTTTACAATGATAGAGACGTGAGGTCCCTCTTGAAAATGAGATGCCACATCTCAAGGGGCTTACCTTTAATACATTGATATTCAACAGAGACAAATGTGACACTACACAACTAAAGACTGATTGATTTAATCGATATTCAGCAGAAGCAAATGTGATGAGGACAGATTTATCTGGATGTCCATGGGTTTGTCTCTATCATAAAGTCTTAGTTTTAGTCCCTTTGTCCCTGCCTGAATGGATACATCTCTATAAGTATGTGCATACAAAAAAATCATATTTGTATATATGTGTACCTATTAAATGAAGAGTATGGCTTCAGCCTACTCTATTGTAGTGATTTGAAAAAACACTTGTTATGAACTGGAACAATACAAATGGAAAAGGACTGATTATGTATGAAGCATCCCCTTACCCAAATTCTACTTAGATTATCTCTTTCATTACTTTGCTTGCTATACTGTTTTCTGTTTTTTTTTTCTCCAAAATTTATGTACCCTTATCCTCCTCTTTTATGAAAATTTTCCTCTCTTTGTGGAGGATCAGAGCAACTTGAGGATTTCTGTTGCTAGAATCCACTTTCCCACTCATAATCTGGATTCTCTTAATACAGTATTGATAAAAAAATATGGAAGTTAGATTAAAGAAGAAGATGCTCTTTTTGTAAAATGTCTGAGGTAGCATTTCTTATGATCTGGCTCTAAACAAATCAGTATTGACTGATTAATGATTGCCTTTATGCGCTTGCAGACCCCCTTCACAGGCGCTTCCAGCTTGTTTTTTACTTATCTCTGTGTGAGTAGGTCTCTGCCAAGCACGAAATACTGCACAAAGAAAAGAATAAACCAACTGAAAGAGGCAGTTTAACTTGAATTAAGATGACTTTTAAACTATTCAGTGGGACTACATTTTGCAGTGGTAGATGCAGGGAGCAAAATACACAAAAGTTTGTCATTCCCCAAACCGCTGAAATGAAACAAGTGATCAGCCTGTGAGACTGAGGCTGAAACTGTACGTTTTCACCAGGAGGTCACAAAACTATGGAAAGACTTGATATGCTGGTATGACCCTATGCAAACAGAATATTGTTACAGTACGCCAAGCCCTTATTTGATGAAAATATATGTTTGCTATTCCATTTAGTCATTGTTGAAATCCTTCTGCATATGCGCTAAGAGTGTCTGTGGAACATAGAAAGTGGTTTCACAAACCAAAACCCACCAGACAGGATTTGAAGCAGTCTGACAGAAACTGCCCCAACCAGTGGCTGCTCTGGTTCCCCTTCTTTCTGATGACAACTTTGACAATCCTAGAAGGAGAGAAAGCACATCAATCATCAAAAGGTTTATTATTTCTCTAATAAAGCCAAAAGAATGTATGTGTTAGGCCAAACAAAGGGCATTTTTATGACGGCAACAAACTTCTGTAATAACCCATGGACATGCGTCTTCTCTAGATCTCAGGGTGATTTTGGCTCAAAGTGAGATTGTGGTGGTACTAACAGTACACATATTCATTATTGTGTGTAATGGCTGAGCCAAACTCCTCCAAAGGCAACATTAAAATTGTAATATTTGTGTGTTTAGAGAATAATGATAACCACATTAAAGTTTATTTAACTAGTTTTCCTGTTGGAGAGCACAAACCTCCGCTAAAGCGTATCCAACTTAGACTTAGACTTCCTTTATTGTTATTATGCAAATTACACAGCAGTGCACTTGGAATACAATTTCGTTGCATTGCCTTCCTGGATTGTCACAACACAAATGGCCCTTTTCCACTAATATGCCTTGGCCCTACTCTACTCAGCCCTACTCGATTTGCAGCGTGTTTCCACTAGCCTGGTACCTCCTAAAACAAGCTAGTTGTAGTACCTAGTCCGCTCTGGTTCCAAGCGAGCTGAGTTGATACTAAAAGATGACATCACCGAATGCCGGCTACTGATTGGTCAGACAATGTCGTCATCGATGAGTCACAAGCATGATGACCTAGCATGCTAGCGCTAGCTACCATTGGCTTACCCTCATACGTCTTTTCTTTGCAGCTCGATTGCTCTCATCGTCTTCCTCATTCTGTTGTATAGCTTCCAAAACTCTCCTGTGCTTCTCAAGGGGTATTTGTTTTTGCCACCTGCTGCCTTCTCCTGCTTACCTTTTATACTCGGTTTGTGACAAAAAGCCACAGATTGTTGTGTCGCACTCAAAATGACGTCACAGCAGAGCCGCTCAGCGACACTGCACCCTGTTGGGCAGGCGATTGGGGCTAATGGAAAAGCAGCACAAGGGGAGTAGAGAAGAGCCGGGTAGAGTCGAGTAGAGTAGAGTAGGGCTAATGTAAAAGGGCCAAAAGTAATATCGTCAAGAGAATGAATGAGTGGGTTAGTATAACCCATGCACATGCAACATGGTAATGTGCAAAACTACTCTGTCCTGCACTGCTAGCAAATCCTTGAAAAAGTCTGGATCTACATCTGGATTCACATCACCACCAAAATGTAATCAGTTTTCAATACTCTGTGCCTGTTACATAAATTAGTAGAGCTTTAGTCTGTTTCTCTGAGACAATTTACATTCTGTGTCTCCTCACCATGTTAGTGCAGTCTGTTAAAAACAAACTACAACACTTAACCAAAGTGTCATCGAGTTAGACCGCAAACACGCACACTGTGTTGTCTTTGTTTTCTTCCAAATACGACACAGGGCTTTTGAAAGATCAAGCATGAACAAAAACACAACAAAGAAGGTAAGCTGTTGATACTATCTTGCTTGTGCAGTAAGTTTACATGCTTGAAAAGGAAAAGGAAGAAGTATAAACTTTTTTAATCCTACCCCTTTGATTACCTCCGCCAAGGTAGTTATGTTTTTGCCAGCGTATGTTCATTTGTTTGTTTATTGGCCAGATTACACAAAAACTACTGGACAGAATTTGCTGAAATTTTCAGGAGATCTTGGTAATGGTCCAACCTAAAACTGATCAGATTTTGGTGGTGATCCAGAGAACCGCCATGAGTGAAAAATGGTAAATATCTGTCGAACTAAATAATGATATCAACATTAGTGGTGAGTGTGGGTTTTCAGGGTCATGAATCATATTATGAGGGTAACTTTATCATGGGGGGCGGCCAGTGGCGCAGCTGGTAGTGCACGTGCCTCACAGCAAGAAGGTCAACGGTTCGATCACAGAGTCAGAGGGTCTTTCTGTTCGCATGTTCTTCCCGTGTCTGCATGGGTCCTCTCAGGGCACTCCGGCTTCCTCCCACAGACCAAAAGCATGTTCATAAGGTTAATTGGCGACTCTAAACTGCCCTTAGGTATGAGTAGGGGTGGGCGATATGGCAAAAATATCATATCACGATTTTTAAAAAATAAAATCACGATCATGATTTTCTTTATCTTTTGTATGCAGATTTTTCGAGACTAATTTGCATGTTTGACAATTTTTTCCCTCTGTTTAACATATAAAACATGTAAAACCCTAAAAGAAAAAAAAAGGACAATTGAAGCCAAAGAAACTTTCTGAACGGGTTTTAATTTAAAAAGTGCAGTTTTTATAAAAATGTGCAATAAATGTAAACATAAAAGGTAATGAGCAACAATATCAACATTATCTCTTAAAGTGCAACAATTTAAAACAAATGTTATCTAACTGCAATGTCTATAACCTGAGTGAATACAGCTGCTTTAGAACAGATTTTTGTTCAGACATCTTCAAGCTTTTATCTCCTTTTCTCTTTCCGCCACGGGTTCACACTACAAAACCAAACAGGAGATCCCACCATGCACTGCGCGTAATATGCTACGATTGGCTAGTCGGTGCACGTCAAAGTCTCTGCACTCACACAGACGATCTGACGATCTTTCTGCTTTATGAGATCATCCCCATGTTATAATCCTTAACGATTTTATATCGTCGTATTGCGCACCCCTAGGTATGAGTATGAGTGTGAGTGGTTGTCTGTCTCTCTTTGTGGCGGGATAGAAAATTGAATGAATGAAAGACTTTATCATGGAACTATTGCTTGTAGTTGTTAAAGCATTATGTGAGCTACCTTGGCGGAAGTTTGTCAGTCTGAGTGCTTTATAGTTACCTTGTACTACAGTTTTTAAATGTCTTCATGTTTATAATATTAAAAATATGATATTAACAATATTCACCATTTATTCAGGAACCAGTGGTCTTACAATATTGACTCAAATATATTATAAACTACCGTTATGCGAATGTCCTCATACTGTTTCACCTATAAAACTTAATTTCTGTAAATATATAATACACACCTTAGCACACAGAAAAAGACATTACAGAACAAGACAGTATGCATTTATTTTTCTAGACTCTGCCATTACCATCCAGGGTTAAACTGCTGCTCTCCATGTATTTATTGAATCATTAAATGTTGAACCTGAAATGTGGAGTACATATTTGGCCTGAATCTCCATGTCCACACTCTGTGTGTCCGTCTGTCGTTCTGTACGGAAACTGTGGCCCAACTGTTTGTCATCAGATCAGATGGGGTGAGGGTGGGGGTGGGCTTCCCCGAGGGGAGTTCCTCCACTAATCCTTCCTAGTCTGGAGTATTAACACCCCTCGGTGGCCTCAGAGGGCGACTCCCTCTCTGAGTCGCTGAGACCTCCTGCTGCTCACTTTGGCTGCAAAGTACGACATGAGTGAGACCCTAAGATGATACATCTGATCAAAGGTCGGCGATGTACAACAGATCTGTAGATACGCAGATGGACTATTCCTGCGACATGTGAGCCTGTGACATCACCGCTCAGGCATAGATGGTCAGGGGTCTCCAGGGAGGGGGCTGGTCATGCAGAGTTAGCTGTAGAAGTTTATATTTAGCAGGGCGGAGGAAGAGAGGGGGTCAGAATAGGAAGCAGCAGGTTAATGTTTGTCATGTTACCTCACTGCCATCAAACCACTTAGCCAGGGGTTGAGAGGTGCCGGAGGTCATCAGGTGTCATCTTTTCAAACCCGAGTCAGTCCAGCTCTGAAATCCACCCCCCCGCTCACGGCTCTGGAAGTTTCCTTACACAGATGATATACTGCGGACACAGTGCCAGGGTGATACTGGGCATTCCTGTGTATGCAACTGTGCACACACATGTTTCATATGTCGGCGCTCCACGGCCTGACGGGCAGTTAAATAAAGCAGCGAGCAGGAGTGAAGGAATGAGAGAGGGAGGGCGAGAGAATGACAGAGAGGAGAAAGAGGGAGGGGCGGATGAGGGAGGGTGAGACAGATTTATTTCCACAGCTGAGTGTTGCCCGCCTCTTTGGTTTGCCGTGGATTTTGATTAAACTTTACGGAGGTGAGGTGTGAGGGGAAGAACCGCGCAGGAGGAGGACTGTGGACATGGATGCACTAGCTCTAGAAGCCACCGGTGGTAAAAAGCCGGCTAATGGGACGATGCTGGCGGCTACATCTGTCCCATTGCCAGTGCCGACCCAGGTCAAACGTAAACCTGCCAAAAAAGCTAAAAAAGCTGTTGTTTTCTTTGAGGTGGAGATACTGGATGCCAAGACCAAGGACAAGCTCTGCTTCCTGGACAAGGTAAGACCTGACTTCACATTTCTATCATGATTATTGATTTCAGTTTCAACTTGTGCTGTGTAAAGACTTTTTAAATCCTGCATGATATCATGTAACAGCTCCTTTGTTGTGTGTTTGTCTGTTACTAAAAAACAACAGGTGCAGTGTCTGTTATGTGAATAAAACCTTCATTAATCTTCAGATGGAAATTCAAGTGTCAAGTCG
The DNA here is from genome assembly GCA_036419115.1 of Scarus forsteni. Lineage (NCBI taxonomy): Eukaryota > Metazoa > Chordata > Actinopteri > Labriformes > Labridae > Scarus > Scarus forsteni. The sequence goes on from JAZDUH010000471.1 coordinate 13,007,671, forward strand.
CTGTTACACACATATCATAGCAGACAAATGATAAATATGTGTACACGCATTTCATGTGAAATAAGAAATTTTAAAAAAGTTAAAGGGTCAGATTTTTCCAGAACATAGTTGAGCTGCCGTATTAGGTGTCAGTCAGTGGGTGCGTAAATGACTGAATGTAAACACTGTGGGGATCACTTACCTGTGTTAAAAAAAAAGTCACACACAAACCCACATACACGCTCAATGCCCACCACTTTAGGTGTGCTTTGCTAGAATACAGACTCCCTTTTGCCTTCAAAACTGCCTCAAATCTTAATGATAAACACTTCATAGTCTTGAGTATTTGCTGGTCTGCCTCCACACACATTTGAACTTAAGGGACATCCTATTCTTAATCTGTAGGGTTTGATATGATGTTTGCCACCCTGTGCTGCTGTGACAGCTTCAGCTCTTCTGGGAAAGTTGTCCACAAGGTTTAGGAGTATTCTTAGGAATTTTTGACCATTCTTCCAGAAGAGCATTTGTGAGGTCAGACACTGATGTTGGATGAGAAGGCCTCACTAGAAGTCTCCGCTCTAATTCATTCCAAAGTGTTCTGTGGGGTTGAAGTCAGGACTCTGTGCAGGCCAATCAAGTTCTGCCACACCAAGTTCTTTGTGGATCTTGCTCTGTGCAGTCATGTAAGAACAGGAAGGGACCATCTCCAAACTGTTCCCACGAAGCTGGAGCATGGAATTGTCCAAAATGTCTTGGTATGCTGAAGCATTCAGAGTTCCTTTCACTTGAACTAAGGGGCCAAGCCCAGCTCCTGAAAAACACCCCCACACCATAATCCCCCTCCTCCAGACTTTACACGTGCCACATTGCAGTCCGACAAGTATTGTTCTCCTGACAGCTACCAAACCCAGACTCGTCCATTGGATTGAGAACGTGTCTCCACTGCTCCAGCAGTGTGCTTTACACCACTGCATCAACGCTTTGCATTGCAGCTAGGCCATAGAAACCCATTCATGAAGCTCTCTGCGCACTGTTCTTGAGCTAATCTGAAGGCCACATGAAGTTTGGAGGTTCTGTAGCTGTTGACTCTGCAGAACGTTGGTGAACATTGTGCACTATGACCCTCAGCATCAGCTGACCCCACTCTGTGATTTTACGTAGCCTACCACTTCTTGGCTGAGTTGCTGTCATTCCCAATCACTTCCACTTTGTTATAACACCACTAAAAGTTGACTGTGGAATAGTTAGTAGACAGGAGATTTCACAGCTGGACTTGTTGCACAGATGACCTCCTATCACGACAGCACACTGGAGCTCCTGAGACCCATTCTTTTTTTTTTTTTCTTTTTTTTTTTTTTTATTGCAAAAAACAAACAAACAATACAGACAGAAACAAAGACATATAACATGACAACTTACATAACTGAGACCCATTCTTTAACAAATGCTTGTAGAAGCAGTCTACGTGCCGAGATGCTTGATTTTATATAGCTGTGATGATGGGCGTGATTGGAACACCTGAATTCAGTGATTTGGATGGATGAGTGAATACGTTCGGCAATATAATGTGGATTCAATAAGGTGCTGGAAACATTTCTCAGAGATTTAGGCCGTTTGACATGATAACATAACACAGACTTATTGCTTCCTGATCCATGATGCAAATATCCTGTTTTACCACATCCCAAAGTGTTTTCTTGGCTTGAGATATGGTGACAGTGGAGTGACACTGGAGCACAGTGAACTTATTGTCATGTTAAAAAAACAGTCTGAGATGATTTGAGCCTTCTGATATGAAGTATTATTCCTTTGGAAGTAGCCATCAGAATAACGGGATGGACGTGGTTAAAACAACAATAACAACAGTCAGCTAGACTATGGTGTTCAAAAGATGCTCAGTTGGTACTAAGGGGCCTGAAGTGTGCCAAAAACAAAATCACACCACCATTACCAGCCTGAACTGTTGATACGAGGCAGGATGCATCCATGCTATTATGTTGTTTACACTACATTATGACCCAACCATCTGAATGTGGCAGCAGAAACTGGGAATCAGCAGACCAGGCAACACCTGTCCTGTCCAATCCTTAATTGTCCATATTTGGGGAGCCTGTGTAAAGTATAGCCTCAGTTTCCTGTTCTTAGCTGACAGATGTGGCCCCCAGTGAGGTCTAGTCTATCTGCTGCAAGTTGTGCTTTGCATTTAAGTGTTAATTTTGACAGCACTTTTTAATTTAGTTTTAACTGTTGTCTTTTGCCTGAAATCTTTTAGTTTTAGTCATAATTTAGTCATCTAAATTGTATTAATTTCAGTCTCATTTTAGCTGATCAAATTTCACATTATTTTAGTCGACAAAATCTACAGTAAATTTAGTGGACTTAAAGGGGCAGTGTGTAGAGTGTAAGGCATTGTTGATATTTCTCAGAATTTCTTAAGTCATGTTTTACAATTGGATCCTGCCACCATGAAGGTAAGGCAGTTTTGGTTGGATGTTCCTTTTAACTTATCCAACTACTCCAAGCAACCACAGTAGCTGTGATTGGATATATTCCTTACTTGTCTCTGCTTTCTACATGATGAAATTGGGTCTGATTGGATTAAGTCCCAGTCATACATTTTAGTCTAGTTTCCATCAGGGCAAAAAGGTTGTTGGCAAAAACTAAAAACTATGACTAAAATAATTGTTTAACAAATTTAACTTTGGTGTATTCAGTAATGTTCTTCTGCATACCTTGGTAGTGAAGAGCGGTTATTTGAGGTGAGGTTGCCTTTCTGTCTGAACTCAAATTTTCTGACCTCTGGAATCAACAAGGTATTTTCACATCATAGAACCACTGCTCACTTGATATCTCTTTTTTAGACCATTCTCTGTGAATTCTAGAGGTGGCTGTGCATGAAAATTTCATTAAATCAGTGTTATCTGAAATACTTGGACAGCCCATCTGGCATCAGTGACCATGTCACACTAAAGGCCCAAACATACTTGGCAGGCCGTACGCGGAGCTGACCCTTTGGAGATCCACACGGACCCAAAGCATACGTCCGCAAGGCCTGTGCGCAAATTTTACGACTCAAATTTTACAACCTCATGGACTCTGCTCCGTGTACTGGTGTCACACAAAACATTGCTAGAATTAAATGTGACACCCTGTCCCGACAGCCATCTTCTGTGCCTCTGTGCAGCGTTGACGGATGAGCGGAGACTCCCAGAGTGTAGAAGGAAGAGAGCTGGGCACCTTAATAGATCACTGTACTTTTCACTGTACATTTAGATGTATTGTAAATGGTTTTCATCCTTCATGGCATTTTAGGCAATAGAAAGGTGATAACAGTATTATGCTGATGATACTGTGCATCCCTGCTGCTTAAACATCATGTCTTTTCTTATTGATACATTTTTAAGACTATTTTTTGGGCATTTTTGCCTTTATTTACAGAAGAGAGAATGACAGTGAATAGGCTTGTGAAGGACAGCCTGGACACTGCAAACAGGCCACAGGCTAGATTTGAACCCAGGCTGGAAGAAGCTTGTATAATGTTGTGTCTGGTTGCTTACCACTCCACCAAACCAGCACCCTTCATATAGATGATTGATGTTTGTTGTGCTACTGACTGCAGGGCTACAGTTTAGTGTACACTTGGGACCAAAAATGCATCACGGCTGTACCACCCAACTAGATTTGAAAGGCCTGATGTTTTGTCAGATATTTTAGTCATTCTTGGCCTGCACTTAGAGATGTGTTAACCTGCCCTAATGTGTCAAAGCCATGCCTGAATGTTGGTGCAGTGGCATTAGGAGCTTTAATGTAGTGTTGGTGTGAGGCCTGTCGCTGCACAGAGGACTTAGCCAAGCTCACAATGGTGTTAGTCTGCCCGGCGGCACACACTCGGCTCATCAAACGCTGCTCCTCAGGATCACAAAGGCTAAGGTGCTATACTTCCCACCAGATTAAAACCTGTTGTCGGCTTAGCAGGGTCCCCATGGTGATAGCCTGTGTGATCTTAACACCAGTTGTAGGGCTGAGACACTTATTAAGTTCTTAAGGTATTTAATTGTATTTCCAACCAGGGTAAAAGAAAGACCCTCATTAATATTGACACAGTTTTGTAGATTTCAATGTGGAAAACACGCACTTATGTAAATACAATTATATAAAATAGTGGTGCATGTATTTTAGTCCATATTTCCTAGCCCTAACTTGTTGACGGAAAGTTCCCATATATGACCAGGAAAAAGGGAAGGGATCAGTTTCTTCGAGCTAAACTGAAGCGACAGACAGAGTTGGAAATAAAACTGTATCACGTCTGGGTCAGGCTTCCAGAACAGCCTTTTGGGGGGGGGGGGGGGGGGGCTGGGGTGGTGGTGGGTCCGTTGGGGTCACAGAGAGGTGGTTTTTCAGTGATGTAATCCTGCTGAAAATGGCATGTGGGTTGCAAGATGCCGCAAACAGCAGCCAAGCCTCAAACAGAAGAAGACATCCTCAGTTTTCCCACACTCGGTTTATTTTGCCGTTATCGACTTTGAGGGGAAAAAAATGTTAGAAATGAGCAACAAGAAACAGAGAAGCCATGATGTATGAAACAGCTGTAATCTTTCTTTTTGCAAGTTTGTTTTTATACCCAATAACTGTTGAGGGACTGTGTTTGTGTGTGTTTATTTAAAGCCAAACTGCAGGTCAACACGAGAAACATTTCTCAATAGAAAAGACACCTTTGTTCCCTTACTGTCAGGCTTTCACGAGGGTTTGATGTATGACCTGACTCACCTTTTAAACTTTTCCTCTCGGCAGCAGATACAGCCTGTGACATCATCTGATTGGCCATATTTAATCATATTTATAAGACTGTCCAATCATCTTCCAGATGTGTTTCGTTCTACCTTCCCCAAACACGCCCTGTGGTCAGATGAACATGTGAAATATATCACATAGTCTATATCAAACTGTCTTTCTGGCATGTCGGGTGCGGAGGTCCCTTCTAGCATAAATAAAATGTCCATTTTTGTCAGTCAGTGGGTGGGCACAGTCGGGCCACAGTAACACAGTCGTGATTGTATGGTATGGTACTGAGGAGAGCAGCATTCCATTAAATTGTTTAAATCGAAACAACAGTAGATGGTAGCACTTTCTTAGCTTGTAATTTCCACTTGGGAGATTTTATGATCCTTAGTTACTGTGATTTTAGAATGCATCATAATATTTGTTTTACTCGAAGGCTGTGAAAATTCACCCAGTCGAGAAATGCTGCAAGCAGCTGCTGGGAAAGCATATTAATCTTATTTCTGGCTGTTTAATACTTACGTGCAGCCCTTCTGTCCTCGCTCTGTTATGCTTTAACTAGTACTAGTGGCATAAAGAGTCCTTATTTTGCTTGTATGAGTTTTATGTGCTTTAGCATGTCTCCATCATGTGATAGAACACCTTTATGTGCGTGACAAAAAGTCTGTAGCATTGGGTTCTCCTTCTCCCTTTCTCTGTGGTCTCAGTAGCCACTTGAAACAGCTTGTTCCCTTGGCCTGAACCTTAAAGAGGCAGCTCTAACAAGAGCATCTTAGACAGGCTCATGTAACAGCTGGATCAGGGGTGCTGCGTATGAGAACTCTCGATGATTTTTTGAAAGTTAGTGATTGTGAACATACACATCAACATATATATTCATCTAAATTAAAGGGACTGTGAGGAGTTTCTAAGTAATTACAAAAAAGTCTCACTTTTAGATATATGCCTGATCGAAATACACACTTTAAGATGAGTTTTATAGCATCAAAATAGATTATCTATAACTGCTATTCCTTAGCCTTCCGGTCAGGGCTGAACTGGCCTGGATACTCAACTTCAGGAACAAGACAATCAAAACTAAAGCAAATTTATATTTATTATTTATATTACACGTCTTAGAGCACCGGGCTGTAAGTAGCGATAAATAGCCGGCTACAAAACTACGATACTAAGTTTTCCAAAATTTGCTTGTTGTCACACATCAAAAACTACCGCTACGTAACTAGAAAGAGATACATTACCTCGTCGCTTTGCATCCTGTAAGTTGTTGAAAAAAGAAGTTGTAAAGCAATGCAGAGTTCTGAGGAAGGTCTGAGCTGCATTCATTAGCATCACAACAAATACACCCTTTGGATAGCACACATCTTGTGGTGCGTTCCAGTTGTAGTCAAAAGTAGGAATTTTGAGTTCCAAGTAGGAAACTGCAACTGGAACATCCTCCAAAGTCAGAATTTCCTCCTGGGAACTCGGTAAAACCTCGCCTCCCCCGAGTTGACAATCAAAGATGGATGCCCCCAGTGTGAACAGTTATTTAGCTCCTGTAATAATCTATTTATTTGCACTTCTGACTGGGGTGTGTCACTCTAGATCAGCTGTATACATCGTATTGTTAGACTTCTATTTACAAAAATGCTGCCATAGTGATAATCACATTCTTCATGTGATATTTGTGAACAACAACACAGGGCGTGCTAACAACAGCTAACAATAGCCTGGTAGATCGGCATGTTTTTTTCCGACTTCAACTGGAACGCTGATAACTCTGAGATGATGTCACTCCCAGTTCCGAGGTTACTGGAACGCAGCATTACGACAGCCGCCGTGCGTGCTCATGGGTAGCAGAGTCTTTTACGTTGCCGGTAATAAATTCTCCTCATAGTCCCTTTAAGACAAAATATGGGCTATCCAAGAAATTCAGACACTGAACTGTAGCATCTTTAAATATTAGCTAGAAATAAAAACCTTCTACCCATCAGCTCCTCTTGGTCTTCAAGCCTGATTGTACCTCAGCATGGAAGCTAAGCTGTAAGTGGTCATAGCCCTGAACTGCCACAGAGGTCCACACATGTGAACCTCTCAAAAGATGTAACCATGTGTCAAAACAACGTGGACCGTGAGTTTGTCTCAGGCATGTTTCTGTGACAGAACAGCTGCAGAAAAGTGCTAATTTTGACTTTGTAGCTGGAACGCTGATAACTCGGAGATGACATCACTCCCACTTCCCTCTTCCCAGTTCCGAGGTTAATGGAACGCAGCATAGCTGCTGGAGGCGGCGTGGGCCAGCAGGACTTTGGAACAGCATAGCTTCATGTTTAGGCCTGATGTCAAGCCTCAAATGAACAATGTTAATCATGAATCAATAAAGAACAAAGTTTCATTGTTTCATCTAAACCTCCCCACCTCAAACAGCTGAAGTCTCAGATGATGGGAATAACTGATCTCCAAGAGGCATCAGTGCTTCCTTCCTTTTGTAAAGAGTTTGTGCGTTTGGACACGCCTTGTTAGCATCTGTCTGGTCGTCATTGTGTTTATATTTGGGGTTGTTGGGCCACTGCTGGCAACCCCACACAAGGTCGTGTCCTGCGTTTTTCCTTTTGTGTTAATGTGTATGTGTCAGTATGAGCTGCTCTGCTGTTTGAAACCTCCATACCAGCTGCTAGATAGCCCACATCCATTGGATGTGTGGGCAGAGCCAGGGCTAAATTTATCGCTAATCACCATCGTGAATGGAAAAAACAGGGTTATTATCTGTTCCTGTGTGTGTGTGTGCACATGTTCCTCCGCTTATTAATTGTGGTGTTATTTGTAGGTCGAGCCGAATGCCACCATCGGGGAGATCAAGTCTATGTTCCACAAGAGCCGTAAGTGTCTTCTCTCTTCAGGCAGCTAAAGCCTCAGGAATCAGTTTCACTCAGAAAAACTCACTTTACATCCTTATTTGAAATGTTTGTAAATGTCAGAAAGAAAAAAAAACAGAATCAGAGGGTGTACTGGAAAATTTCATACCAGTTGGCAACCATTCATAAAATTTTGAAAACATGTCACCTAACAGTCTAAACATGTAGTGTACATGTGTTCATGTATGTGAAAATGTTGTTATATGCAAATATTTTTATCATTTATTTATTTTCATTAATTTATCTTTTGTTATTATTATAGTTGCCACATTCTTATAGCCTTCCGTTTTCTCCCTTTTATCATATTTACTTACCTAATTTAAAGGCAAACTTTTTAAAAAATCATTTATGTATTTATTTTTCCCTAGTGCATTTTTAACTAATTTCTTTCCATGATTTTTTTATTTATTTATTTTTAGTTTGGGCTCCTGTGTTTCCTCATTTTTAATTTAAAATAGTGTTTCCTCAGTCCTCTGATTCTGTTTTCTCCTCTTAAAGCTGTGGTCTACGATTTGAAACCGCAGCCTGCCCCCCCTTCCCTCACCTCTCCCCTCCGTGTTCCAAGATCCCGCCCCCAGCTCGTGTCGCCTCGCCTCTTAACAAGCCCCCTCGGACGGAGCTACGAGCGACTAGCATAATATATCAGCAGCAAACTCAATCAAAAACAGCTCAGCTCAACTGAAAGTATCAAACACGACAGTCATCCCCCTTGTAACACACAGCAGTAGCCATTTCAATTGGACCGACGGCAATGCGGGTCTGGCGCCGCCAGAGCGGAGCCGATTGTGGGGGAGGATTGATCTTTCTCGGCCTGTCCTTCCCAGCTCAGCTTACAATGCTAACGATTAGCGGCTAACAGGCTAACCTACAAGTCATTAGCCAGGACAGGCACAGACTAACCAGAGTTATTCAGCAGACATCTCCCACTGTAGTAAACAAAGCCATTACCTGATCAACCAGGGGCGAAACGGCCGATGCTGAAGGTCTGATGGCCGACTGAGGCCGTTCGTTAGCCGTTAGCCCGCTAACAGGCCTCAACCCGCGGGCAGCCCCGCGGGAGAGGGAAGTGGCTTCTCGATTTCGGCGCTAGGCTTTTCCGGCTAGTTCAGTAGCTAACGCTGCTAGCTGCTCACCGGAGGTAGAGGGGAGGAGGCGGGACCATGGCATGACACTGCATAGTGAGGGAGACAGGGGATTGGATGGACTCACGGACCAACTCACGGACCAATTGAACCTTACAGGCTTGTAGGTTTGATTGGTCAGCTAGTATGCAGCTTTGCAGTGGATATACTGAATGGATTTTTTTCGTTCTTTTTGGTCTTTATACTGTGTAGATAGGACCATAACAGCCTTATAAACGGTGTTATTAAGATGTACAAAGCATCCAAATCGTAGACCATATCTTTAACGTCTTTGTGTGTGTGTAAGTGAGTGTGTGTGCGCAGTATGTGAATCCTGAGGGTGGGTGGGCTCTTGTATTTTCACTCTATTCAAATTTCTACTTGCGATACAAATAAAGCTTGATTGATTGTTGTTTTTATTGTATAATTGTTATTACTATTTATTTACCTATTTATTTTAATTTTTATCATCAATTAAGTAATTAGTTTATTTTAATTCATTTGTTTTTCTTTTATATATATACAATAATTTTTATATTTGTAACTTGATCTGGCTGTTAATTTAGAGTTGGGGAGTTAGTTCTTGTAGTTGTTTTTATGTGTTATTTAAAAATAAATGAAATGTTTATGATGTATTTCTGTGTCTGTTTTAGATCCTCAGTGGTATCCAGCCAGACAGTCCATTCGTCTGGACCCCAGTAAGTCAACCAAAGAGTTTGTCTCGCACAGCAGTTGTCCTCATTTAAATGTAATCCTCTACCATTGACTCACATGAGACATTTGAAGTAACGTCTCTGTGTTTGTCTCAGAGGGGAAGTCCCTGAAGGATGAGGACGTTCTGCAGCATCTTCCTGTTGGAACAACGGCCACCTTTTACTTCAGAGACCTCGGGGCGCAGATCAGCTGGGTCACCGTGAGTACGACACCACATATGTCAAAAGGTGTCTGCTTAACTCAGCCACACTGGAATTTTTTATTTGTCCTTGCTAGCAGTGTTAATTTTGACATCACTTTCTAATTTAGTTTTAGTTATAGTCTTCTGCCTAAAATATCTTTCATTTTTAGTCATAATTCAGTCATCTAAATTGTTTAGGTTTTAGAGTATCTAAATCTAAATAGAGTATTAAATCTCCTGTAAGTTTATCTGACTATAATATGTAGTGTAGAGGTTAAGGCACTTTCAATGTTTCCTTGACTTCCTGAAGTCATGTTTTACACTTGGATAAAATAAAACATCTATTAACCCATTTATTGAATGCTCATAAAGTTTGAATGTTTAAATTTACAGAAAGAAAAAATTACTTGGCAGAGCTTCTCAGTTACAATACCAGAATTGACAACAAACAGTGAACCTGCTCTACATGAATATATCAATTCATTAAGAAAGCAGCTCTGATTGGACCACCATAAAACTAAGGCATTTGTGATTGGATGTCCCTCTTAACTCATCCAACCTTTCCACACAACCAAATAGGGCTGGGTTTAAAAAATCGATTTAATGTATTTAAATTGATTTTCCTTTAACTGGTTCATAATCGATCCATAAAATCCAAAGATCGATCTTTTCACTTGGGTAGTTTTTTCTTCTTTGGATGTGCAGAGAAGCAGCCTGTGGTATCAACCCTGCTAGTCTCGTGTGATCAGTGTTTAGCGTTGCTTTCTACTGAACAAGATCTCATGAGATGTTACTGCAAACAAACATGGTGGAAGCACTATATGGGCACCACTGGCAAGTTTGAAAGCTGATGTTTGGATGTACAGTATTTTAGATTTAACAAGTACAAAGGAAAATACGAGTTGGACAAAAAACAAGTAATATGCAGAATATGCATTAATGCATATCATTAAAATATGATTAATGTAACTGCTTTGGGTTTAGTTCTTCATGTTGAAACAGTTTTTAATGACGTACCAGGTCAAAAGGTCACTTTTTAAATTCACGGCACGGTTTTAACTAAGATATACCAGACTGAATAAATATTGAATTGAATCATGAATCAAATCGATTTCAGACCTTGTAATATCGAATCAAATCGATCCAGAAAATCTGAATCAATACCCAGCCCTACAACCAAAGCAGCTCTGATTGGATACATTCACCATTAATGGCCAGATAACCCAAAACAGGGCTTTATTTTACCTTTATTAAATATATATTTGTTAAATTTAGCAAAACTTTGAGTTAATTTATGAAATGGTTGGAGGGATTTTTGTGTCATGTTAGGGATGGAAATTGATAAGATTTTATCATATCAATGCTATTAATGATCCTGCTAATCGATCCAATTCTTTTTAGATTCCCTTGTTGATTCCTGCAGATTTTCTGTGTGGGCAAATGTTGGCCTGTAGATTTTCAGTGGCAACAATGTCAAACACACGTCACAGCATAGATAACTGCTTCTGCAAGTTGCTGGTGTCTCCACTCACTTAAGGTTGTGCAGTAGGTGCATTTAGTAAAATATTAAGCCACAATTCTGACGCTTCTGAACCCTGTCAGGGGAAGGAATTGAGAAGGGAATTGATAAGCAAAAAGCCTCATGATATCGATTCTTTGATCTCTCAATTGAAATTGGTTTTCGATTCCCATCCCTAGTCATGTTGTCCAGCTCTAAAGAATGCAGAATCAACTGTATTGATGTAAATGAAACTATCTCATATGAAAGTATACTGGTACATGTTAAAACCTCAGTATTCCTCTTTGCCTATCAACAAACTAAAATACATCCAGTAAAGAAAACAAATCACAGCTACAGAGACTCTCTTCATTTGTGTCGTTGCTCCTGCTTCTGTAGGTCTTCCTGACAGAGTATACCGGTCCACTGGTCATCTACCTGATGTTCTACTTCAGAGTTCCCTTCATCTACGCCACCAAATACGACTTCACCACCAGTAAACACTGGGTAGTACAGTAAGTGTTCCCAACACACCGTCATGTGCTCTGGACAGTCGGGGGGAAACAGTCTGGGTTGTTGTCTTGTTCATTCACAGCAGGCACACACACCCTCTGTCTTTACCATTTTTTAATATAAAGTATTCATTTCCCACTCGTGTCTGTTGTGTTTTCCAGTCTCGCCTGCATGTGTCACTCCTTCCACTACGTCAAGAGGCTGCTGGAGACGCTGTTTGGATCTCATGAGATGTTACTGCAAACATATTTAAGGTGAGATACATCTCCATTTAATCAGGTCTGAACATTTTTGGCTGAATGAGGACGTACATTTTATGAATCAACACTTTTGCCTCTACAGGAATAACAAATCATGACAGCAATGCCAGACTTATGTATTGTGGTATAATAAAGGTCTAAAATTAAATTGCGCTGATACATAAATAACTACAAAAACAGAAGTATTAGAGACCCTATATTAAGTATTTATTTTTTATGCACTTATAATCTTATTCAATTTTTATTCAGGGATATAAATTTTTAATAATCAGATACACAATAGTCAACGTTTAGAACGCAAGATTTAGGTGGAACTTACCAAAGCACCATTAGATCAACAACAACAGGAAACCTCCCAAAAAGCTAAACAGGTAAAAAGAGAAATTACAAAAATAAGATAAAAATTAATTTATTCATTTTCTATCCCACTTAATCCTTTCGGGGTTGCAAGGAGGCTGGCGTCCATCCCACCTGTCATCTGGTGAAAGGCGGGGTACACCCTGGCTGCGGTCGAATAGTCACCTCCTAAGTCCTTTCCTATCTACTTTTCCTTAACCCTGATGGAAAAAGTCATGAGGTTAAGGAAAGGAGAAAGGAGAATTCATAAAAGGCTTAGGAAAGGAAAACTGCCGTGCAGAAAGAATCCGATGACACTTTCACTACACTACGTCATCATGTGACGCCGGATGTTACTGCTGCGGTTAAACTACAATTTTCTGAAGGTTGACTACAAAAGATGCATCATGTATTATGTATCATGACAATGTTGTTCCTTTCAGACAGCACTGAACATAATAACCTGGTAAACATTACATCTGCATAACCGATGTTGGAAGTGAGGATTTAAATAAATCTGTCCTCTCATTATCAACATGAACACCAATCAGTGCATGAAAATAAACGGGGACTGAATGAAAGAAAGGCAGAGACTGTTAAGACCACAATCTAATAGAGTACAAATTATTAATATTGAACCAAGTTATGAACATCATCATCATCAAATGTCTTATATCCTGCTATCTTCAAAGAATCAGACTACTGAAAAGTTAAGGCAGGTTTTGGTAAACTTTAGAAAGGATGAACAGCAGAGGTAACTCACATGGTCTGTGTGATTTGTTCGTCATTATTCAGTTGAATTCGGAAGCAGTCGGAATACGCGCTGTTTATAAAAGCTGTTGCTGCGGAGAGTTGTGGGACAGAATAATCTCCGCTTCTTTCGTAAAGTATGGTCCGGTGTATCCTATGCTAAAGGAGATAATAAAGGAAGTACTGAGCCTCCTTTCCTATGCATTTAAACTATTCAAACAGCTCTAATCACGAACTACTTCCGGTTCATTTCACTCCGTTAGGAACCTTCCTAAGCAAAAATGACTATTCGACCGCAGCCCCTGAACTGGTCGCCAGTCAATCACAGGGCCACACAGAGAGACGGACAACCATTCACGCTCACACCTAAGGGCAATTTAGAGTCAGCAATAACCTAATGAGCATGGAGTGCCCGGAGAGAACCCATGCATTCACTGGAAGAACACACTGCCTCGAACCAGCGACCTCCTTACCGTGAGGCACGTGCACTACCTGCTGTGCCAGCATGCCGCCCTAAGACAAAAATAAAAATAATAATAATTATTATTACTTTAGATAATAATCATAATCATACTTCACAAGAAAGAAATTTAGGAGTGATTTAAAATGTTTGGAAAAAAAGCAAACACACACATTCACACTCGAGGGGGAGGGGCCTCCAGTTGCACACACAGGTCAAGTGTTGACAGTTGGAGTATTTTAATTGTGCACCAAATCTGCTGGATGTTTATCAGTGCAACTGCAGACCATCAAGATCCCTGACAAAGTTCATAAAACCACACTAATGCCGAGTATTTTAATTGTCAAAAACAGCAGATGAATTTGTTCTGATTCAGCGACATTGAACATTTCTGTTCCTTCGATCATCTCCTCTCTCAGAACTGTACGTACTACTGGGGCTTTGCAGCATGGATGGCCTATTACATCAACCACCCGCTGTACACACCACCCAGTGAGTACATCCAAACCTAAATCAAATAAATCTGTTGTTTTCTGCACCTTTTTGTCATCACTCACGTGGACTGTTTCCCTCTGCAGCCTACGGAGAGCAGCAGATCCGACTGGCCCTCATCGTCTTCTTGGTATGATTCTCCTTATTCTCAACTGTGATTAATGAGCTGTTTGTTTATTGGTTCATGTTTATCCCTTTGTGTTATCTATGTTTAAAACTTGCCTTCAACTAACTCTCTCCTGCTCTTTTTCTTTCTCAGTTCTGTCAAATCGGCAACTTCTCCATCCACATCGCTCTGCGGAACCTCCGTCCACCAGGTACACTGGCCTGTCCCACAACTCACTCAAACACCAGGGCCCGCTGGTCCTACAGTCTGTCATGGCACAGCTTAGTTAGGTTTTGTAAAAATAAATAAATGAATGAATCTAACAATAATAATAAATGAGAAAAAAAGAAGTGTAATGATAGAAGTTGTAATATAAGAATGAAAATAAATGAAAAGATAAAAAAACACAGGGAACATTGTTAAGTTAAAACATGTTTATCATGTGTAAGATGAAAGGAGGATACAGTATTTTGGGATGCTGATAGCATTACAGGTAATGTGAGCACACCACATGTTTTCTAAGGCTTTTGACTCAGACAAACAGAAAACGCTTGTGATACTTTTGCTTAAGGAGTGGAATCACAGCCACTGAGCAGCAGAGAGCTGCTGACAACCGTCAGAGGGAAGAAGGCAGTCAAATAATTCAACTCAGAAAAAAAATGTTTTCTGTTATTTTTATTTAATAGGGGTGCACCATATTATTTTGTTGCTAATATCTGAAAGGTCTGTTTCTAAATGTATTATCGACAATACTGATATCAGTTCTGGCATTTTCTGTCAAGAGCACAAAACCTCGACTTTAACGGTTATCCTCCATTTCTGTTAGAAACAGATTTAAGTCTAGTAAAACAACATTTTATTCTTCAATAACTTCTACTTTTGATAAAATATATTAGTGGGTTAGTGATGATCAGGTGATCTTCATGATGTATGGTGTGTATTGTATAGACCAATCCTATGGCTTATCTGTGGGCGCTGCCATTATCAGCGGCTGCCATTACTGCGGTGGTGGAACAGCGCGTCTACTACCACCTACCGTCTAAAACAGCGGTATGGACGTTTGTAAACAAATGTTACAGAACCACAAGAGTACTTGAAAGTAAGGGCTAAAACTTTTGATATACTGTATTGCACAGATAAAGGATTTTACATATACAGTCATGGAAAAAATTATTAGACCACCCTTGTTTTCTTCAATTTCTTGTTAATTTTAATGCCTGGCTCAACTAAAGGTACATTTGTTTGGACAATTATAATGATAACAACAAAAATAGCTCATGAGAGTTTAATTTAAGAACTAAGAACTATTCATTTTCCATGGTTTTCTTGATAATAACCAAAATTACTTAAATTCTTACATCAATAGCTATGGCATTGTACCGCCAAAAACACTACTTTTAAGCATTCCATGTTTTCTTTTCTGTTTGCTTTAAACACATGATACGTGTGGCAAGGGGCATTGTCTTGTTGGAAAATCCAGCCATTCGAGGCAGGAAAGAGTTTTCCAGCTGATGGAAGAAGACTGTTTTCAAGGGTAGTCCTGTACATGACCTGGTTCATTCGGCCTTCACACAATTGCATTTGCCCTGTTCCACTCAGACTGAAACAACCCCAGATCATGACTGATCCACCCCCATGTTTTACTGTAGGGGCAAGACAGTCTGGGTTGTAAGCTTCTCCAGGCTTCCTCCTAACCAGTAAGTTGGCTGGAGTGGGCATCAATTCAAAATTGGATTCATCACTGAAGAGAACCTTAGCCCAATCATCAACAGTCCAATCCTTGTGGTCTCGAGCAAAGAGTAACCGGCCTTCCTCTGCCTTTCATTGATGAAGGGCTTCTTATGCGTCTCTGTGTGACTTCAAACCAGCTTCAACAAGTCGGTTTCGAACTGTCCTTGCTGAACAAGTCACATTTCTCGACAGTGCCCACTCATTTTTAAGGTCCCTGGAGGTCTGACGACCATTCCTGACACAGGAACGGATGAGTGCACGGCCAGAGGGAGGAAGAAGGCAGTCAAAATCTAACTCAAAAAAAAATGTTTTCTGTTCAGCTTGTTTTTTTTTTTTTTGTTGTAATGAACGGCTGTCTTGGAGATCTTCAGTTTTTTCGCTACCTGTCTCTCACTCATGCCAATTTCCAGCAGTGCCAAGATTTTTGTGGCTTCACATAATTCTTTTGTTTTAGGCATTATGTGAGAGCTGACAACTTCTGAGTTGTGCTACGGCTTGAATGTAAGCAGGAAACCACTCTAGGCCTTTGCATGTGCAGTGCTGCTTGTGACATGAAATGGCCTCTTATATACCCTGGGAATCAATTAAGCTTAAGAATGTCAAATAGGACATAAAGTATTATGTGACCAGCTGCATTTTTTGTTGTGTTCATTGTATTATACGTTTAGTGGTACCAGATATTAGAATGAACAAGAAATTGAAGAAAACAAGGGTGGTCTAATAATTTTTTCCATGACTGTATATTTAAAAAATAACATCTACATTTTACATGAACTATGCTGCTCACCTATTTACGGTTTCGATCTTAGTTCCCCTTAAACTTTAACATCCAGCCGTGAGAAATGTGGTCTCTGGTTCAGCTACAGTTGAGTGTTGTCCTCCGTTTGTTAGTTTAGTGCTGTTGTTTTGCTGTTTATTCCTCCATCGGCTTCACGTCCTCACTGCTGTGAGCCTGGATAGCCTTAAGCTAACCGGCTCGTACTCATGCATATTCAATTAGCCATGTGCTGCTTACGTGATGGCACTGAACAGGAGGGAGTATGGCTACATGATAGTTACACAAAGAGAGCTAGTCGCATAAAATACAAATAATGAATATAAAATAATGTAGGAACAATATCTGGTTTGTGGGCGTGACCATCTGGTGGTGGACGGCGTCACTACTATCGACAGTACAGTCGTGCTGTAGTACAGTAAAGTACAGTCCTGGCTGGCTGTGAGAGCAGGATGAATAGTTGGATTAATGATGTTAGACACTACTATTGTGGCAGCCTAAAACAGCATACGTTCTCCCAGATCGTCCTGGCATGTTTTAACGGGGATTAAAAAAAAAGAAATCGATTTTTGTTCAGTCCACTCTCCTGATCACTCTCAGTCATAAGCATTCCAGCTTCCCGACTTACCACCGCAGTAATGGCAGCTCGACAACTTCCGGTGTTTCTCAGGATTGGTGTATAGGCAGAGAAAAGTTCCTCAATAGGACTTAGGAACGAAGGGCAGGGAAGGAAATATTCCAGAAGCATCTTATCATGAGACATTTTCAGGAAAAACTGATGAAGAAATGTATAAAAGTTGCTTGACAGATTTTGACGACTAGTTCAACATTTCTGTACCTAGTGACCCATCAAATGAGGACTGTTAGTTTTATTGGAAGTGGATGTTCAGTATTTATACGCACAGTTCATTTGACTAACATGACATGAGCAAATGATAATGTTCTAAAACAGTAGGGACGTCCCAAATCCAATATTGATATCAGATATTGGTCCAATGTCAGCAACAAAACAAATATCGGATTTAATTGGCCTGCATCTAAGATCTCAGATATAAGCACTCTGATACAAGCAGTCCATTATCATTTATTATGCATTTAATTTAGTTGTAGAATCTGCTTATGTTTAAGTTGAACATAGTGGTTATTTTGCAGTTTAAAAATAAATATTTTTTGTTTTATTGGATTTCTTAAGGTTACTTTTCAGGGTCTTTTAATTTTTTTATTTACTTTATTTCACTGTACTATATTATTGTGTTTAAGGTTGAAATTTATTGAACCCATTATTTTTTTTAATTTTTTTAAAATCTTTTTTATTTAATTAATTTATGCACATCACTCAACAATTTCATTATACATGTCATTGTAAATATGGTGGAATTAGCCAATAGCTAAATTTCAGCTGTTGTCCTAAGGCAGGTGATCAAACAGAAAAAAATAACAAATTAAAATAACACTTTCCACAAGAAAATAAACAAAGAACACGCAGTTTTAACAAACAAGATTGACACAATGTTTAAACAACAGATAACTCACAATCTATATAAAAAACAGGAAACATTTAATAACTAATGAGTCAGTGTTCTCTGTTTGAGTAATCTCACTTGATCAAGCCTTTTGTTACACTCAGTACTGCAAAATAAGTAATAAAAGTCTGTATGCTTCCTGCTGATATTGCTTCCTGCTGATATTGTATCAGATTAATATCGCAATCAGCCAATACTCAAGGCTGCAATATTGGTATCGTATCCTAGGTGAAAAAGATGTATCTCAAGGCTGACATCCTAGGTGAAAAAGATGTATCAGGACACCCCTATGAAACATGTCCAAAAGAGAGTTGTTGGATGAAAGCGAGAACAGATGCTAGGATGTTCTAGAAATGTTCAGAATGTTGTGGAATGTTGTGGAGGTTGAACTAAGAGTTCTGATTATTTAAATTCTGATCTGAGAAATGCACCAAAAAACTACTGAGCACAACTGTAAGAACTCAGAAGAGACAGCATGACGTACTAATACATGATCTCACTCTTTGGTTTCATCACTTTGAAAATACATGCACACACAATCAAGTATCACTGTGTCATCTTCATCATTTGTCAGTTTACTTGATCTTCAATGAGGCCAAACATCGGCTCTTTAGGATGAAACTGACCCTGTTTCTTTGTTCTTCACATCATCCAGGCTCTAAGACCAGGAAGATTCCATATCCCACCAAGAACCCCTTCACCTGGATCTTCCTGCTGGTCTCCTGTCCCAACTACACCTATGAGGTAACATGTGTTACTCACCAGGGGACGGCTGACCAGAGTTTTCTCTCCGTCTTTAAAAAACTGATCAGGAAGTAGAGTGGAGAAACTCAAAGATGGCTAAAAAGGGATGGACAAAGAAACACGAATACACTAATTTAATCTACCTGTCCAGTTAATAAATACACTGCCTGGCCAAAAAAAGTTGCCATCAAAAAAACAAGGTCACGCACTCTAATATTTCAATGCACTGCCTTTAGCTTTGATTACAGCGCACATGCACTGTGGCATTGTTTCAATAAGCAGCTGCAGTGCCACAAGATTTGTCCCAGATCATAGCACTGCCCCCACAGACTTGCAGAGCAGGCACTAGGCATGATGGGTGCATCACTTCATCTACCTCTCTTCCTACCCTGATGCTCCCATCACTCTGGAACAGGGTCAATCTGGACTCATCAGACCACATGACCTTCCCTCTGGTCCTCCACAGTCCAATCTTTATGCTCCCTAGCAAACTGAAGCCCTTTTTTCCAGTTAGCCTTAGTAATTAGTGGTTTTCGTGAGGCTACACAGCTGTTCAGTCCTAATCCCTTGATTTCCCTTCACATTGCGTGTGGAAATGCTCTTACTTTCAGAAATTCAACACACCCCTGAGCTCTACTGTTGTTTTTCATCGACTTGATTAGGCCAAACATTTAAGTGATTGGTCGATCACGATCAATCGGGATTGTTTTCGGACCACATTACTTCCTCGAATATGGTTGTTCCCAATTATCCTTCCAGTTTTTAATAATCCGTTGGACAGTTCTTAACCGAATTTTAGTAGTTTCTGCAATCTGCTTGATGCATCCCAATGATTTGACCCTTCTTAAACAGACTAACATCTTTTCCATGACCACAGGATGTGTCTTTGAAATGGTTATTTAAGAAACGAGAGGCTACTCATTGCATCAGCAGGGGTTAAGTAGCTTGTTTCACGCTGAAAGATAATCACTCATGCAGTAATTATCCAACAGGAGCTCGTATTTGCCTCGTAAAATCCAGGTGTTAGTTTTTGTAAAACCCAAGTGCAGGATCTCTTTGGCTTTGAAAACTTTTGATGAGGGTTGAAAACAGTGTTTGATCATCTTTATTGTTCAGACACTTTCGGGCAAAAATGATGTGTCATCCCTTTAAAATCTTGGGGAACTATAGTTTGACATGAGAAGTTTAGTTTTTCCATTTCATGATGCCTGGGTCTGGGTTGAGGTAGCAGCTGCTGCCCCCTAGTGGTGTCTCTCTGTATGTAACGCTCCTCTTCCTCCTCCAGCTCGGCTCCTGGCTCGGCTTCACCCTGATGACTCAGTGCCTGCCGGTGGCCTTCTTTACCCTAGTGGGCTTCATCCAGATGACGGTGTGGGCCAAGGGGAAGCACCGCAGCTACCTGAAGGAGTTCCGCGACTACCCTCCCCTCCGCTCGCCCATCCTTCCCTTCGTCCTGTAGAGAGACCCTCCCTCACCCCTGCAGCGCTCCCTGTGCTTGGCAGTCAAGCACATCCCACCCACTCCCCTTCTCTCCCCCTGGATTTACACTGGACCTTAGTGGACTGACTGAAGGAGCCAAACCCTGCCCCCCCTTCTTCCCCCCCTCAGACCATCTGATTAGTCATGTTGAGGGAAAATGTTAAAAAATCTAAACCTGTTTTTTTTAAATACAGACTGTTTCTGATTGGTTCATTCATTTGTGCTCTCTTAGCCGTCATGGCCCTGTGTGCTGAATGATTTACTGTATTCAAAACAAAGGCTGTGCACCAGTAACGCAACAATAACACTCGTGTCTGTGCTGGACCTGCATCAAGTGATCTGCAAAACTCTAACCTCTGATTTTGATATCCATTAATCCAAATTTGAAACCATGATGGCGATTAATTTTGTTAATGTCTGCTTTAATTTATTAAAAAAAGGTAAACCAACGTGATGTTTGTCTGCTCTGTGACGACTCTCATTTATCAGTGTTTAAGTTCACACTTTACTCATCTTTTCATTTATTCTGTTTTTTTTCTTAAAGAGACTGTGAGGAGTTTCTAAGTACTTACAAAAAAGTCTCACTTTTAGATATATGCCTGATCAAAACACACTTTAAGATGAGTGTAATGGCATCAAAATAGGTTATCTATAAATGCTGTTCCTTAGCCTTCTGGTCGGGTCGGACAGGGCTGGACTGGCCTGGATACTCAACTTCGGGAACAAGATGATTAAAACTAGAGCAAATTTATATTATTCAGACACTTCTTAGAGCACCGGGCTGTAAGTAGAGATATATAGCCGGCTACAACTAAGATACTAAGTTTTCCAAAAATTGCTTGTTGTCACACATCAAAAACTACCGCTATGTCACTAGAAAGAGATACATTACCTCGTGGCTTTGCATCCTGTAAGTTGTTGAAAAAAGAAGTTGTAAAGCAATGCAGAGTTCTGAGGAACAAACAAACGCACGCTTTGGCTTGGGTCACGTCTTTTCGTGCGTTCAAGTTGTAGTCAGAAGTAGGAATTTCTGGGTTCCGAGTAGGAAACTGCAGCTGGAACATCCCCCGAAGTCAAAATTTCCTATTGGGAACTCGGTGAAACCTCGCCACCCCCGAGTTGACAATCGAAGATGGATGCCCCCAGTGTAAACAGTTATTTAGCTCCTGAAATAATCACTTTATTTTCACTTCTGACTGGGGTGTGTCGCTCTAGATCAGCTGTATACATAGTATTGTTAGACTTATATTTACAAAAATGCTGCCATAGTGATAATCACATTCTTCATGTGATATTTGTGAACAAAATCGCAGGGCGTGCTAACAACAGCTAACAGTAGTCTGGTAGATCGACATGTTTTTTTCCGACTTCAACTGGAACGCCGATAAGTTGGATATGATGTCACTCCCATTTCCGAGGTTACTGGAACGCAGCATTACAACAGTCAGCGTGCATGCTCATGGGTAGCAGAGTCTTTATTTCACCGGTAATAGATTCTCCTCATAGCACCTTTAAGTTTTAATTTATATTACACATTTTTTATGCTGATTAGTGATTTAGGTTAACAGTGTTTATGCAGAACTGTGACTTGGTGTGCACATTCACTCTCGCTTTGACATTGAATTTTACATTAGGACTGATCACAAATGTATAGTAAAAATGTTCATTTAATAGAAGTATTAGTAATATAATTTATTACAAAAATAAGTTAATGTTCAAAGACAAATATGTGGACTGATTTATGGTCTGGGCATCCATGTATGTATTTATAGCTGGATATATGTGTATCCATAAAATGAAGAGTTTGGCTTGTTTGTTAGCAAAACAAAAACTGCTGGAAAGATTTTGCTGAAATTTTCAGATGTTGGTAATGACCCAACTTAATAAGCAATATGTGAGCTACGTTAGCCGAGGTTTACCGTCTCCGAGTGCTTTCTAGTTAATGCTGCATTTTAAATGAAGGTTTATGGCTCCAAAGTTCAGTCATCTTAAAACAAAAATCAGTCTAGAATTTACATGTTCTGGAACAAACGATCAAATAATAATTTGTCCTTCTGAAAATGACTTCAAACTCACCTTCAGGTGAATAAATGTTTATTATTTCTTACCAATTCAAATTAACATTTTTCTCTGCTGCTCAGTGAGTGTAGCTGCCAGTCTGTTGCAGAAATTTTGACATTAATGAATTACAAAATAGTCAGAAAACAATATTATTTCCCTTGGCTTATCAATTCCTAAGATTATCAATTTTTCACATTAACATTTGGTAATCGGGTAGAACTGCTGGCACCTGATTCAAAAGCCAACATTTGTCTTAAGTTTAAACTCTAGTATGGCTGCAAAGTCAAACAGAAACATAAATCTTAAATGTAGATTCAGGGACGTCAGAAAGAAGAGATAACCTGTCAATGTGGATGCATAAAAGCCTGAAAATAAAATATTCCAAGATCTCATCCAAATGATTTCAATATTTACACAAAAATTGCACAATACTAAAAATGTTTTAGCATTATTTGGGTAGTTTATAATATTTCGTCTTTCCACTTTCCAGTGATGTTTTAGGTTGAAGACCATCCTGTTCCTGGGTTGGCCGAAGATTTTTACAAATATAAGAGGAAACAGCCTTGACTGTCTTTGTTTTTTTATTTTTACTGCCCATAAATCCTGACAAAAAATAGACTTAATTTGCCAGCATTCTGTGCACCTCTAGTTGGATCATGTTTATTCAGACTTCTGTTAAAAAAAATGCTTCAACAAAGGCAAAGCCGAAGGTTACGGAGCTCAAACAATTGTTTATTGTTAATTGTGAACAGCAGCACATATATACAGAGAGGATGAAGAACCAGGGATGGACTGATCATGCAGCTTCAGCCTGAGCCTCGATTCTCTTCTTCCTCAGCTGGAGCCTCCTCTCCCTCTCATACTCCTTCATGCGCATCACATAGCTGGGGAAGGACAACACAAGCGGCAGCATGAATATGAGACGTCACTTTATTAGTCAACATGAGTAAAATCACAGGTTTGTAGTGATGAAGCACTGAGTGAGGAACAGGTTAAGATGACAGTTTTTTAACAGCACTTATTAATTAGTTTAAGCTACAGTCTTTTGCCAAATGGCTTTTAATTTCAGCCTTAAATTAGACACTTTAAAAAAAAACAAAATTTAATCTGGTTATAGTCGACAGAATTTACTGTAAATTCAGTCGACTAAAATATGAAGTGTAAAGGTTAAGGCATTTTTAATGATTCCTTGAATTTTTGAAGCAATGTTTTACACTTGGATACAATCAAATATCTAGTAACCCTTTACTGAATGCTAGTAAAGTTTGAATGAATAAATGAACAGAAATAAAACTTTCCTTTTGTGTAAAATGCAGTCAACTTCATTTCAGCTACCTGGCAGAGCATCGTAGTTACAATACCAGAACTGACAACAAACAGTGAACCAGCTCTACATGAATATATCAATTCATAAAGAATGTGAAAAAGTTGTCTGTCGCTAGGTGACGTCATGTCTGCTCGAGTTTCACTGAGATTATATAACATCATATAATAGGATGTATAAGATCACATTTTCCTAACTGTATCCTTTTCTCTCACATACCAACCACAAAACACTGCAGCTGCTGTTCCTGCCGCAGAATCATCTGTGATTCTCTGTGGTCCATCAAGACAGAACTAATGTCCTCAATAACTGATGCTTCCCACACTGACATACAGTTGCATGAAAAAGTATGTGAACCCTTTGGGATTACTTGGATTTCTGTATAAATTGGTCATAAAATATGTTCTGATCTTTATCTAAGTCACATCACTAGACAAACACAGTCTGCTTAAACTAATACCGCACAAAAAATTATAAGTTTTATGTTTTTATTCAACGGCAGCAATAACCTCAACCAAACGTTTCCTGTAGCTGTAGATCAGACCTGCACAACGGTCAGGAGGAATTTTGGACCATTCTTCTGTACGAAACTGTTTCAGTTCAGCAATATTCCTGGGATGTCTTGTGTGAATTGCTCTTTTGAGGTCATGCCACAGCATCCCAATCACTTTGGGGTCAGGACTCTGACTGGGCCACTCCAGAAGCCATATTTTCTTCTGTTGAAGCCATTCCATTGTTGATTTACTTCTATGCTTTGGGTCGTTGTCCTGTTGCATCACCCATCATCTGTTCTATTCAGTTGGCGGACGGATGGTCTTGAGTTTTTATGCAAAATGTCTTGATAAACTTGGGAATTCATTTTTCCGTTTATGACAGAAATCCGTCCAGGCCCTGAGGCAGTAAAGCAGCCCCAAACCATAATGCTCCCTCTACCATATTTCACAGTATGGATCAGGTCTTGATGTTGGTGTGCTTTTGCCTTTTTTGTCTTCACACACAGCATTGTGTGTTCCTTTCAAACAATTTTCATCTGTTTCATCGGTTTCATCTGTCCACAGAATATTTTGCCAGTAGCGCTGTGGAACATCCAGGTGCTCTTTTGCAAACTTCAAATGTGCAGCAATATTGTTTTTTGGACAGCAATGGCTTCCTCCGTGGTGTCCTCCCATGAGCTCTGTTCTTGTGTAGTGTGTTACGTGTTGTAGATTTGTCAACAATGTTAGGATGTGCCAGGGATTTCTGTATGTCTTCAGCTGACACTCCAGGATTCTTCTTCACCTCATTGAGCATCCTGGGCTGTGCTCTCACAGTCATCTTTACAGGACGACCACACCTTGGCAGAGTAGCAACAGTGCTGAACTTACTTCATTTGTAGACAGTCTGTCTTTCCATGGACACATGGACATCAAGGCTTTTAGAGAGACATTCGTAACCTTTTCCAGCTTCATGCAAGTCAACAATTCTTGATCACAGATCTTCCTGAGAGCTCTTTTCTCTCATTTAAGCAGAAATCGAAGTTACCCTAAAGATTTCACATACTTTTCCATGCAACTGTAACCACTCCGATACAGCAGTCCATTTCAAATTATGTTTTATTCATTTAATTTAGTTGTAGAATATGCTTATATTTAAGTTAAACACAGTGGTTATTTTGCAATTTAAAAATCTGTTTTTGTTTTTACTGGATTTCTTGAGGTTACTTTTCAGGGTCTTTAAATTTATTTTTCATTTTCTTTATTTAATTGTAGTATATTCTTGTGTTTAAGGTTAAATTTATTGAACCCATTGGTTAATAACTAACCTGTCAGTTTTTCTCATACCTTCTATTGCTGAGTGCTGTTCTCTGAGTAATCTCACTTGATCAAGCCTTTTCTTACAGTCCATACTAAAAAATAAGTAATAAAAGTATGTATAATTCCTGCTAGTAGTCGGCAGCTGGGCCAAGTTCATCTGCTCCTGTGATGCGATCATCTCTGGCAAACAAACAAGCAAAGTGTCACTGTTACATGACAGGGACTGTAGTGTGCACCTCCTGGCTAGCATTTTGTTATTTACATGACAGACTTCATTTATTTATTGGTCCAAACTCTGACCGGGTCTATGAATGCTCTCCTTTAATTTTGTCACTTGACATACAGGACACGCAGAGGACATGGGATAAACTAGACTGACGTCAGTTTGAGGTAAAACTACAATTATAATAATGAAGTAAAGGAGACATGAATGGGACATCTCGTTCTTAACTTCAATGTTTCTTGTGATATCAATCTGGATCAGATCCAGATGAAATTAAGCTTTATGATGGAGACATGGGTCCCACATTATTTTGTAATATTAGAAGACAATCTGTTGAGAAATGGCTGAGATATGTTTTTTTTTTAAATTGGGCCCAGTGTTAACCTATGAGATGCTATGAGGTGCTCAGCTGCACGTAATAAAACATAAAACATATAACCATTAGAAGATCAGACAAATCCTGAGCACAAGTGTAGGGATGGGAATTAAAAAAACAATTTCAGCGGAGAATTGTTAACAGCTCCATCTAAAAATTGGTATCATGAGTCTTTTTGCAAATCAATTCCCTTATCAATTCCTCACACTGACAGGGTTCAAAAGCGTCAGAATTGTGGCGTATTTATCCTCGAACATGATTAAATCCTGTTGGGAGGAGGACCTGAGTGAGGTGACACCAGAAGAGGTTCGGGTGGAGATTTGAAGACGTGTGCACAAATCCTCTATTTGTGCTCAGCTCAGGCTCCTCCAGGCTTAAAGGATAAGTTCGGTTTCTGCAGCTTTCACATTGTTTATAGAATGAAGTAGAACAATATACTCACCCAGAAGGCTTTCCTGATCCAAACAGTGCTTCGGGAGATATTTAGATCCAAAATCGAGCAGCGGACATCCGTATAATAGTAGCACATAGGGCATACAGCGCCGCTACTAAAACTGCATTAATCGTCCAAAAACTCACTAGTTTCCCCAATATTCCATCATGGTCTGCTCACGCTACTCCTCCACGACAGTCTGTGTCACTCCAGACATGTTTTTGTGACTGTGCTGACCTCTGAACTGAAGAAGAAGAGCGCTTGCTCCGTGCCTGCGCAGTGCCGCTCATTGTTTCAGGGGAAGATAGCCGGCTACACAACGACTTTCTTCTTCCAGTTTTGTGCAAAATGGATGAATATCTATCGGATGAAGATGTTGTGGAGGAGAACTTTGAATACGATGGGTGTCCTTACAGTTTCAGGCCAGAGTTCACAGATGAGGAGCTCATCGAAAGGAGGACGTGGAGGCAGCACTCCAGAGAGTACTGCGCAGGCGCGGAGGCATACGTTCTTCTTATTCAGTTCAGAGGTCGGCACAGTTACAAAAATGTGTCTGGAGTGACACAGACTGTAATGGAGGAGTAGCCTGAGCGGACCATGATGAAATATTGGTGAAACTAATGAGTTTTGGACACACAGATGAGAGTCTAAGAAGCACTGTTTGGGTCAGAAAGCCTTCTGGGTGAGTATATGTTCTACTTCATTCTAGGCTTAAGTGCTACACTGTGTTTATTACTCAAAGGCTCACCTTTCAAAAATCTATGTGGTTTCATCAGCTTGTGACGGGTGCAGGCAACCCCCTGAAAACCTTATCCACTCTCTGGCTTTGCCCCTTTATAATTATTGGTCAGAGATTTTCAACACCCTGTCCGTGATGTTTGGGGAAAAAAATGATCCAAATCCTCTTAGTGCTTTGTTTGGAGTGGTCCTTCCTCTACACCTCCCAATTTAAAAAGGAGGTTTGGGACTCTGTCACTCTACGGGGCAGATGATGCTGATGCTGATAAACTGGAAGTCAGCAGAATCTCCAACTCACGCCTGCTGGATTAGGGATAATCTTTATGTTCTTAAATTAAGCCCAGGCTTTCCCTACAATGCTCCCCTGACAAATTAGGCAACATGAGGGGTCAATTTTTCTAATATGTTAAAAATACAAACTTCCTGTTTAACCCTGAGTGAATTATCTGGGGGTCTGGTGGAGTAACATTAACATGCTGTAGCAACGTGTTACATGATTTTGTTTTGACTGTCGATGTCTCTCAAATGTGCTTGTCTGGCAGCGGACAGATGCTGTTTTGTTTTTGTGTGTGTTTTTCTTTGTTTTTTTGTTTTGCAGGTGTTTTGTTAAGGTGTTGTGTTTTTAGGGTCCTAAGCTGTCTCTTCATTGTCACCTTTTTTGTTAAAGCTCTTTATGAAGATATATGCATTTATACACTTTCTCACATATATGCACTTTGTATTCTTGAAGAAAACCCGATTAAAAAAACTGTTTTTTGTTTTTACAAAAGGGACCTACTGTACAACCTTAAGAGAGTGGAAACACCAGCAACTCGCAGAAGCAGTTATCTTATGCTGTGACGTGTGTTTGACATTGTTGAATAAATAATCAACAAACAAACAGTCAATAAATTAAGGTTGTCAATGGCAATAGGAACAAAAGAAGTTCTGGCACGTTTTGTCTTGGCTCTCTGCTTTTAGTAACATCGGGCAGAAGGGAGAAGACAAATTCAGCAAACAGAGGGTGATCAGGGCAGTTCAGAATTTGTTGGGCCCTTCTAAAGATTCACCTGTAGGCATCCTGCAGCTGAGATTACTGCACTCCGATCACCTTACTCACTATTTTGGCCGGATTCACAAGTCTGTTTTTGCAAGACAAAGCAAGACAACCAAACCAAGAAACTATGCAGTACATAAGAGCACTTTCTATATGCTGAGTTATCAGAGAGGCTTGAAAAGCACTATATAAGCTGAAATCTATTCAAGCTGAGCTTCCTTCTTTACATTAAAGTGGATTCAATAATACTGCTATGTAAAGCTGGACAGGTAAACTTTGTAGTTTTGATGAAGGAAGGCTTGTTACCACCGTCAAAGATTTCACGCTTTTGCTCAGGCTTGGCCATTTGTAGTTCATTGATTTGTTTGTCTGTGAGCAGGAGAACACAAAAAGCTAGAGAGATTTTTAATGGAAGTTTGGTCATAGCACTGGAAGAAAGTGAGCAGATTTTGGTGGTGATCCGAATCGGAATCTGAAGGATTTATAAACATTTCCATCAATCCATCCATTATCAACATCACTTAACCCTTTCAGGGTCGTGGGTGGGGGGCTGGAGCATATCCCAGCTGACATTGAGCGCAGGGTGCACCCTGACCCGGTCGCCAGCCAATCGCAGGGTCGCATAGAGAGACGAATGTCCGACTTCTGATGTAAATTACACGCACCAATAGTCCATGGCGTGTTGACCTGATATGCTTGCAACATGTGTCATTGACATGTGAAATAGTCCACCTGGTGTGTCAGGTTATAGAGACAGACCACCATAATTTACATATTGATTAATCAGTATATTGGTCACAGGCAGACAGTCAAACAGCTTCAGTCAATTTCCACAGACACATTACTCTGACCAGTTAGCACAGGGAGCTAACGCGGCTAACGAGAAACAAGCTAAATCAATGACATTGAAAGATAACAAACGTTATTATAAACGAAAGTTTCAGAGTAAAAGATGGACTTCAATTGTCTGGATACTTGTTTAGGGCAGACAGACCTCTCTCTTTCCGCTCGTCGAAGCCGAACTGGGGGTCAAACTCGTACTTCTTGGAGGGGTCCGGCTCCGTCTCCGTCTCGGTGACGTAGCGTCTGACCAGGTTAGCTCCCATCGTGCTGCACTTATGCTAACGCCAAGCCAAAATATTAAACCCTGGTATCGCTTTAATATTGCAATTAAACCAAAATGCTTTGGCTGACCACCATTCGGTCACCTCCACAAGCCTCCTGTTTCCACATCCGCTTGTCAACGGAAATAACAAGCTCGGAGGTACATCAGGATTTACAGTCCCCCTGCAGCAGAAACGTTCCGCTTGTGTGTGGCTGACGTTGGGCACGATCATCAGGAAAACTTTGGAGAAAACAATATATTAGTAAATAAGAAATTCTTTAACGTATCCAAATCCTAAAATTTTACTAAATATTTTGTCCTTAAGATTAGCTCTTTGAGAGCCACAGACACTGTTTATTTTTTATTTATTTTACCTTTAATCAACTAGATTACAGAAGAACATAAGAGCCTTTTTAGATGGAGAAAATAATTGTTGGGCATTTTCGATCAAAGTCAGAATTACAAGACGAAACTCGAAATGGAGTGAATAAATTTGACATACTCTTTATGTCGACCTTATTCTCGACTTTCAACTTTAATCTTGAAATTCTGACTTTAATCTTAACTCCCCCCCAAAAAATCTCCATTTTAAATGGCCCTTATATTCTTCTGTAATCTGATTAATTTACAGTGACATAACAAGAAAATAGTGTCTGTGGCCCTCAAAGAGCTAAATAAGAGACAAAATATACTGTTAAATTTTAGGATTTGGATATGTTATAGAAAGTCTTATTTTTATCACAAAATTGCATTTCAGCCTTATTGGTGACGTTTCAACTTTTTTCTTTACATTCTGACTTTTATCTTAAAAGTTCAACTTCATTCTCGTCATTTTGAGTTTAATCTTGACCCGGTGATTTTCCCATCTAAAATGGCCCTAATACTTTTCCATACAGATAGTTCCCTTTGAGATCAGGATCTCATTTTCAAGGGCGACCTGGCCAAGAGATCAGCAGCACACGTCACAATTAATACAATTTCTGGGAAAAAGTTTTAAGACTTTATACAACAAACAATAGAAATGGAAAATAATTCAGCAACTTAACAGTGAAAGAGAGAAAGTGTTAAGGGCAGAAACAATTTAAAAACACATGCACTGCTAATAGAAGTAAGAAGACAAAAGCATTGGCTGCTGTTTATTTATAAAGTTTTGAATGGCAACATGCCACCATACCTCAGCACTTTATTGAACTGGTCAAATAATAAGTATTCCACACGTTCAACAGATTTTCTGATGCTTGATGTTCCCCGGACTAAAACTGAATTTGGTAAAGTTGCTTTTAGATCCTTTGCAGCATCCTCCTGGAACAACTTGAAATGTACACTGAAACTTAACAAAACAGTTTCTACTGGTCAGTTTAAAACTGATTATCAACTACTGTACCTTTGAATGTAACTGATTTTAATGGTGTTCTATCAATTGTTTATTGGCTGTTTTTCTTGTGATTTTATATTGTTGTTGTGCTCTCGACATCATTGTAAATGAGGGCTCTCCCTCAATGATTCCTCGAGATTTAAATAAAGGTTAAATGAAAAATGAAATGAAAAGGATTCTCGTTGCCTACTGAGTAAAAAGGATTGAAAAGCTTAGACTGCGAGATCCGACATTTTCAGTTCTGTCTGTGTTCCAAGGGGTGGTTGCAGCAAAACAAAAGCTTCTTTCCCCAATTCCATTCTCCCCCACAGGTGCTAACCTTGAGAAACCTTGCTAACCTCTACCTTGAGAAACCAACAACATGAATCCATCAAACAGTGCCCGTTCTTAAATTGATTCTTAAAATAACTCCTGCATTTTGTTGCTTGTATTTTAATGTCTGTTTCTGTACTCTGTCTGTTTTGTCTACTGTGACATGTGGGGATTTCTTGACCTCAATTGGTCTTTTATACTTCCCTTGCCCCCCCAGCCACATTAAGATGATATATTACACGAGAGTGTAGGGCACAGGTGGTCCCCAATTTCTACTGAAGAGAACATAGGACAGAACTAAACCAAGGAGAGACTGCCTGTCTTTTTATCTGTTGATCCCTCTGTCTGTCTGCCAATCTGTCCATCCAATCTGTATCTATGAGCAGCCAGTTTACTGCCTGTAGTTGGATCACTGAAAGGGTCAACAGTGATCCTAGCTCACATGTCTGGAGTCCTGTGACCAACACCACAAAACCATGGTTTCTTCCAGTGCTGTGCTAGTGTTGTGTAAATGTGCATGTGAGTCATTTGACTGATATAAGCTAATACTGAAATCCTCTTTGCAACGAAACCTTTACCATCATTGTGTGAATGGGTTGGTTAGACAAAAAAAGCCTCTATTTAACTCGATTAACCATTTCCATTCTGACAAAAGAATCAAATAATAAAGACTGTACTCCAAAGTACTGTCATACAAATACATTTATTCATGAAGGAAGTCTTTAAATCTTGAATCACACAACTTACATCCTTTTTGTAGTGCAAACATAATCAGTGCAAACAATTCAAAGTATTCGTTTTGCTATTCCTTTCTGTGCTGATTTCAAAAATGTATTTTTCAGATATACATAATTCATCATCATACCTCAGTTTTTCATGATTTGAAGTCATATTTCTTGCTCATGTAATCCTAGAAAGCATGTTCTAAACCTCTTCCAAAAATACTGTCCCTTTGTCCTTCATTGATAAGTGCAGTTCTCCTCCATCACCCTTCATTTTCTTTCCTTGACAGGAGCAGAGCCCATCAGTGGAACAGAAAACCTTCCATACAGCACATTTTCTCAAGAGTTTTTGTCACTGGTAGAGATCATCATCACCCTCTTCTCTAAACAGGCCCGGACCAGAACCAGATCCCTGACCTCCAGGGCGGTGACCAGTTGCAGAGGGGAACCTGAGTTGGAGGAAATTAAGAAATCAGACATCGCATTTTCCTTTTGACAGTAAAAAACTAAATTTGACAGATAGCTGTGTAAAGGAAGTTTTGGTGTCAGACCCCCGTGAGATGTGTCAATTCAATTCGTGGTCTAATGCTTCGTTCCATTAACCTCAGAACTGGAAAGAGGGAAGTGGGAATGACATCATCTCCGAGTTATCAGCATTCACTTGTAAAGTCAGAAAAACGTGTCAATCTACCAGGCTATTATTAACGGCTGTGTTAGCCGTTGTTAGCTCGCCCTGCGTTGTAGTTCACAAATACTACATGAAGAAAGTAAAAAACACAATGGCAGGATTTCCATAAAATATAACTCGAACAATGCTATGTATACATCTGGTTTTGTGTGACAAACACAAGTCAGAAGTGCTAATAGACAGATTATTATAGAAGCTTAAAAACCATTTATACTGGAGGCAGCCATCTTTGATTGTCAACTGGGGGTTAGTGAGGATCAACTGAGTACCCAGTAGGAAATCAGGGCCCCTAGGGCGTCGTTCCAGTTGAAATTTCCCACTCAGAACTCAGAAACCCTGACTTCCCATTGCAACTGGAACGCACCAATATTTCCAATTTTGTTCAAGTTGGCACAGATGTAAAAGTGAGAGAAAGTTCAAGTTCAACACATTATCCAAACAATCTAAGTTTGGATAGTATTCTATCTCACTTGGTCAAAAAATATGACCAAAGGTCAAGCTGCTGCACTTTGAAGCTTTGTTGATATCTTGCTCTCATGATAGGTGACAGAGAGGTTTCATATTTTTCTGTGCCTGTAACTGTCAAATGACTGAATCCCCCCCCCCCCCCCCCCGCACCTGTGTTGTATTTTTACTGAACTTAAGCACCTGAAGTTTCCAAAGCCGCGGCTCTGCTGCAGAGTTTGAGCGAACATTTCATATTTCCTGATGTCATTGTCGCTGACTGAGCGACGGGCAAATCGCATCGCTTCTTCAAAGTGGTCTTTCCTGATCTCTGGAACTGGATCAAAGTCTTCATCCTGCAGGAATAAAAGAGAACTGACCTTAAACTCAATGAGCTCCAATACTGAGGTCAGATTTCACGTCATATTACTTCGGCACTGCTTCCTCAGCTCTATTTATAAAATGCAACATCACTGACTGACATGCCTTTTGGGTATTCAAAAACCAAACAGCTGTGTCTTTGCACAGAGTACAGAAACAATTAGAGCTGTGCATCTTCACAAGCCTCATGATTCAATCAATTATGATTATTAAGTTAAACGATTCAGTTTGATTCAAAATCACAATTCAGTGCAGTATGGAGTATCCTTAATTTACCATATCACTGCATCAGGCTACTTTTTTTTTTACATACAAAAGAGTGTTTTAGGCATATCTGCTCAAGTTTTTAATCGTATAGGTGCTTTGTCCACACAGATACAGATTTTTTAGGTGCCCGAAAACATGTACCAGATTGGCTAAAAATAAAAATGCTGGCCTTGCATTTCTGTGTGGACAATAAATATGAATACATTCAATAAATACGTTAATTTATCATTGGTTGGTCACTACATGTGAATTGGTCATATCACTGTAATAATAACTTTTTAAACACATGTATAGCATGTTTCATGAAAAATACAGCCAGAAGTGCAAATGATTTGAGTTTGTGGAAAACTATTATGAATAAAAAAAGCAAAATACAAGTTAGACAGCATGAATATAGCAACTGTAAATCACTTCAATAAAAACAAACAATCCTAAATAAAAGGCCAATTAAAAAAAAGAGTCTTTAGCTTCTTAAAAAACTGGGTGAGTCTGCTGTCTGAAGATCCAGAGGGGGGCTGTTCCTTGGTTTTGGGTCATAAAGACTCAAAGCTGCCTCACCAGAGTTTGACCATGACTCTCTGGGGACTTCTAACTGTGCGCTCACGCCAAACACAACTTGGTGACTGAGACTGAGATTCTGATTGAAGGAGAGTTGCTCACCCAAGTTGCATTTTTATCCTTAAATAGCTCATTCTGTCAGTCATGTCGTGTCACTCAATGATGTCACTCCCGCTTGAGTGTCATATATTTGTATGTATTAGCTAACACTATTCCAACTGTATCCTTTTCACTCATTTACCAACTGTAAAACACTGCAGCTGAAGGCCCTGCTGAAGAGCTCTCTGCAGTTCTGTCTTTCTCGACCCCCTATACCATGTTGCTTCTCGTCTCTCTCGGGCTGATACACAAGTTGAGGAAGGACAGGGCCACAGAGAACCATCCACCACTTCACTGGCCCTTCTGCTGACCCACTTCTTACCCCTTTCTCTTTTTACCCTCTTATATACGTCCCGCAAACCCTTCCAGCTTTTCCAGCATACATTTACTGCAAAAAAGATACACACATATGTTATCTGCAACAGCTAGCCTAGCTTGGTTTCCCTCGTAACTGCAACGCTGACTGGCTGTTGTGGCGCAGTCACATGCAGCATCGCCTGGAAAGTTCAAATTTTTCAAGCAACGCAGCCTGGCTGAACCTCCAAAGTGACCAAGTTGCCCTGGTCATGTCTGTCGCATCCCATGAGGGCTAGCCCCTCCTCATCATGCCTGTACATTGAATTTGCATGGAAAGTGGTCACCCAGGTTGTGTCTGGTGTAAACGCACCATAAAATAGAGGCAGCAGAAAAGTGAAGAGTTCGAGTGTGTGAGTAACACAAGAGGAAGCAAATTATTAATGGCTTTACAGATGAGTAAATGATGCAGTTTTATGGCTCTGTGACTGCCTGATCTGACAGCAGACTGCATTTTAAAAACTACGTCATCCGACCTCAGTAATTAATTTGTGTTTGTTTGCTTGTTTGTGTGTTCCCAGTCCAAAGGCTGAAGGTCACAGAACCCACAGCCGCCCTTTAGGGAACGTCTCTCTCTCCCACTGTCTCTGTCTGCACCGAGCACACACAGCCGGGTGCTGTCAGAGGAGTGGAGTGTTTGCTGCAGTGCACAAAGTTGAGTAAATAAGCACAAATGAAGCACAGCGGTAATAATCTGACCATGGGGATGCCTGGTCTGTTCTGCCTCTGACGCTCTGCCTTGATCTCGGCCTCGATGGCCTCACGGATCGCCAGCTTACAGGCACGCTGGCAGATCTCCGTCAGGTCCGCTCCAGAGAAACCATCTGTGATAGTGGACAGGTACTCCAGGTCCACGTCCTGCAGGAGAGAAAGGAGAAGAAGACAAGAAGAAGTGAAAATATTTGTGTTTACATAATGTTGTCTCAAAATTATGTTTATTTATTGATTGCTACCTGGAGGCTGTTTTCTACACTGTTATGTAGAGTAGTGTGGTGTAGTGTGGGTTAGCAGGGCCTTTAAGAAATGAGGGGCTATTCTTTATATATTTGCAAACACAGATAACTACAACACAAAGCAACAGCTGAACTTCTAACTTCCTGTTCAATCAGCAGTGCATGAAACATCCTCATGAAAACAACTATCTCCAAGTGTTTAGAAATCACTGACTCGTGCCACAGGAGACTTGCGCAGGTTTGCGTTGAGAATGGCTGTACGTGATGGTTTG
Source organism: Scarus forsteni (assembly GCA_036419115.1). Classification (NCBI taxonomy): domain Eukaryota; kingdom Metazoa; phylum Chordata; class Actinopteri; order Labriformes; family Labridae; genus Scarus; species Scarus forsteni. The sequence goes on from JAZDUH010000471.1 coordinate 13,043,523, forward strand.
TCAGGAAGCGGGATGTAGATGAGCTGGTCCAAACGACCCGGCCGCAGAATGGCAGCGTCTATGATGTCTGGTCTAGTGTGAGGGCAAAAGATAAAGAAATGAGTAGAGAGGAAGTTAAGTTTTCATTCCAAAAATCATACACTGCAAAAGCTCAAATACTGGTGAATATTTGACTAATTTCTATTAACGTCCACTGAGGAGGTTATGTTTGTCTGTGTGTCTGTTAGCAAGATTATGCCAAACTACTGGATGAACATGAAATTTTACTATAGCTGTGTCCAAGGAAGAAGCCATTGAATTTTGGTGCTGATCTGAATATTTGTCTTGATGCAAAAATTCACAACATTTCTAAAATAAGTTAACACTGGGTCATATTTTTAATCATGCAAAGGATTCACTTCAAAATATACAGATAATTGTGTATCATACATTTCTGTCATCAAGTTCAATTTCATCTGGATCCAATCCAGACTGACATAAAAAACCTGAAGTTTATAATGCCAAATCCCATTCATTTCTCCTTGGCTGATATGAGGTTTTGCCCCCTTCGTGTCATTATGGGAACTGTAGTTTATTTGCAAACTGATGTCATTGCTTTTCAAGCCCATGTGACTTCATTTCCCAGCTTCCCTTGCATTGCTGGCGAAAGAGTTCTCTACATGGACAGACATAAGTGGAGACTTGACCATCCAAGTGCGTGGTGATACAGAATTTTATCTTTTAGGGAGTTGTGGAAAAGCCACTGCTGTAATGAGCGGCTTGACGGAGGTCTGTGCTGTCTAAGAGACTTTCTAGTGAAATATCTTTGAACATTTATACCCAAAGTCCCTAGACAAGTAGATAAACTTCTCAATTTAAAATGAAAACAGCATCAGAGGTCAGAAGTCAGTGTTAACCTGCAGGGCCACATGGAGAGACTGACAACCATCCCACTCCTGCTCACACCTAATGACAGTTTAGAGTCACCAATCAACTAATAAGCATGTTTTTGGTCTGTGGGAGGAAGCTGGAGCTCCCACATAGAACCAAGACATGCATGGGAAGCACATGCAAACTCCACATAGAAAGGTCCTGACTAACATGGAGTCCAAACCAGCAACCTTCTAGCTGTGAGGCACCTGCACTACCTGCTGTGCCACTGTGCCACCCGTGTTACCCCATTTGTCTCACTGTCCTGCCTTTTGTTGATTTTCTTTAAGCAGATGGGTGCAGTCCTGTCTTCCACTCGGATCCTTTTGCTTACTGATCCCTCTTCACTGTATTTAAATCTGTTTTGTATTCTATCAGTCAGCTCAAAGACACAGACCTGCTCTCGGGCTGTCAGTCCACCAGCTTTCCTGCATGCTTTAATACCTTCACCCCACCACAGCAAACTGGACTCTAATGATTTTCTTCAACATGTGACATGTTTCTGTCACTTTCACAGTCTAAAAATACAAAACCCAAAACCAGTGAAGTTGGCATGTTGTGTAAATCGTAAATAAAAACAGAATACAATGATTTGCAAATCCTTTTCAACTTCTATTCAATTGAATACACAGCAAAGACAAGATATTTAATGTTCGAACTGAGAAACTTTATTTTCTTTTGCAATAATCATCAACTTAGAATTTAATGGCAGCAACACACTGCAAAAAAGATGGCACAGGGGCATTTTTACCACTGTGTTACATCTCCTTTCCTTTTACTTCAACTTCACTGGTTTTGGGTTTTGTACATTCAGAATACAAATCACAGTTCACCTGTTTGTGGCTCCAATAATGAAAACGTTCTTTTTGTCCGACATGCCGTCCATCTCTGTGAGGATCTGGTTGATGACTCTGTCGGCTGCTCCTCCTGCATCTCCAGCTCCTCCTCCTCGGGATTTGGCGATGGAGTCCAACTCATCAAAAAACAGGATGCAGGGGGCTGCCTGTCTGGCCTGAAGGAAGATGAGATCAAAAACAATATATTTATACAGGACGTACAGAAATCTTTTTATTATGTTAATATATTCAAGGTAGGATTAGAAGAAGTCTGTATCGCACTGCTGGCCACTGGAAACTAAAGAGACAGGTCAGTGGCTGATGGCATTAATACGTTATTTGCTCCTCTTTAGGTGTTTATGCTTCCATGATGTTCTGGCTTAGTTCATGTAAACAGTTAAGCAAATATATTTTTTTATTTAAACACTCAAAATTAACTCAACAATTTGATTCTACTTGTGCTTCTTAAACTACAACACAGACAAAAATCAAACTCAGAGACTTATAAGAGCTGTGACTGCACTTAAGCTAGTGTAAGTTTTGTTGGCAAATTATTTTTGCCATAGTTTTCATCAGTGAACCTTTTTGCCCTGCCAAAAACAAAACAGCAACTAATCAAAACAAGTGCACATAGACAAGAACTAAAAGAAAATTAACTGACAATTTTGTAAACAAATAAAAACAAAATGAAAATGTTTGACAGACTTAATCCAGTCTGACCTAATTTTGTCATGTAAAAAGTAGAGACAAGTTAGGAATACATCCAACAACAGCTACTTTGGTAGTGTGGAAGTGTTGGGTGAGTTAGCTACTCTCTTTAGCAGGGAGTGCAGTTGGATTTCCCGCAAACATCCAACATTCTGCTGCAAGAATCATGCCGATGCCCAGGAGGAAAAGGAGAAAAGGTTTATGGTTACTTTCAGGTTTGACGCTGTGGAGAGCAAGTTGCTGTGTAAACCGTGTGGTCTGATTATTACTGGTAAAGAAAACAGCAAACTTGAAGTGGCATCTCCAGGTGACTCATCTATGCATCTTTGAGTAGACTGAAGCTTACATTACAACTAGGGATGGGACGATACACTTAAACTCACAATACGCTGCACCTCGATATGCCGGGTCACGATACAGTACGTCATGATACAATATCAAAAATGTAAAAAAGAAAAATTATTACTGTGTAATTACAACTTATTTATTTTTGTTTGAGTTGCACACAGGAAAACACAAGGCCTAACAGGCCAAACAGAAACAATAACACTCTCTCTAACCCTAGAGAGGTTAGAGAGAGTGTATGCTAATTTTCACCTTCTTTGTCTTTTTTAATGAGAAAGCCAAAATACTGCCGAGCGTCCTCAATTTCGATCTCATTCGACTCCATAATTCGGCTTTTTGGAGGCAAGGTAGTTGGTGCTAATGTTTGTTGTCGTCACTTCTGGTCACATGCGCTATTACTGGACGTGACGTCTTTATTTTGCGATCCATTTTTTTCAAACTCGATGCATTTCGTCACGTACTGTATCTGTACTGGGGTATTGCCAAATGATATTTCATCCGATTCCTAATTACTTGATGGACTTTTTGTGCTTTTTCACTCAGCTTCAACTCATACCAGTGCTAATGAAGCCAGAAAAAAATGACAGGTTTTATAAAATGGTTTGTTTTGGATGAGAAACATAAATGAATTTATCCAAGTGTAAAACATCACTTCAGAAATTCAGGGAAACATAAAAAAATGCCTTAGACTTTACATTTCATATTTCAGTTGAATAAACTTACAGTAGATCTTGTTGACTAAAATGTTGTGAAATTTCAATAACTAAAACTAGACTAAAATTAAATCAAGTTAGTAGACTTAATCATAACTGAAACTAAAAGGTATTTGAGGAAAAAAACTAAAAGTAAAACTAAATTGAAAAGTGCTGGTAAAGTTAACACCGGTTCACTCAGACTGCATTTAAATACTGAGCCTGAGACAAAAGAGACACAGACCACAAACAAATCTATCTGATTTGGTTTGTTATATCCCCCTTCTTTTCCCCTCCTCTCACCTTATCGAACACGTCTCTGACATTAGCCTCTGACTCTCCAAACCACATGGTGAGCATCTCTGGTCCTTTGATTGAGACAAAGTTTGCCTGGCACTCGTTGGCGATGGCTTTCGCCAGAAGGGTTTTCCCACAGCCTGGAGGCCCGTAGAACAACACGCCACGAGACGGAGTCATGCCAAACTTCAGGAACTTGTCTGGATACTCAACAGGGTACTGAGGAGGGAGGACAGAGATGGATGGGTTGCTGAAGGACTTGTGTATCTGGGGGAATTTTACCTCTGCCAAGGAAACTATGTTTTTGCAGGAATGTGTCTGTTTGTCTGTCCAAGTGCAGGATAACTCAAAAGGTAATCAACTGATTTTGATTAAATTGGTTGGTCCTTCTGAAAAGCAGCCCATAGAAACTTTTGGGAATGTGAAAACCTTTTAAAATATATCCAGCAGGTGATTAGATGATCATTTAGTCAATCACTTTCATTACAGAACAATTAGATAATATAGCAGGCGGGTGCAACTGCCACTGTGTAAACTATGAAATGTGGGCCGAAACAAACTGTCAGCTAAACACGTCAGAAGTGGAGCAAAAATATCCTCTCTATAGAGAGAGTTTCAGTGTTGTTATTTGTTTATCAGATTTATTTTAGCTCAGACTGTTGTAGGAACGAGCAGAGATTTTTAAAGAGGGTGTGTAGAGGTCTTTCTTACCTGGACCAGCTCCTGCAGTTCTCTCTTGACCTCGTCCAGACCTCCAATGTCCTCCCAGCTCACCTGAGGGACCTCAGCAACCGTCTCCCTCAGAGCCGAGGGGTTGCTCTGACTCAGTGCCCACTGAGGGGGACATGATGGGTGTCTTCAAAGATTCATTCATCCAAAAAAAATGCATGTCTATATTTTCTCTGATGTCTAACTCAAACCGTCCAGCAGCAGTAACAGTGTGTGGTACCTGGAAGTCGTCCATGGTGACGGCCAATGAGTTGAGCAGGTCAGCGTCGATGGACTCGTCCTCCAGGTCGATGAGGGTCATCTTCTTGCGGATGGCCTGCAGAGCGGCTTCAGAGCAGAGGGCCGCCAAGTCTGCACCCACATGACCGTGAGTCTCCGTGGCGATCTGAGATGTGGTAAAAAATTCAGGAGAATGATGTTAATTTTAGAGTTGTTCCGATTTCAATACCAGTCTTGGAAATTACTGCTGAAAATGCTGGTATTGGTGAGTACAGGAGTCGAGGCACCATTCAATACCATTAAATTTATTAAATCAGAAATCTATTTACTGTTCAGCACCGTTAAACTCTGGCACAGTTCTTCTTCTCTGCTCTCAACCCTTTAAGGCCCAAGACCATAGATTATAGCCATAAAATTCTAATGTTTTGGAGCTGAGATGTTTGTTTCACTCTGCTAAAATCCATAAAATCAAATGTTCATAAAATTCAACATATAGATTTTTTGTATCTCATTTGATACATCAGGTGTTTTTGGCAACTGATAATCCATTTGAGGACATTTTTATCATTAATCTGATTGTATTCAGATGTTTTTTTGTAATTTGTTGATCATATTGAGTAGAAAGAGGTATTATAAAAGTATGTATCAAATATGATACAATTGGCTTTATAGGGTTAAACAGTAGTGCTGTGCTGCAATCATAGACTGTATATAGTGGACAGCGTGGCTCCGCCTTCTACCATTTAATGGTTTTGAAGCCATAATATCCCCGTCAGGGCGCCGCCATTGTGCAGCCAGTAGACAATCTGGACCATACGCAGCTGTCGTAAACGGTCGCAAAACTCTGCCGTAAACCGCAGTTATTTTTTAAACTTTAATAACTGATGAAAAAGAAACTTTTCAGGAAAAAGAGGACTTGGAAAAAACGCAGCCCAATAATACTTTCATATCACCACAGCATACGGATGGGAGAAATATTTCTACGAGGTGTATTAATTTTTTGAAGTTTCACTACGGCCCGTTCAGATGAATGGGGGAGACGGAGAGTTGACCTATACTGCAGCCAGTCACCAGGGGGAGCAGTTTTTGTGGCGACTTCAATTCGAGCCCAGCGACATGACGTCCATGTTTTTTACAGTCTATGGCTGCAACCTGTAGGGACCTGAAGGAATCGATCATATGACACAGACACAACAGACAGACGTGTCAGGGCTGGTTGACACGAGGATCGGAATTAAGCTAACTAGCACAATCATGCTGCATCACTGCTGTGTTTATTCATGCTTTACAAAGGATTTAACCTGAGCCAGGCATTACCACAGTGATAATCATATCACAGCCAGTCAGGCGTAGTGTGATGTTGTTTTTATAACATACTGGTGTCAGATCGGTACTCCATATTGACCAACACTCATAGCAAAAGTATTGGTATAAAGAGGGGAAAAAAAAGGGTATCGGAACATCTCTGGTTGATTTAGGAAGAAGTACTTGTTGACAAATACTGTGACAAATGCTATCTCAAGGTGGTTCAATATAGAAATTTGAAACTGTAAGCCTTGAAGATACTCAGTACGTGAAACCAGAAAAGCACTCAGAGAGCGAAGACCTCAGCCGAGCAACTCAGCTCAGGCAGTGGCAGTTTCCACAACACCTGTAAAAGATAGAATAGTGCCACGATCCAGACCAAACTCAGCACTTACATGGGGGTGTAATCCTGTAAGAACACAAAAAGTTTTTTCAACATCACTTAATATTTTGATTTTACTTGAATTATTAAATGTTGTAAGTGGGATTTCCCATTTTAAAGTTCAATGTTTTATTATGATAATGATCTGGCTCAAATCCAGATGAAATGTTTCTTGATGATAAAGACAAAGACCTCACATTATCCTGCATAATTGGAAGCAAATCCGTTAAAAAAACTTATAGAGATATGATTTTTTTAAAATTATGCCCAATGTTAATTTATGGATCCAGACAAGTACATGTTTCACCACCAAAGTCCAATCATTTTTAAGTTGGGCCATTACCAACATGTCCTTAAAATTTCAGCTAAATCTCTTCAGTAGTTTTTGCTTAAAGGGAAACTCCGGTATTTTGACACCTGGACCTTATTTTTAGGTTTGTGCATGCTCATATACTCACTCAGACAAACATCGTGCAGCTCGGAGTCCTTCAGAAGTTATTTAGATCCAACCGATGTAGCCGCACTTAGCGGGGTCCACGGCAACGGAGCTTCAGCGCGGGACATAATCTCTGCAAAATCGCTTGTCTCTACCACAGCCCGGTTTGTCATTGCAGCGAAATCCTCCAGAGTAGTCAGACATATATTCCTGGATAGATCCATACGCGTGTCAGCCGGTTTCAAGTCCCACTCTGAGCAGCTAACACACTTCTCTTCTGTTGCTATAGGCGAACACTGTCCACAAGCGCACCGCCAGTTAGCATTGAGTCGTGGACGTGCTCCTGTTTGTTGTTCACGAGCCAGCTGTTCGTCTCTCTCCCTCTCCATCCTTCTCTCATGGAGCTCCTCGTCCGTGTACTCAGACTCAAACCGGTAAATGCGTAGTCTGACTCTTGACATCAGATAAATATTCTGCCATGTTGCTGAGCACTGCCGGCTAAAAGTAGGTCAGCTGTACCTTTGTGTCGTGCGGCTATAGCGTCATCAAAAGTTTGTTTACCAGGTCAGCTGACCCACCTGAAGAGGAGTAGATGAGCTGACTTTATGATAACACTGGTGATGGATGAAAAATTATAGCGAAATGGCGATTTTGCCCTCTAAGGAGCTTCAGCGCGGGACATAATCTCTGCAAAATCGCTCAATAAAAAAGCAAAAAAAAACAAAAACAAAACCCAAAAAAAAAAAAAAAAAACATATACTGGCAAAAACACAACCTCCTTGGTGAAGGTAGCCAGACACCATGGGGACATTCAACCAAAAGCCCCACCCCCTAACCCCACCCTTTAGTCTGCATGCAGACCCCTCTCTCTTTCCCACCTTTTCCAGGTCTACGTCGTCGCCCAGCTTCATGTTTTTGGTGTGAATCTGCAGGATCTCCAGCCTGCCCGTCGAATCCGGGATCCCAATGTCGATCTCCCGGTCAAACCTCCCTGGAAAGACATCAGCCTATGAGAGAGTGCGTTTGTGAGCTTGTGTGTACTTTGCTTGTTTGTTTGTTTTTGCATCTGCTCTGACCGAAGCGTCTCAGAGCAGAGTCCACGCTGTTTGGTCGATTTGTTGCTGCCATGACGACCACGTGAGCTCGTTGCTTTAGGCCATCCATCAGGGTCAGGAGCTGGGAGACGATACGCCGTTCCACTTCTCCGTGGGTCTACACACACACACAAACACACACAAACACACACTGTTACACTGACCTCTTACAGCAGAAGTAAAGAACCATTTTTATTCTGTTACTTTCTCTCTCTTGGGAGCGATGGCATCCAGCTCATCGATAAAAATGATAGATGGGGCGTTTTTCTCCGCCTCCTCAAACGCCTTCCTCAGGTTGCTCTCTGACTCGCCCGCCAGCTTGCTCATGATCTCAGGACCTTCATGGACACAGAAAGTTACATGCAGCATGTTTTACTTACAAAATGCAAAAATAAGAAAATCACTGAGAAATAAAAGACACACTCAGGCTGAGGATCCAGACTTTTGGATTTTGAAGGACAAGGATATTCTGATTCAGTGATACTCAACTGGTCTACCTTCGCCATCAAACCCCACTTCCTTAAACATAAAATATGGAGTGTTTATGCTAAAAAAGGACATTTTGAAGTACTTACAAAATAACTAATTACAAGGTTGTTTTTTTAGTCATTCTTTGTGGAATTGATTCAACATGATGCCGGCAAGATTCACCAAGCTTTTGGTCCATATTGACAAGGTGGAATCGTACTTGATGCAGACTGGTCCACTGTCCACACACATGATGCAAATCTACCATTTCATCATACTAAAAGTGCTCTATTGGATTGAGATATGGTTACTGTGAAGACATTATCATGTTCAATAAACCAGTTCAAGATGGCTTGTGCTATGTGACTTGTGTTATCCTGTTGCAGGTAACCATCAGGTGATGAATACACTCAGGTCATAAAGTGATGGTCATGGTCGGCAACTATACTGAGGTAGGCTGTTGTGTTTCAGGAACACCAAACTGGTACTACAGAGCCAAAGCGTGCTAAGAAAATACCCTCCCAAACTAAATTTAGCTGAGACAGTACAAATTCAGTTTCTTGCTCTTAGCTGTCAGGAGAGGCACTGTGTTTGGTCCTCTTCTGCTATAGCCCATCTTCTTCAAGTTTTAGCATGCTTTTGTGTGTCTAGAGATCAGATACCATCACATCTTAGTGGAACAGGGGCAGAGAAAAATCAAATGCATCGAGTTTTTCTGCAAATGCCCCTAATTTCATTAATTTCTCACAAGTAATTATCAGTATACTGTTTTAATAATCCTTAATGGTAAATGTAACTTGTGTTTTAGCCTCTAATTTACTACAACTGTGTCTATTTTTTCATGGTACTTATTGACTATATTTACTGTATTACTGTATTTGTATAATTGTATCTGTATTCTGTATATTTTATTGTACTCTAAATCCTGACCAGGGACAAAGACTACAAATTAGCTGAAGCTACACGTCTTACATACATTCCCATTCCCCATTTTCTGTGGCAATGTTGTATGTATCGTCCCTGTTAAACAAACATTAAATAAAAATTAAAAAAATAATTATTACCAGCACAAATTCACTTTGAGGTGAAAACAGTTTAAAAAAAAATTAAAAGCCTCCATTGCTTCAGAAATTACACAGAAAAAGCCCTTGTGGAAGTTCCAAAAATGTTAGTTCCCCTTGGGTCCACTTAGGGCTGGCAGCAAAAGCACTTGAGGCCCATATTAAGGAGTTTAAAAGCAGATTTTTACAGAAAAAATTAACATTTTTACACCTTTGGTAGAAAAAAATGTGTTCAATTAATTTCAATTAATTGATTTGTGTCTTCAAGGTCAGATAATTCATAGAGATTATTTCTTTTTACAAAAACACTCATCCATTTTGATTTCGAGGAGGTTAACAGGCTGTGCATTACCATAGGAGATGGTTGCTTAAACCCTGTAACTGTTCATCAGCTCTGATAAGTCAATTTTCAATTCCATGTCTGTCTGTTTTCGTGGCTGGCTGAAAGTAATTTTAAGATTGTTTTAATTTAGTGAAAGGCCATTGAAGGGGTGAAAAGCTGGCCTCAATTATCAGTTTGCTAATGCCACATTGGTCTGGTACTGCCTCTGTTATCTGCAGCTGTTGCCTTATGGCCCTTTTCCATTAGCCCTACTCTACTCAACTCCCCTTGTGCTGCTTTTCCATTAGCCCCAGTCGCCTGCCCAACGGGGTGCAGTGTCGCTGTAAACAGCTGAGTGGCACTGCGGTTATCGTCATTTTGAGCGTGACACAACAATCTGTGGCTTTTTGTCACAAACTGAGTAAAAAAGGAAAGCAGAAGAAGGCTGCAGGTGGCAAGAAGAGATACCCCTTGAGAAGCACAGGAGAGTTTTGGAAGCTATACAACAGAAATAAGGCCGAGGATGAGAGCAATTGAGCTGCAAAGAAAAGATGTATGAGGGTAAGCTAATGGTAGCTACCGCTGGCATGCGTCGCGCTCATGTCTCATTGATGATGACATTGTCTGACCGATCAGTAGCCGGCAGTCTGGTTCCAAGTATCGACTCAGCTCGCTTGGAATCAGAGCAGAGTAGGTACTAAAACTAACTTGTTTTAGGAGGTACCAGGCCAGTGGAAACACGCTGCAAATCGAGTAGGGCCGAGTAGAGTAGGGCCAAGGCGTGCTAGTGGAAAAGGGCCATTATGCCCACTTTTAGGTCTACACTCACCACTTCAGATCCATTTATCTGATTTCTGTTAGGTATAAAATGTCCTCACCATTAATGAGGAAGAAGAAGGCCCCCGTTTCATTGGCTACAGCTCTGGCCACCAGGGTCTTCCCGGTGCCTGCTGGGCCGTACAGCAGGATACCCCTGGGTGGCTGAAAAAGATGAGGGGAACAAAGTCACAACGAGAGTAAATTAAAATTCTTAATGAAAAGTGTGTGGGACTTTTGTGTTTGCTTCACACCTTGACCCCTATAGCCTTAAAAAGACCCGGGTGCCTGAGAGGAAGCTCCACCATCTCTTTAATCTGTGCCAGCTGCTTCCGACAGCCGCCAATGTCGTCATAGCCAATGTCATTTAGGTTCTCCTCTTCGTCCTGTCACAGGAATGTTTAGAAGATACAGATATAGATATTTTACTGAAAAACACAAGTGCAGTATGACTGTCATTACAATAAGCTGCACAAATTCCATCACACAAGATTCATTTCTTTAACCCTTTAACTTCCAGCTCAACTGTTTGGCAGAGGTCAATAAAGTCAGGAATATCTAATACGTTACAAAATTAAGTAACAACTAACTGTTGTTAGCCATTAGCTGCTATGTATGCTACCTCATACGTAGCAGCGGTACTTGATATGGATTGGTCTGTGATGACTGTGATGAGCAGAAAGATTGTTTAGTCACAAGCTGCTGTTGTGTTTGAGCGTTCTGCCTCTGAAAACATTTTCCCCAATGAATTAGTGAAATATTTTCGTGGCGGATTTGTGGAACTGTCCATCTGCCATGTTAGGTTGGACAGAAATGCCCTAAAGGTTCTCTGAAATTTTATTGCCCTCCAGATATTTTCAAAATATCGTGCACACAAGAATCTGCCAGTAAAGACAAACATACAGAGGGAGGTTTGGATGGACAGTATACAAAAGGTATCACCTCTGATCTCAGCTGCGGCCCACATGAATGCGGAAAAGGCTCTTAATTCAACAGCTGTCTCTCAAAAGAATGGGTGACGTCTGAGGTTGTTCAATCAATCAATCAGTCTTTTTTAGTATAGCACTTGTTCATATCAAGTGTTATCTCAAGGCACTTTACAATAGAGCAGGCTGAAGACGAACTCTTCATTTTATAATTACACAAAAATGCACATGTACAAATACATATAATAAATATATATGTATATACACATACATACATCCAGAGATGCATCCATCCAGACAGAGACAAAGGGACTATAAATCAGAATTTATGATAGCCCCAACCTCATGGACACCAAAATCATAAATCTGTCCTCATCATCCTCATCGTCTCTGCTGGATAAAGATTCAAATAATCAGTCTTTATCTGTATAGCGCCAAATTTGTCTTTGTTTAACAAAAATGTACTGAAGGTTAGTCCCTTGAGATGTAACATCTTATTTTCAAGGAAGACCTCGTGTCTTTATGGTTGTAAAGATAGTTAATATGGATGTATAACCAATCCAACTATGAATAGAGAGATGGATCTAATATCAAAATTAATACATGATAAATATAATCTGGAGAAAAATGATGTGGATTGATATAGGAGCATCAAGCTGAACAGCCAATACAATAGTTTTACTTGGTCTAAAGGAAGGAATTTATGTTAATTTATGTTGACAACAATGTGTAAGGTCACAACCAGCTCTTTTGAAACAGTCCCAGGAGGGAGGCTGACTTAGTTTTGATTGAAGTTGTTTTTCTTATTTGTATTAAAACAGCCTTCATTCTTCCTCAGTAAAAGCCCCCATGGAGCACTGGGAGCAAAGATTAAGCATTTGGTACATTAAAAAGTGTTACAGCACAGAGCTGTTTTTGGAGCACGTGTCTGCCTAACCTCTCTTTTGATTGGCTCTCCTTCACAGTAGATGACAGTGTCCGGAGCAACGATGCAGTGTGGGGTGGGGTCTGTCTCTACCACTTTGAACTCCACCGCCCGCATGGACCACCTGACCAAGAAGATGTCACCTGGAAACAGATTAGGATAATCAGTGTTGAAGAACATTAAAATGAGACCCTTAACTAAATTAACACTGAAAAGAATTGGTGCTGTGGAAATCTGAACCATGAAAGAAGTTTTTACTGTTTGGATGGGTAGTCATATGTATACATAAAAAATTAAAGTTTTATTTAAAGTGTAATAAATTTCAAGCCCACTATTTTAGACCCCGTTGACACAACAATAAACACCACCAAAAACAGAGCTTTGTTATGCTTGCTTTCTGTTTACACAAGAATGGTGTCCGGAGAGCATGAATCCACAAACTTTTAAAACCAGGGTCCAGAGTGTAAAGTTTTGAAAATGTTTTGGTATCTGTCTCAGTGCGCACTTAGGAAAAACAACAAGAACAACAACAGCTTCGGCCATCTACCAAGCAACATGTGTGCTGCTTACTGTGCTCGATTTGTTATCCAGACAAAAATATCCAGATAGATTTGTTTTCCAGACAAGAAACTGCATCCACATGCATCCACTCGCATATGTTGTTGTGAAAAGTATGTCTTCACTGCAAAGCGTATGGGTGTTGTAACACTGCTGTTTCACTACAAACCTACATTGCCAAAAACTGGCCCGGCATGCATGTTACAGCATTTCAGTCATGCTCATGGGTCTATTTGAACACTCATCATTTTCACATCATCTCTGTGTGAACTTGGAGCACTTTTGAAAATGCAAAGGAAAAGTCTTTCTGTTTCTGGTGGCAATGTTGTCATGTAAAAATGGGGTCTTAGATAAGAACCTCAACATGTGGGACTTGGGATATAATTTTGATTGGTTATGGTTAAAATTTTGACAAATGCAAGTACACTGTCCTCTGCAACCGAAAACTGCAATTGAATTCAAACACTAAATAGCCATCAAAAGTGAGCATTACAGCATGCTTTTATCTTGTTTAGTTTCTTTTTTTTTACCAAAGAAATAAAATGTATTTTTAATGTCTTGCAGCCAATCAATCAATCTTTATTTGTATAGCGCCAATTCATAACAAGTGTTATCTCAAGACACTTTACAATAGAGCAAGCACTCTTCATTTTGTGGATACACATATATGCATTGATACATATATACATATAAAGATACACATATACAAATATATACATCCAACACCCAACATGAATCCATATAGCCAATCATGAATCCCTCCATCATGGCGCCAAAAAAACCTTCTGTTAAGCAGCAGGAAATCTTAAATGTGGATCCCAGTCTCATGATGAACAGCAAATCCACACGATGCTGTGTCGGGAGTGAGGGCAAAGGAAGGGAGGTAAGAGGAGACAAGTGGACTAGAATAAGAACTAAAGTTAGGGACAGGTTCATGAACCATAGACCTGTCATCTGATTTATTAGAGGTTAGCCTCTTGAGATGCTACATCTCGTTTTCAGGAGGGTCCTCATGTCTGAATGGTTGTGGTGATCATTTTATAGTAGTAAAATCACATGGAATCAACTCAAACAACCAATCAATCAAATAAACACTTTAATTTTAAAGCACGTGGACTAAAGCAGCAGTAGACCACTCCTGTCAGCTAAGAACAGGAAACTCAGGCTACAATTTGACAGGTTTGCTAAAACTGGACAACAGAAGACTGGAAAAATGTTCTCCTTTCTGATTAGAATCGCTTTCTGATGCCACACACAGATTGTAGGGTCAGAATCTGGCATAAATAATCTGAGAGCATGGATACATCCTGTCCTGTCTGAACCCGTCTTCATTTTGTTAATTAATTATTTTCATAATAGTTTTCATCAGCAACCTTTTTTTCCTTAAGAAAGCTATACCAACAAAAAACAGCCTCCTTGGCAGAGGAAATAAAATATCACAGGTGTATCTGTACCTTTATGCACGGGCCTGTAGGCTTCAAGAAAATAGGGTTTGAGGAAAACTTCGAAGAGGTTTCCCGTGAGGCCTTCAATGGTGTCATCTATCGGGAGAACGTGGATCTTTTTCCCATACTTGATGTCAGGACAGGCATGAATACTGGAATTAAAACAGCAATCAGTGTTTACCATGGTCATTTATGATAACATCCCAAACCTCAGCACTTAATTATACCTTATGACATCACCAAGCCGGACACGCAGGTTGTTGCGCGTCACACGATTCATACGTATTCTCTCGTCCCCGCAGGTGTTATCAGTGAGCACGATACACACTGTTTGGCGTCGCTTCCTTCCTCGTAGCACCACAGTGTCGCCCCGGAAGAGCTGCAGCTCCTCTGTCTTATTCTAAAGGAAACACACAAATATTATGAGAGTTAGATTTTTAAATCTTGACCAATCAAATGTATACAAAGTTTTCTTCACATTATGTTTTCTGTATGTATACATTAGATCAGGAATGGGCAAATGTGACTGAGAGGACCCACGCATGCACGGAGAGAACTTAAAAACTGGCCCTGACTGACACAAGAGTTGAACCAGCAACTTTCTAGCTAAAGCATGTGCACTACCTGCAGTGCTACCATGCCACGCTGATGGTAGATAAAAGGTAAGTAAACTAAATGTATCAAATAAAACCCTGTCATTAAATTGATTATTGAAACATTTATACGTTATAACTAATATATTCAACATATTCAAGGCCAATTTAAGCTTCTTTCTAAATGCAACATAATATAACATTCTAATATTTATCAAGAGAGATATGAAAAACAAAACAAATTGTGTTTTCTTATCACATAGGAATAGCAAAACATAACAATATAGATTAATAAGAAGTATTTAATTACATGTCATAATTTGTGTAAGTGGTCACATTTTAAATCACAATTACTCGATTTTTGGATGAGACTATTGGGCCATATTTAGTGAGTTGGAGGGCCACATAAAGCCCCCTGGCCGCCAGTTGACTATTGACTATTCCTGCGCTGGATGATTCAGACATGAGATCCCAAAAACTTACAAAGTAAGATTAACAAGCATGGTGTCTGGGTACAACTAACTGTTCAGCTATATTTAATAAAAAACAGTAAATAAAACCTCCCAAAAATCCTTTTTTTCTAGAGTTTTTTGTATAGATAAACAAACATGACCAAATAAACAAGAGTGGGAAAAAACAAGAAATCAATATTTTTCAAAGTTTTTCTATAATTGAATGCAGGCCAACAGAGAATTATACTTTGGTACCCTGACCATCAACATTGTTGCCTTTCTGTCTTGATGTTATTTATTTTGTTACTTGACTGTCATTTAAGTGAAAATCATCCATGTTTATTTTATTTACAATAACACTGAGTTGAAGAAAAAGAAGAATTATCAGTTAAACATGCACATACTGCTGTAAAGTAGTTTGCAACCATTGTCTCAAATTGTCATGGAGACCCAAGAGTTTTGATCTTGAGTCTATGTTTTAAATTTGTCCACATTTTTGAAGCGTAGCATCAAAAATCATATTTTTAAAGGTCAAAGTGAACCCTTGGGACTTTAAAGGTCCCATGTCCTGGTGTGTTTGACCATTTAATAATGTCTTGAGCATCTATTATGTGATAACATACATGTAGGTGAGGGCTGCATAGCTATGACATCATAAACCTAGGAAGTAAAAACCAGAACATTTTAAAGGAAATTTTCTTTAAAGAGGCGTGACACTTTTCTCTGTGAGCTGAGAGTTTAGTGAAAGGCCATGTGTTCTTCTGCTCCCCAAGTCTCTTCTAACAAATGAAGTGAAATTAGATTTTTCAGGACATCAGACCTTTAAGCATTAGACAGTCGGAAGAGTAAGTTCAGATGAGTGTTTCTTGCTAACTCTGTAAACGTTCCATTAAATTTTGATGTTGTGTGAAAGGCATCATTTGTCACCGCACACTTGTGAATATTTGGACAAACTGCAACAAGCCTTGATATGAGTCACAGCCTCCCAGTGTTTTGTCAAATTTGATCCAAAATCTTGCCTATAATCGTCTAGTGTGTAAACAGACTCCCACAAACACAGACCTGTGACAGGCTGATGATGCTGCTGTCTTCATTGATAGCTTCGTCCACAATCAGTCTGTTAGGCCTGTGCTTCTGCTTCAGGATGGCGGTGGAGAAATCCTCTCCCTTTGGGCTTTAAACAGGAGAAACATCAGGGTGTCAGAGATTTGGGGGACCAATATGACATCCTTCTTCATTTAGATAAAACAATGAAAAGCTTCAGAAGGCCTTTTCAAGTGGTGGCTCCCAAACTTTTTGCTGTCTGATCCCTTTTGGTATGAATGTACCATCAAGACGCCCAAATCCCCATCCCATCCCAAACCATCACTGACACATTAGCATTAAACCATATTTATACTCACCAAAGAGGCTATGTTTTTGCTGGTGTATGTTTGTGTGTTAGAAAGATTACACAAAAACTACTGGATGGATTTGGCTGAAATGTTCAGGAAATGTTGGTAATGGCCCAACTCAAAAATAATTAGATTTTGGTGGTGATCTAGAGAACAGCCATTAGTGAAAGATTGTTCTTGCTCAATAACTGTCGAACTTATAATGATATCAATACGATTACGAGTGTTAGGTGTGGGATTTCATCATATAATGATGCTAACTTATCATGGAACTGTTGTTCATAGATGTAATAGCAATATGTGAGCTACCTTGATGGAGGTTTTTCCAAGTGCTTCTTAGTTCTATATATGATCATCGGTCACAGAAACAAGATATAATACATGTTTCAGAAATCTTTCTAGAACTTATTTAAAACTAAAAATGCTATTGTAGTTTTAATTGTAATTTGTAAAATATTCTCTTTTCACACATAATAAAACAAAAAGATATTTTCTATGTCCTCCTTTGGCCTCGAAGACGGTTTGCATTCTTTTTGTCATTGTTTTTACCTACTTTTTGACAGTATCTTTTGATTTGAGCCCCAAATAGATCCAAGCTTTTTCCACTGATGTGATGTAACTTTTGCATGATAATTCTTTGAATATATTAAATTCCAAATTTGTTAAATAGGATTTAAATCTGGACTTTGACTTGGCCAACCCGTCAGTTCCAGTACCCCAGATTCCTTTGTCCTGGTCCAATAGCATCTTCACAGCTTTAAAGTCTACTTGGAGTTATTGTCTTGTTAGTATACAAACCCACGACCAATCAGATTCAGTCCAGGAGCAATTCCATAATTCACTAAGATGGTAGAAGTTCTTGTCATTATACAGTCGATTTTCACTAATCTGCCAATGCCATTACTACAAATTGATCCTCATGCCACAAAGGAGTCTCAACCACTGTTTTGTTGCATGAGACAAATTAGACAAAACTGGAGTTTTTTCGACAAGTCACATCAGCCCAATGTTCACCGTCGCAAAAATGAAGCACACACAGAAAAGAACACCATACCTACTGTGAGATATGGAGAAGACTCTATGTTCTGGGGCTGCTTTGCTGCATCTGACACAGGGTGTTCAATCTGTGCAGGGTACAATGAAATCTCCAGACTATCAAGGCATTCTGGAGTGAAATGTGCTGCCCAGTGTCAGAAAGCTTGGTCTCAGTCACAGGTCATAGGCCCTCCAACAGGATAATGACTCAAAACATGCAGCCAGAAACACCCTAGAATGGCTCAGAACAAAACATTGGACTATTCTGAAGTGGTCTTCTGTGAGCCTTGATCTAAATCCTATTGAACATTTCTTCAAACCTGAGACAGCTGGAGCAGCTCATGAGGAGTGGGCCAAAATACCTGTGGACAGGTGCACAAGTCCCATTGAGAGTTTCAGAAATTGCCTGATTGCAGTGGTTGCCTCAAAAGGTTGGGCAACATAATATAAAGTTAAGGGTATCATCATTTTTGACCTGGCCAGTTTCATTAGATTTTTAAAGGATTCTGTTGAACCACAATTAATCAGCATATGTCTGATTTTCATTAGTTAATTTTCAGTGATGTTTTATTTGTTTATTACTTGTGTCAGTTTCAAGTTATTTCAGTGACCAAGGTGGGGTTTTCTTTCTTTAACAGGAGGAATCCAACAATTTTGTCCACGTGTGTATGTTACAAAGAGCTTTGTGAGATATGCTTGCTAAAAAAGAGAGAGGACTAGTTTATGGAACAAATATGTTGGAAACTGTAAATCGAAGCAAAAATTCTTAGATAAAAAGCCAAATAATTAAGGAAACTGTCACAGCATGACAATAAACACACACATAATAAACAGGCTGCTGGCAGGTCTCCCCTTTTTCCTGATGGTGACACCGATAAGAAACATCCTGTCCCCCCCACATTCAGCCTCTGCACTTGTAGCTCTAGTTTCCTCATGTGACACTGAGCTGTATTTAGCAGCACTCACACTCTGCACGTAGCAACTACACCATTCTGTAAATGTTTGAAAAGTATCAGTTCAAATTTTGAAATCTGCATGAAAAACAGACAAAACCTTTTATGAGACAAATGTTTGCTCTAAAAATGTGCAAAACTATAAAATTAAATACGTCTAAGAACTAATAATAAATCTAATAATAAATCCTGTCATTGAGACCCCATGAACGCCAGCATGTAAAAACTGAAAGAAAGAACTGATTTTCTTGTCATGCTGCATGGATAAACTAAAACAACAGGAATTGTATGGTGGCCCCGAAGTGCAAAACACAACAACAATAAAGAAACTAAAACAACTTAAAAATGTCATTAACAAAAAAAAAAAAAACGGCTAGACAGATAACAAAGAAGAAAACAAAGACCAATGAATAAAACTCTCAAAAACAATTAAGAAGACGTTGAAAAACAAAAACTAGAAGTGGAAGCTAGGAATTGATTTAAGTTGAGTAAGAATATGAAATATGATAAATATGATTGGTTGAAAATTGATTTCAAATACAACATGCTGCTCTTAAGATCACTATAAACACAGCAAAATAAGAGACACCAAAACACTAAAAAAGAAATTAACAAAAAATGAAATGCATTATAAATAAGATGCATGAAATAAAAATGTAACAACAAATATAAAAGAAACAGCTGAAACAAATCACAGAGATTAAAATAATGAAGGCAATCATAAATACATGAATAAAAATATGAATAAAAGACAGTTTAAAACGATCAATAAAAATATTTTGACAAATATAAAAAATCAACAAAAAGTATGAATTTAAATAACATATAAACAAACACAAACTTGCAATGGTAAATAAAAAACAAACAAGTTAAAAAATAGGAAAACAAAAGTGGCAAGAGACTGGAATATAGAAAATAAAAACTGATATAACAATTCAACAACAAATGGTAGAAATCAACAATAAATAAAAAAGACAAAAAAGTCACCGATACACATCAGGATTTCACAACAATCACAGAACTTTCACAAGAAATGGAAAAATAAAATATATACAACACTAAATGTAAAACTAAAACAACACAGCAAAAATTACATAAACACAAAATTAAAAAAATACAACAAAAATGCAACACATCAAAAACAAAAGAAGCAACAAAAATGCATGACAACTTAAATATATAACTTAAAAAAATGCAACAACAAAAGAAAAAGCAAGAAGTAGAAACAAATTAAAAAGTCAACAGTAAAGCTAGAGAAGATGAAAAACAAACAAATAACACTGGAAATTAAAAAAACAACAACAACCATTCAAAGAAAACAAAAAGTTAAACAGAAGAACAAATTTCACAACTATAGTAACAACCAAGACCATGTGGAGTTGTTTTTTGCACTTCACAGCCTCCATAGATTTTCACCCTAAATCACCTGCCTGCTCCCTGACAGGCAGGAACAAGTCTGATCAGCCTGTCAGGGAGTTTAATGATGTGCACTTCAGATGACTGCCTCACCTAAAATGTTGTTGTGTTAATGGCGCTGAAACACAAACACACAAACACAGTCAGGCTGTAAACATGCAGTGGTTTGACTCACTCTGCTCCTCCTGGCATGTCGGCTGCTCTTCTTCTGTTTCTCACACTGTTGCTCCTTCTTCTGTCCTCAGCTGTATTTTGACTCTGTTAAATCCTGGAGTCCGTCACTCGCGACCTGGTTTCTGCTTTGCCCCGCTTTACTTTGGGACGTCCTGAAGCCCAGAAGATCCCAGCTCAGAGTCTCAGCCTTTTCTTCTTCCTCTGTCTCTCTGACCCACCATGTTTCTGGGTGCTGCAGCCAGAGTGTGGAGGTCTAAATCTGCTCCTCTGCTCCCCTGACTTATTTGTAACCCCATCGTCTGCACACAAGCTATGACACACTCGCTCACACAGAGCTCCCAGGCACGCACCTTGGAGAGAGTCCCAGGACAGATATAACCTGTTACACACGCCCTCCTGCACGACAGCAGAAAACACTTCCTGTGAAATTAGTATGGGTCAAAGAAAAAACACATTTTCAGAAGAAAACAAGAAACATCTGAACGACGGTCTGCTTGTCTTTGTCTCCTCGTAGTCGTGACTGAAGGAAGCTGCTGCTGTGGACCAGCTGCTCTGAACAGACACACACAAACATGCACCCAAACACACAAACATGCACACAAACACACAAACATGCACACAAACACACAAACATGCACACAAACACACAAATATGCACACCACATGTTCACAGCTGTCAAAAGAGCACATTCATGCATTCATCATAAAGCACAACAACAAAATG
Source organism: Scarus forsteni (assembly GCA_036419115.1). Taxonomy (NCBI): domain Eukaryota; kingdom Metazoa; phylum Chordata; class Actinopteri; order Labriformes; family Labridae; genus Scarus; species Scarus forsteni. The sequence continues at coordinate 13,064,737 of JAZDUH010000471.1, forward strand.
AAACCACAACAAATCAAACAAAAAAAACAAAAGTTTAAAAAACAAACAACACAAGCATGCACACAAACACACAAATCACAAACACACAAATATACACAACTGTCAGAGGACACACATGCAAAAGGAAAAAACAAAGCAAAACATACAACAACCAGACACAAAAATACAGCAACAAATAAAATACAGCAACAAATGCTATAAGACAGTAACAAATACAAACAGAAAAACAATTCATCAATCACAACAACAAAATAAAACCACAACAAATTAAACGACAAATCATGATGCACACAACATAAAAAACAACATAAAAAATGAATAAAATCCAAAAAGCAGAAACACACTATATCAGAAAAGCAAAACAACATTAGAAGACATTAAAAACAAAAACAAATCTTTCTTGAAACAAAAATATACACATTAATATGTGACAAATCAAAACAACAAATCAGTAAACACAATCATTAATGAAAGATACCAACAAAGAAAACAATTAATCAAAAACAAATCATCAAACACAAAGACAAATAATACACAACAAAATCTGAGAAACAGTTGAAAAAGTTTTAAAGAAGAGTAATGATGCAGAAATATGAAAGGGAAATAACAATGAAAAAAGTTGCAACAAATTAGATTTAAAAAATTAAACCAAAAACTACTATGAAAGAATTACCTACAAGTGATAAAGCTAAACAATGAAAAAATGCAAGATAAAAACTAAAACTAATCATAAAAGAAGGCAAATAAAATCAAACAAACAAAAAGAAAACAAATCAACAAACACAATTTATCACACACGAAAAATCATTTAACGTCACAACAGCTAAGAAGGCACTTTAAAATGAAGCACAAACAATTTGTAACACACACTTACAATTAAAAACAAAACCGTAACCTAGTTAACCAAGAAAACACTTCATATGAAAATGTATCAACATATGAGAAACAAACAGCAAAATTAAAAACAAATTAAAAAATCAACAAAAAGAAACACATTATCTTAAAAATAAAGAAGTTAAATAAAATTCAAAAATCACAATGATAACAATAAAATGGCCACATGAAATTTAAAATGATGTCAAACAAACAACAAAATAGAAACAAAATAAACCCAGAAAAAAACATGGGGAACTAAAATAAAAAAAGACACAACAACCAAAAGGAAAATAACATGTTAAATATTAAAATGCCACAACAAATCATAAAGCACAACAAATAGAAACTAAAGGGTCGACAAACACTTAATAAAATGAGTGTAAAGTTTCCATTGTATGCAATCTATTAAAAGTTGTTTTTGAATTTGCTTTTATTTTGAAAAGATGACTGGATCCACCCTGTAGCCTGGACATGTAGCCTTAACACAGGCCCCATGACTGTCATTGTGATAAACCAGGGTAAAACTTGCAATGAAGTCAAGGAGTAATCTTGTGCTCATGCACTCTTTCACCTGTGCTCTGTAGATAGCTGTAAATATATTTGACTTTGCATGATGTGTGTAACTGTAGGCCAGTCGAGCTACACAACTAGGGATGTATATCGTTATGATTTTATCGATACAGATACAGATACCGATACTCCTTATCGGTATCGATACTTATCAATACTCTTATCGATACTACAACACGTAATTTTGTGTAAAAAAATAAAAACTTAGTAGATACTATAAGATTCATCCTTTTTTTATTACCACAAGGTAACAATAAAGCTTCAACAGAATAGAAGTAATGCATTACAAATGCTTCTCAGAGGCAAAAAGAAAGCTAAGGAGATGGCAAAACCCCTTCATGCCGCCCAACAGACTGCATGTACAGACAGACCCATATATCTTGTGCTGCTAAAACTGATGCTGTAATGATGACTACTAGGGCTCTCACTTTATATTAGATAGTCGTATAACCGTTTGAATATGGGGATAAATATCCGTAACCGAATAGTAAATAAATATTCAAATGTAAAATATTGATTGTAGCAACACATCAGGGCGCCTGGAGCAGTGGACCGTTTCATCCAACAGAGGGCGCTGTGAGCGCAGCTTGACCATCAGTCACATCCGGTGCTCCTCTTGACCTCACTAAACAAAGAGTTTCCTCTCCAATTTCCAAGCGGGCATTAACAGCTCTGATTTGTCTGAAGAGAGCTGTGCTGTCGCCTTTCATCCAAGTTATACGGCCGAGTGCAGCGGCGCTTCGTCAAGAGTTTAACCCCGTGTGACTGTGTTGTTTTCGGCAGGGTTTTTACCGAAGGGGTGGATAATAGAGTCTCTGTCTCTGTCGGTGCTGCAGTCTTTAGTGTTAGCTGGGCTGCTAACTCGACTCGTGTTGCTCTAGCAATCAAACAGCCCGCACTCCTTTAGCTTTATACTATGCGCATGCTCCAAGTGTTTGGTGATGTTGCTAGTATTTCCCCCCTTGGACGCAACTTCTCTCTGACAAAGATTGCATCGGACCAAGTTTTCATTAACTTTGCTAAAGTGAGCCCAAACCTTCGAGTGCTTAGCCCTGACCGACATGCTTGAGCCGGACGGCGGTAGTGTCATAACTACGTGACAGTTGAGGAGACATTTAAGTACCGATAACGGTACCGTTTTTCCAGATTCTTAACGGTATTCGGGTACTGACCCAATTGTGGACCGGTACATGAAAGTACCGGTATACATCCCTATACACAACAGAGGCCAATTTACCTGACCTAATCAGCTGATGAACACAGGGTGAGTCCACATGAATGTCTCTTTAGTTGAGTTTAGAGACAAGCCCTTGACTCTCTCTGAACCTGAGTGATGGCAGGTCAGCAGTGTGGGTTTGTTTGTTACCTCCACCAAGGAGGTTATGTTTTGTTGGTCTGTTTGTTTGCAACTTTTCTACTGGATGGATTTACATTTTACCAGAGGCGAGATTTGGTTCAAGAAGGAAGCCATTAATTAATTTGGTTGTGATCTGGATGTATGTTTGGATGCAAAAAATTCCCCAAATTATTATTCTACAAACTGGGGGTCAGTGGCTGTTACTAGTGGGGCTTAGCATGGCTTCTCCTGGACCTTTCATCAGATCTACGAAAATCTATTAAGCCTTCAAGCTGTTGTCATGTGCCATAGTCCTGATCCGTAAGATGGGCACTGCAAACACAACACTGTCGCTGCAGAGGTAGAGTCCTGATGTCAATATTTAAAACAACAAGAAAAATTTTAAATCATATCCAGGGAGCTACATTTAAATTGGTTTCTGATCCAGTGACCGCTAACTGACCTCGCTGCTGCCTGCAGTACTCTGGCCTATTCTTGGTCTTTCTGGCCAGCTCTAGTGAGGAGAGTTACTGGTGGAAGGATATGTAGTTCTTCATGGCATCACAAAATAGTTCTAAACACAAGGGCTGTCAATGTAAAGGTTTTTACTGTATTATGTTGTGGAGCCAACATACGTTTTTTGAGTGGTTTTAACTAAGGCTGTCAAAGTTAACACTTTAATTTGGATTAATCCATCATTATGATTAATCTGATTAAAGACTTTAACCCAACTAACCCAGAAACACTCAAAATCTGTGAAACGTCTCTGGCAACGTATTTCTAGCACTTTATCTAAGTAGACTTGCTGTAGGGCATGCTGCTGCACATGTAACAGGCAGAACCAGCCAACTCAAACTGGAAGATGGTGACCCGTCTCGGTGGGATATTTCAATACAAAAAAATGCAAGGCAGAACCACAGAACGACACACAGTTATACGCACAGTCTTCAGGATAAAGTTTTCTTTACCAAAACACTTCTGGATTAAAGTATACCACATTAACATGAAGCATGCGTCAGTCAGAGATCCTTCTAGCACTTCAGCTAATGCAGTGCAGCTTGCAGCAAACGGCCTTCACATGTTCAATGTAGATTAAAAATAAATGCTTTTCAATTGTGATCAATGAAAATTAATCCACAGCAACCCTGTGATTAATCTGATCTTCATAAAACTGCATGTGACAGCCCTAGTTTTAACCTTTAAGTGGGCTAATAGTGTAACTTTTGGTGGCACCATGTTCTGTTGTGTACTGTCTAGCGTACGCCCCCTGATTTCATCCCCCAGGGACAAGCTCAAAAGTTCCTTCATTGGCACTTACATTTCCATTTATGTATCCTCAAGGAAATATACTTTGTTCAAATTCATAATAAACTAAAACCAAAACTTTGTCAGTTTCGATTGTTACCTCTGCCAAGGAGGTAATGTTATTGCTGCCGTCTGTTTGATTTTTTGTTTGTATGTTTGTTTCCCTGCTAGCAACATAACTCAAAAAGTTATGAACGGTTTTTGATGAAATTTTCAGTAAATGTCTGGATTGAGACAAGGAACAAATGATTAGATTTTGGGAGTGATCCGGATCAGCACAAAACTGCCATGACGAAAAATGTGATTTTTGAGAATAACTCCTGAACTAAAATAGATATCATTATGAATCCAGTTGCAAATGATATGTTTTCATGGTTAAGGAATCTAAATATTTAGATGAAATAAAGGTAGGACTTATTTTTATGGCGATGTTTTTGCTTATCGATTCTTTCCGCATTGTTCTGCAAGCCTTGCTAACCAAAGATGTCTCATCCTCATTAGAGGCAACCAGCAAAAATGACAACAAAGAAGTAAAAAAAGAGGTAGGAAGTGGCCAGAAGTTAATTCCTAAGCGTAACATATTTGATGTTGGTGTCACTGCAGTGCTAATGTAAAGGCCTGCTTTTGCCCAGCAGAAATTCAGCAGGAATAGATAATTGAAGTAAAAAGAAAAGAATTAAATCCATTGGAGTGCTGGTTTGGTGGAGTGGTTAGCAACCAGGCACGTCCCATTTACATGTTTTTGCCAGCCGAGGTTTGAGTCCAGCCCATGGACAGTTTGCAGTGTCTTCCCCCTACTATCTCTAACCCCCCCAATGGCACTAGTGTCAATAAAAGCACATCAGCAACTATCCCTACTAATGATTTTTTGTCTTTTGAAAGGCAGAAAACCCCCCATTAAAATCTGGATTTGATTATGTTAAAAAAAAACACATTTTTTTTTATTTTTAGACCTTATTGCCCAGCCCTCACTCCCACACAAAAACAGACACGACCTCTTTCAAAATGTGCAAAAGACAACAAGTAAAAGTTGGAAAAACACAAAGTTGTACAATTTAATGGAGAAATTACAAAAGTGCTTGAACCTTAAAATTAAAAAATGAAGACATTTTTGCATCACTTTGTAAACGTTCTACATCTTCAGACATCAGCCTAAGCTCTCCCTCCACTTTAAGTGCTCTGTTGGTAGAAAATCACTGCTGTCCAGAAATGTCAGTCTTTTCTATAATCTTGTTTCTGAAGCAGAGTTGTTAGAGAGAGAGCCTTGAGGAGAAAAGTCTTGTTTTGTGTCTCTGTTAGAAATGTCTGACATGAGATCAAAGATTGGAGCGTACTGTATTGCATGCATACATCATTTTAGGATTATTGAAACTATATATAGATACAGACAAGTGATGCATTTCCACTTAAACTCAGATCTAAGCAAGTGTGTTTGTCCATTTTCAAATCAGAAATATCAACAACACTTATTCTAAACCACATTCACTTAACGATTTGAGATGGAATAAAATTCAAAAATAAGGCATTGAATTGCTTGTAACGATAAGAAAATTAAAGAAAGTGTGACTCAGTGAGGATCTTAAATTACGGTTTAATATCGGCTGTGGAGAAAAACATTTCCTTTAAGGCAACCTTCAAGTTAAATCTGTCTCGTCTCACTGTCAGATTGTTTTACTTATTACAAACAACTCAGGCTTTATTTTAGTTTTAATGTTTCCAAATAAGATGTTGTACTTTTTTTTCTACTTGAAAAACTGGACAAATGCTCTCACCTAGATCTGAACTTTTGCAGCGTTTGCTTGACTCCTTTGACACTACTCTGTTTTTTAAATTCTCTATGAGGCTCTGAATCAGCATTTCTTTATTTCACCTGTGAGGTTAATGGTATGCTGAACTGAAGAATAAATGTGTGCCAACATGGTTTTCTGGGAGTATCTTATGAGTGGAAAGAGACATTTATTTTGTCAGATCTTTACCGCATTTCTTAAAAACTGAAAAACAAATAACGCTACAAACTTCTCAATCGGTAGGATATCTTTGCTCAACTTCTGACATGTTTTGTGGAAAGTTTAATTTAGGAAGTGGCTCAAGTTCTGTCCTTTCTAGCCCTTTTCCACTAGCACGCCTTGGCCCTACTCTACTCGACCCTACTCGATTTGCAGCGTGTTTCCACTAGCCTGGTACCTCCTAAAGCAAGCTAGTTTTATACTCCGCTCTGGTTCCAAGCAAGCTAAGTCAATACTAAAAGATGACGTCACCAACTGCGGGCTGATTGGTCAGACAATGTCCTCATCGATAAGTCATGAGTGCGACGACCTAGCACGCTAGCGGTAGCTACCGTTAGCTTAACCTAATACGTCTTTTCTTTGCATCTCGATTGCTCTTGTCCTCGGCTTCATTCTGTTGTAGCCTATAGCTTCCAAAACTCTCCTGTGTTTCTCAAGGGGTATTTCTTCTTGCCACCTGCAGCCTTCTTGGAGCCGGGTAGAGTCGAGTAGAGGAGAGCAGGGCTAATGGAAAAGGGCCATTAAACTGCAGCAGTAGAGCCCTTCTACTTAACTATCTGATTGGCCTGCAAGTAAAGTGACGGAATGATCGTCCAATCACCTGCTGGATATGCTTTTTAAAAAAGGGTCCGCCCTCCCCAAAAACTTTTTTATGGGCTGTTTGCCACCAGATGGACTAGTTAACTATATTGAATGGTCCACCAGGTTAGGACTATGACATCATGATTTCTAAAGGTATCTGTTTACATTGTGTGCATGGAAGCAAAAGAGCGCAGTTTCAGATCCATCCACTCTCTAATCTGTGTTTTCAGACACCAAAACATCATATCTGCATTGAAAATCACCCATATGATTGAAAAACAGTGTGGATATGCCTAATTTTGTTCTGTGTGGACGGCCCCTAAGCTTTAAAAGTTGAAGATAATTATGAAGAACAACATGAGTAAGTTGCATGAGCTGCAGTGATCCAACAACACTGAAGAATCTCAAAGGCATTCAGTCCAGCAGAGATTGATCTACAAAAATAAGTCCCCCTTGTACTTTTATTGGGCCCTATTTTGGTGGGTCTGTTTTTATGATGCTTTCAGATGAATCACTTCCTGGGAGGGGTGGGGGGGACTTTCTTCCAGATTACAAAGAGGATGGACTGTGAGCCTTAATTATTTGTGTTTCTTGGGGGTGAAATTAAACCAATCATCCCCTTTAAAAGCCCTGTATGCCTGCTAGCTTTTCCTTTTGGTACCAGTGATAATAGTCCTTAGAGTCCTTAGTAGGCTGACTATGGAGCAGCTTTTGGTCTGCAGACATTGCTCTTTTTAAGATGGTGATAGCACCATATTGGTACCCAATTTTTTTTCTCATCTGCGCGCCTCATACCAAAACTGAGTAGAGTCAAGCTAAGCCAACACCACATGTGGAAAAGCACCGCCTCCAGTCTCTGCGTGTACTGTGTGTGTCTGTTGTTAGCAGTCGTCTTCCTCAAAGTGTGTTCTCTGCAGGACCTTCACGTGACGCTCATAGATCTTGAGGGCGGGACCAAGTCTGATTGACAGTCCGGTCAAAACATCATTACGCTGCATGAGGAGCAGAGACTTGCCATCGATTTCCTAATGAAGAGAGCAGAGCATTGCGGGAGGGTGCTTGTAGGTTAAAACTGGTAAAGGGGACAGTGTTGATATTAAGCCTTTCTCTGGTGACCCCTAGTGGTGAAGAGGGGGGATAACAGGCTCACCTGGGTCCTGAAGGCAGCAGCTTGCTCGGGGAAACCTGCTGCTGTGAAATAACTGACCACGTCAGACACCGTCCACTCCACCGGGCTCCCACTCCACCCCTCAGATTTCACAAACCTAACATTGGGCACACAATCAATAAAGGAATTTAGTTCATTTTTTACCAGCCTCATACATATTTGGCTTTACTGTGATATTTCGTTGTTCATTTGGTAAAACTGTTAAATATGACAAAGGAATTTTTGTTTTTAAGTGACCAAATGGACCAATAATCTAATTCAGCAGATTGGTGTTACAAAAAATAACTTATTTTTTTTCCCGTCAAACCCCACTCCCAAAGTTGTCTGAAAATAGCGTAAAACACAAGTAAAACAAAAAACACAAGCACCAATTAGTAGGGAGGGGATGAAATTTTGTTTGGCGAAATATCGCGATACAGAACGTGACGAAATGCAGCGAGTTTGAAAAAAATGCATCGCGAAATAAAGACGTCACGTCCGGTAACAGCGCATGTGACCAGAGGTGACGACAACAAACATTAGCACCAACTACCTTGCCTCCAAAAAGCCTAATGATTGAGTCAAATGAGGTCGAAATTGAGGACGCTCGGCCTGGACACAAGTCATCTGTCTGGCAGTATTTTGGCTCTCAATAAAAAAGACAAAGACAACAAGAGTAACTGACAAGACTAAGACGGTGTGTGAACTTTGCTATGCTGTCATTTCGTACACCGCCTCCAACACAACAAACATGAACCACCACCTTCAGTGTCACCATAAAATGTGAAGACAACCCCGGCGTAGGCCTTGTGTTTTCCTGTGTGTAACTCAAACAAAAATAAACAAGTTATAATTACACAGTGATGCTCCCAAACTTGTGAACATCACCCAATCCCTGCGTTTGCACAACTGAGTCTTTCAGAGATTCTCCTTTCACACCAAATTATGAAACTAACCTGTATCCAATTAACCTGTTCACCTGTGGAGTGATCCAAACAGGTGTTTAAACTTCCCCAGTCTCTTATTGCCCCGTCCCAAGTTTTTTAGGAATTAATTACAGGCATCAAATTCAAAATCAGTGAATATTTGTCAAAAACAATGGAATTCATAACTTTAAACATAGAACTGGGCAAAATATCGATGAAATCTATTAATTCGAATTATTTTCTGCAGAAGATTTTAAAAATTGAAAATAGAGACTTTTTTTCTTGCCTTAGTCCAATCGTAAGTAGTCGCAATTTTTGAAAAAAGTTACAATTTTCATGATGGTCGGCCTTGTAGGGTTTGCACAAGCACTTTTATAGGCTTGTATTTGTTATTTAAGTAGATTAAATATTGATCAAAGAGTTTCATGCTTATACTGAAAAATACCTCAGCCTTTTAGTGTTTATGTAGACAAACCTGCCTACGTTTATACTACATAATCAACCTTTTATGACCCAGACTTTGACTTTGAGAGGGAAACATTTAGAAAACATAATGGTAAAACTTGATTTGTTTCATTTTTATGTCACTGGGAGTTTTGTTTCTTTTAAGGAGGGAAAAATCGATTAAAATCGTAAATCGAGTGTTGTGGAAAGAAATCGGGGATTTTATTTCCAGGCCATATCGCCCAGCCCTATTTAAACATTATGGGCCTGATCTACTAAAGGTTAGCATGTATAAAAAACAAGTGCAAACTTGATAGCGCGCGCGCCGATCTGATCTACTAACAGGGATTGGGTCTGTCAAATGAGCAACATAGCATACGCATTCCAATTAGTGTGTTTGTCCTCATGAATATGCAGAATACATGCAGATCATCAGAACGCACAAAATACTGGGAGGAGGAGATGCAAATGTAATCATTTAGCACCCGCAATGGGATTTATCAAACCTCAACTGATTGTGCAGAGTTTTTGAGTCTAAATTTAGTACGTTTGAAAAGCAGGTGCAAAAAGGCAAAGTGTTTTGCACAGAGGGCTGCGATCGTAATAACTGAGTATTTTCCATCACTGACTGAATTTTTTGATGAAAAACAGAAAGACCTCGAGGCTGTCTGTCATAATGGAGGACTGGAAAAAGAAGGACGATCCAGTGAACCATGCAGACATGCGCGTAAAGTAAACCCTCTCCATTTTGCACTCTTAATCCATCATGAAGGAGGTCATTTAAACTGTGTTAAAAAACCTTCATAGCCATAATCATTCTGTTTGTCATTCATAGCTGACTTCATCACACTCTCTATGCCAGGGGTGGGTAACTATCAATACCAAAAGGGCCACATTCATTTTTCTTAAGTGCCCGAGGACCACACTGTTACATATTGTTGGCACTTTCAATAAAGAAAAATATATAAATTAACAAGAAATTACAAAGATAAATCTTAACCAAGGATTCTACCAACACTTAAATATTCTAACTCAAACACAATTAAAAATCAAAAATGATCTAAATGTGCATGATACATATTTAAAGCTAATTTATGTTTCCTTTAATGCAATGAAAGAACCAATGTTTACCAGTTTCAAATATATTACCATTATCATTGTTTCCAAATATGGTTTTTACCAATACTGTAAGTTATATCTTAATGCATATTAAGATATTTTTAGAGACACAATCATAGCTGAGTAGGAACATAAATGACTTGTAAAAAAATAAAGCACGTACCAACAATCTAAGGTTAGCAAAAATATTTTATCAACTATCCAGATTTATGTATTACATGGTATTGGTTGCTCATGATGTATCATATTTAGCATCTGTTGTTTTTATTTTTCATTTTTCCAGTTTGTTTTGTTTTTTTGTGGAAATGACTGGTGGGCCGCATTGAGTGAGGGGAAGGGCTGCATATGGCCCCTGGGCTGCCAGTTGCCCACCCCTGCTCTATGCACTGACAGTGAGTTTAGAGACTGTCAGTCCGTGAAAGGTAAGAGTCCTCTGTCAGTCTATGAGTGTGTAACTGTAAGACTGCTCTTCACATGGGAGTTTATTGATGAAGAAGCTGTGCAACGATGTGAATGCTGTCATTTAGATTCCGTTTAATTGCAATCAGAAAAGGAAAATAAAAAACGACAGATAGAAAAATGGCTTGAGGGAAAAGTTTTGACAATTTTGTCAAAATGACATGCAGAGAAAAAAATGACCACAAGTCTGTTTGCTTGCCACAAACTCCATGGCTTCAAACTTCATTTTTCATTTACAGCTTCTTAAAACTCTCCATGGTGGGAGCCGATAGCACACGTAAGATCCACCTTTAAAGAGGGTGGTTCCCACCACTTTTGCACTTGTTATCAATTGCGCACGCAGTGATAGTAGATCACCAGCAACGTGCCCACTAATAGCACGTGTGCAAATTTTTAGTTTGCACACGCAATTTAGCCCCCGTTAGTTTGGATTTTAGTAGATCAGGCCCTAAGTGTCTTGTCTTTCTAATAGGTTCAGTCAATTGTAGATCATAAAGGATTTTCAAGAGATCAGCACTGCTCAGGAGCCAGCAAGGAAGTTATATCTACAGGTACATCTAAAAAAACAATCAGAATATCATGAAAAAGTTCAATATTTTTCATCACTCATTTCAGAATATGAAACCCATATATTATATAGATTCATTACAGATAGAGTGAAACATTTCAAACATTTATTGCTTGAAACTTTGGTAATTCTGAAATGTGTGATAAAAAATATTGAACTTTTTCATGATATTCTAATTTTTTGAGATGTACCTGTATGTACTGCTGCAGATGGTGCTGCACAACTTTCCATAAATCAAAGACTTTTGTGGGGGGGTAATAAGTCATAAAAAAACCACTGGGTGATTGCCCGCCATGTTCACCACTTTACCAGCCACTGACTTTTCCTCTACCAAGCTGCTTTGTTCAGGTTTTACTTCAGTACAGTCCACTGTTATGCATGCTACAGCCAAGGAAAGAGCAGAGACCATCCACATGATAAATCTGAGTGGTCTTCTGTATCTATGCTGAACTGACCCTCCGCTGCCGACTCCTCCGTTCATCCCTCGTTCCTCCGCCAGGCCGGAGTCTCTCGGGGAGGCAGTGGGTGTGAGCAGGCAGGACGACACGCCGACCTCCATCTTAGACTCCAAACCTACAAGGGAAAATTTAATTTCATTCTCAATGTCTGTCATCTCCCTGACACACAAACTTCACCAAATACACAAATACAAAAGTTTCATTTCAGCGAGGCTGTGAAGGACACTTACCGTTAAAGCTCTGGGAGGAGTGGATGATTCTGTCACTCAGCAACTGATGAGAAAGAAAATCAACAAACAAAAGAACTCAGCTCAGCCAAAGACAGAGTGTGTTTGGATTGTCCATCCATCCATTTATACATCCATCCATTCATCCATCCTTCCATCCATCCAACAATCAATCCATTCAGTAATCCAGCAGTCTTTCACTCTATCTATCCATCCATCCTGCAATCAATCTGCCACTAATCCCTCCATCCATCCATCCGTCCATTCAGTCATCCATCCATCCATCTACATCAGTCCATCCTCCATCAGTCTATCCATCCAACAACCGATCCATCCATCCATCCAACAATTAATCTGTCCACTAATCCATCCATCGGTCCATCTACCGGTCCATCTATCGGTCCATCCATTCAACCATCAATCCATCCACCCATCTATCAGTCCATCCAACAATCCACCCATCCATCAAGCCATCCATCAATCTGTCTATCCAGCCAACTTTTAATCTTTACATTAATCCATCAATCAATCTGTCTATCCACCCTTTTAATCTTTACATTAATCCATCAATCTGTCCATCCATCATCCATCAATCCATCACCTATAAATTTATCTTTCCATACATCAGTCCATCCAATTATCCATTAAACCGTCCATCCATCCATCCATCCATCCATCCATCCATCTATCAATCCAACAATCCATCTATACATCCATCTTTCAGTCCATTCACCAATTCATCCATCCATCCAACCATCCATCCATACGGAGGGTTTCTTGTGGACAAGATATTTCAGAAACACCTTAAGCATTTGCTTCACACTTTGACCAAAACCAACTGAATTCAAGCAGGAGCTATTCAAAATTTGAGGGTCAAAGTTCAAGATTATAGAGTCTACAGGACATAAACTTAATTTCTAAACTATGCTTTAGGGGATCTTCAAAAAAACTCTGCATAAATGTCCACTGTGATGAAAATGTACAATTGAAGATCGTTCAAGTTCAAGGTTAAAAGGGCTCATGTTTATCCTTCCTTTGTAAAAGTGCTCTTGTACACGTGGCACCTCAAGTATGCTTTAGGGTATTTTCTTTGTAGAAATGTCCTCCGCCATATTTGAGGGGATACCTAGAACGTGTTTTTATTTTTATTTTTTTAATGTCCACTCCAATTTACTGATGAAAATCTACATTGGATGTCATAGGTCACAGCTGAAATGTGAAAGGGCCTCGTGTTTATTTTTTCCCTTAAAACATTTTTTCCAGATTTTGCACAAACTTCTTCTTTGACCAAATGATGAACTGGTTAATTTTTTAAAGGACTGGGTTAAAAGTCATTGGCTCTCATGATCATCCCTTGCTTGTGAACTTTATGGGCTCTAATTTCGTAGACCAGGCGCACCTGCCCTGCGCCGGCCTTTGCCGTGCGGACAGGGTGTGACCAGCGCACTTTGCAAGTTTCCCCGAGTGCCAAGAGAGGCGAACTCAAGGCGCAGAGGAGCGCAGAGGAGCACAGAGGAGCGCATCCACGCCTCCGTCCCTGCCCCTCAAATGCCAGAGAGGGAGAAGAAAAGGCATGAGTGAGTTTAACACAGCCGAGTGCTGTCTTCACCAGTCAAATGACCGCCTCTCCTTGCCTTTAAATGCACTGCGGCCGAGGCGCAGCGTCTGATTGGTCTGAATGATCCCCGCCACCGCGGAAACAGTGCGCTGGAAAGACCCGGCAGCGGAGACGGTCAGAGCTGCTGTCACTTCAGCAACTGGGAGAACGGACTGGCCATTGGGGCGCGCATCTGGGGCAACGAAGTGCGTCACCGTGTGGGCCAGCTCCCGGGACAGATGTAATCTGTTCCTTTGCCCTTAATAGGAGTATAAAATTAAGAGACAGTTTCACAGCAGCTGGCTTATCCATTTATAATGCTTGTGATCCACCTGCATTCCTGGTTTGTCATCACCAAATAGCAGAGCCTTTAGTTATATATGGTATATTCTCCCGGTGTCTCCGCCTCATCCTCCTTGCAATAATGTATTCATCTTTTTAGATCACGTTAAAAATAAAGACTAAAACAGGAATATGGTGTCTCATACCTCCTTGCCCTCATCCATTTTTGCTTGTGATCCACCTGCATCTTGGTTTTGTCTCACCAAATAGCAGAGCCTTTAGTGATATAAATAAAATGACTAAGGAAAGGAATATGGGAAATCACAAGTAAATCCTTAGTGACATACATTTATTTTCTCTCTCTTTTCTTTGTCTTTTTTCTCTCTCTTTTCTTTGGATTAAATGAAATGAGAGAAGCCTGATATATACGCAGTATCAGATGTTAAGGCTGTTTATTGTTGACTTGTAAGATGTGCATCAAACTTCCAGCTGCTGTCAGGTTAAGTTTCCATTATAAGAAACAGCTTTAATCTGACATCAGATGTGACGGGACAATTAATATAGATACAAATGTATATGCTGGTTCAGACTGTTACATTAAGCAGTGATTGCTGTGCTTTTTTATTGCATTAAAATGTGCCTGGCACTCTGAAAACCTGCCTCTGAGGCTTTGTTGACGTGTGCGCACATGTGAGCAACGCCTGTCACCAAATTACAGCTGCGGAGGGTGCGCTTCGCTCGCGGCGAGAATAGACCAGGTTGGAGCTGGCGAGCTTTCAGTGCACTTTCTGCACTGTTTTTGGCACGAAATTGTCACTGCACCAACATGAATCTGCCGACACCTCCCCCTGGTGCGCCGTCACACCCATCTCTGCGCAGACGGTCTACCAAATTGTCAAATTGGCAGCACACAGCGGTATGCCGGACGAAATTAACACTGCGCGGGGAGCGCCAGGCTTGCGCTCCCTGCGCTGCGCCACGAAATTAAGGCCCTATATCTCAAGACTTCTGTTAACTTTGCTCAGAGATCCGTTTACTGGCTAATTAGATGCAGAGTATGGTGGGTTATGTCTGTCATACCCAAACAAAGCTTCAGAGGGTAAAAAAAGCGGGAATACTCTGTGGACTAAAAAAGTTTGTTTACATTCGTCACATCTCTTTTCTATAATCTTCCTTGATGAAGAATAAAGGAAAAGCGATGTGACAAGGGTAATTTTCAGCATTCTTTTTAATTAAGTCCTGTCTCAAATTTTAACCCATCTGGTCCGACAATAATAGGTAAAACTCAAAAACACATGACCATACCTGAGCATCTAAACGAGGCTGATCTGTATCCACGTCCCCCTCCTCCAAAAGATTGCCGTCACATTGTGACACAGACGATCCCTGAACAGGTGAACATGCTGTCCTGTTGAGGGTATCAAGCTCAGACTTCTCTGGGGAATCAACAACCAAATCTAGACAAAAAGAGAGCAGACTAGTCATTAGAGAGCTGACTAGGCCTGGGTGATATGGTCCAAAAGTTATATCTCAACTTGCTTTACATGAATTACTTTATTCAATATATTTCTCAGTATTTGTCGCACATAGTCATGCAGGTTAAAGAAACTTAAATCAGGTTTCCTTCAGCACAAATAGTTGCATAATCCTTAGGTTTGAGGCTCTGGTACAAAGAATTATGGCCAACATTGTAAGAGAGGATGAGGATGATTTCTTTAGTTCTTTAGTTTCATTTTGTATGTATTTCTTTTAAAAATTACATAAAGTGCTAATATTAGTCTAGAAATAGATAACATAACATAATACAGTAATAAAGAAAGCACAACAAGCACACAGGACTGTTTAGAGGCACTTGGAGAGTTTATCTGATGTCTGTAGCCAGAGGCAGGCAAATGCCAGCAGTTGACTAGCAGTGTCTGAACTAAGTTCATTAACGGTGGTCAAGCTCTTCCCATCTTGTCACTGCACACAAGAAAGAACAGACTGTTCTTGTCAAGGACTCAGGAGTGAGGCAGGACACAAAAACAAAATAAGGTTGGCCTTTCCCTTTAAGCTTTTTCTCCACCATGTTGGGCATTCTCTGCACTGAGTGGCACACTTGATGCTATTCAGTCGCCATACAGACCTAACTAATACTGTCTCAACCTGTATCTTGTTTGAAAATATGTTGACATTTAAAAAAAATACTTGATATCTTCCAGCCCTAGTGCTAATGAGAATTAGGGAAAAAGACCACGGCACTCCTATGTTAGCTTTTTGTACAGATGACAAAATCAAATCACTGCTTTCTTCTGTCAAGAGCAATATTATCTTAGATTTCATAGGATGGCAGCCTGGTACTAGCGGAGGGATATGCAGCCCACTCTGCATCACAAAACAGGTCCAAACACAGGGACTTTGTTGAGAAAAAGTGAAACGGAGTAAGGAATCTTATTGTATCTGAAACTTTGTTTGTAGTTTTTCCCTCACAGTTGGATACATATGAGGCTTTCGTTGGCGCTGTTGGCTGCTATGTATCTCCTATTGTCCGTATCCAACTACCTGCCCACAGGGACAGAGCTGGCCAGCTGCTTTATTGATAAATTAATTTGCGAGTGCATTGACCTCACTTCAGAAAACTTAAACCGTCCCTTTATGTGAAATTCCTCTCTGAAACTTGGATGATGTTTTTTTTAATAAGTAATTACACCCCATGTAGCACAGCTTCTGTTCAGAGAGACCCCTAAATCAAAAACCTCTTTTAGAATAGATTTAAAGATTCTTTTTATTGGTGTTTCAGTCTCTTAATGGTCTTGGTTCATCCTGTTTACCTGATCTGCTTTTACCATATGAGCCCAGTAGAGCCCTCAGGTCTTTAGGTAGTGGTCTTTAAATAGTCCCCAAAGTTAAAACCAAAACATATGGTGAAGCATCATTTCATTATTATGACCCCTGTCTGTAAAAGTCTATCTGAAGACCTTAGAGCAGAAACTACTCATATTTTTAAAAGAAAACTTAAGACCTACCTTTTTAGTCTGGCTTTTAGCTGAATTTTGTTTGACTGTCTTTATTTGCATTATACATGTTTTACTCCATTTTAGTTTCACAGTTACTAATTTATGTTTGATCACTTTTTACTTATTTCCTTTAAGTATTGGGTTTTAAAGACTTTTATTTATTTATTTATTCATTTATTTATTTTATCAACTTTTAGCATTTTATTAGCTTTGATATATCCAATCTTGGTTTTAGCCATTTAGAGCTCCAATTTCATAGACCAGGCACAGGCGCGGTGCACTTGCCCTGCGCCAGGCCTGCGCCAACAGGGTGTGTCCAGCACACTTTATAAGTTTCCTGCATGGCACACTGAGGCGCATCCATGCATCTGTCCCTGCCCTCCGTGCAAGTGCCGGAGAGGGAGGAGAAAAGGCGTGAGTGGGTTTAACACAGCCAAGTGTTGTCTTCACCAATCAAATGAACGCCTTTCCTTGCCTTTAAATGCACTGTGGGCGAGGCGCACTGACTGATTGGTTAGACTTATCCCTGCCACAGTGGCCACCATGTGCTGGAAATACCGGGTAGTGGAGACGGTCACTTTTACAGCAACTGGGAGAACAGAGGGGCCATAGGGGCCACATCGGGGCTGCGTCGGAGGCCACAATGCGTGTTACCATGTGGACCACCTCGTGGGACAGATGTAACCTGTTACTGTGTAATGAATAGGAGAACACAATTAAGTGACAGTTACATTTATATAAAGCAGCAGGCTAATCCATTCATTATGCTAGTGATCCACCTGCATTCCTGGTCGGTCAACGCCAAATAGCAGAACCTTTGGTGATAAATCTTCTCCTGGTATCTCCTCCTCACCCTCCTTGCAATAATGTACTCCATCTTTTTAGGTCACATTAAGGATAAAGAATAAAACAGAGAAATATGGGCAACCACAGGTAAATCCTTAAGACACCGAGTGACACACATTTATTTTCTCTTTCTTTTTCTCACTCTTTTCTTTAAATTTCATGAGATGAGAGAAGCGGGATATATACTTCGTACCAGATGGTGAGGCAGTTTGTTGTTGGCTTGTGAGATGTGCATCACACTCCAGCTGCCGTCAGATTAGGTTTCCATTATTACAAACGACTTTAATCCGACATCAGATGTGACGGGACAATTAATATACATACAAATGTATATGCTGGTTCAGACAGGAACAGAAAATATTGATTGCTTTAATGGTTTATTGCATTGAAATTTACCTGACACTCTGGAGACGTGCCTCTGAGGTTTTGGTGACGTGTGCGCACTGTGCACTTGTCAGCAAAGCTCGCCTGCTCTAACCTGGTCTAATTTTGGTGCAAGCTTTTAGCGCACCATCCGTGCAGTTTTTTGGCACGAAATTGTCACTGCGCTTACCTGAATCTGTTGGCACATCCCCCTTAGCTCCTGTGTTTCTTCACTTCTAACTCAAGATAGTGTTTCCTCAGTCCTCTATTGCTGAATAGTCCTGACTTGTGTCCTTGTGTGTGTGTGTGCTTGGTAGAATGTTTGTGCTTGAATGCGTGTGTGTGCACGTGACTGGCTGTCTGTGTTAAATGTGGGCTGGGAGGATGGGTGGGGTTTCATATTTTTTATTATTTCATTTTATTTTATTGTCATTTTTTACTTATTATTTTCCCCCGACTCCTATCTGTTTGAGTACTTGAATGTTCAGCACTTTGTGCTACATTTTTATGTATGAAAAGTGCCTCTTTAAATAAAGTTTGATTGATTCATTGATTAAAAATGTGATCCATTGAGGTCTTGGCAGAGGAGCTTCACCATGACAATGGAAAGTCTCAGACCTCAGACAAATTATGGGGCTCAATGTCTCAAACATGTACACTGATGAATTCATCATCTGGATCTGTTTGGCTTCATGCAGCAGACCACTTCACTCCCTGTGCCTTTGTAAAGCTATTACAGGTGTCAGCTGCTTCTGTGGGCGGGTCCACGAGCATGTACGCATCACGCTCACACAACTTTACCTCCATGCTGCTGCTCCTGCTGCTGCTGTTGGGGGCCCTCCTGCTTTGATGCTGCCTGGACTTCAGCATCTTCTCTCGTTTTCTCAATGAGCTCTGGTTCTGTTGTCATGGCTACAGAGGAAAGTCCATCCTCCTCATCAGAACTCCGGGGATCATCCTTTTCCTCCTCTCCTTCCTCATTATCTTCCCGTTCCTCTCCTTCACTGGCATTGTCCATTGGCTCATCCTCCTGAAGAGAAGCGGACAGCTGCTGAAAAAATCATATGGAGTTGGAATTGAATAAATGTGTGCACTGTATTTGGCTGGAGTTTGATAGCTGTGGAATATTTTGAACATATGCTTTTACTTTTAGAACCAAACAGCAGAGATCTCACCAAATCCCAGCGAGAGAAAAACAGAAAGCAGCACTGTCTCTGCAGTCAGCCAACATGAAAAGGCTCCCAAATGTCAGAAGAGAGGTCGTCATGACCCGTCATGTTAGCACTGAGATGTTGCATTGGTATTATTAAGGTATATAAACCCTGTGGTCACTTCTTACAGAGTGTGGAGCTGTCTTGAAATATATGGCTTTTTAACATTATTACCATGTGTCCATTTTGCCCTTTCCACATACATGTGTGACCTGTGTCCTTCGATTTGTACATACATAGATGATGGCTCCCAGGGTCCAATGCAAGGAATTGCACTTGACTCTAGCTGCCAAAACTTCACTTTAGTGGTCACATTCATAAGCTTCATTAATGCTACTGTAACTATATTGCATGACTCATGATGATTTAATGCATGAATTAAGGTAGGAGGCATAGTTATGTCTTGTTACTCATCATTGACAATGTGTAGTCACAATGAATTTATTCAGTGAGTTCATCTTAAAGAGATCATTAGTTAAGGGGCACTGATTCACATAAGTCGATGATGAATTACACTAAACCTGCAGGCCATAAAGGTTTATTTTTGGACTATTTTCTGACTCAGTAAATGAGTTTTTTTTATGTTAATAAGCCATTTATCTTACATGTTTTACACCACTGTAAACACCACAAAAAGCAGGGAAATTAGTGTTTGGGGAGGGGAATTGTTTCCTAGTTGTAACAATGCTTCTTGACAATACATTTTAAACACTGAAAAGTCAGTTTGCTTTCCTTTTAAATGGTCCCACATTTGTAAAACCATATTGTCAACTGCCAACCGAACTATCCTGACTCTACCCTTAATTTACTTGTGCCCCCCTTGTATTTTTTTCTATGTCAGAGTCTTGGTGAGACAAAGTGTGAATGCAGCAGTAAATTATCAGGGTGATTCACTGAGGGTGGGTGGGGAGGACTGATGACGTTATCCTTTGCAACCAGCGCGACAATGGAAAAGGAGACTTGACATGATGAATAAAAACAACTGCTGTTGTGGGAGACGTTCCTTTGATTGAGAGGAGAGTCAAACAAACCCAAATGTGGATCTGAACACTTTAAAGTGTTTTTTTTCACTGGACATCATCAAAGTTCTTTACATGTCCAAAAATTAAAAGTGAGTTGTGCGGCGCCGGCATGATGGATGGATGGATACAGAGCTAAGACACTGCAGCTTTTTTCTCTGATATAGGAGCCTTTTTGTTTGCATGTTCTTCCTGTGCATTTGTGCTCTCCCTGGGTACTCTGGCTTCCTCCCACTGACCAAAAACACTCAGTTAACCAATGACTCTAAACTGCTCCTAGGTATGAGTGTGAGAGTGAATGTCTGTCTCTCTATGTGGCCCTGTGATTGGTCTACTAAACTCAGCTAGAAAGAAAATGACAGCTCCTGCAGTAGAGACTCTTTGTAAATATAAGATATTAAAAACAACTTGATGGAGTATTTCTTTCCACACAGCATATTAATTGACTTTACCTAATGGAGAAGGAGTGGGATTAAATAAGTTTGTACTTCTTCCCACTCCTTTTCAGGCATGTGTGTGAAATCAACTGGTGTTATTTTCTACTGAGGGGACTATAATTACTTTTGTATCGGTATTTTGCTACATTTGTATAAATGTAATATATAACATTTATTTCTTGCTTGTTCAAAATAAACAAGTACTACTACTGCTATGTGAAAAAACACACCATATTCAGTGTTTTTCAATCTCCCGTTCACTTAAAGCTGCAATCACACCAAACACGACTTGGCGACGGAGTTCTCGTCGGTCATCCAAGTTGCATCACGTTCCCTTATTTTGGTAATGGTCGGCATTGCTCAATGATGTCCCGCCTGCTCGAGTTTCACCATGATCATATCATATATCATATAGTAGGATGTATTAGCTTACATTATATCCTTTTCACTCACCTACCAACCACAAAACACTGCAGCTGATGGCCCTGCAGCAGCATCGTCTGTGAGTTCTCTGCAGTAATGTTTAGGCAGAACTAATGTTCTCACTGACTAATGTTTACCACAAGGACATGGATTGTCACACTGAGACCAGAATAAAAACTGTCTGTTGTGGGTGTTGTCACACACCCACACAATGCTGACTGGGTGTCGCGGCACAGCCACAGGCAATGTCACCTGAAGAATTCAAACTTTTCAAATTTGGCGACTGAGTAAAGAATGACCAAGTCACCCAAATCCGTCACATTGCAGAAGGGTTAACCCCGCCCCATCACAGCTGTACACTGACTTTCCATGGGAATGTAAAGGTCACACAGGTCGCCCAAGTCGTATTTGGTGTGTAGGTGGTTTAAGTCAGACTATCACCACCAACAAGTTGCACTAGCAGTAGAAGCTGCTAACTTCTGGTCACGGTAGGAGTTTAGCTGAGCTCAAGTTCACATTTTTTTTGTAAGATGAATCAATCATGCTGATATTTTTTTCTTTTTTGGTTATAAGTCCAGACAGCACCCCAGTCCCCACAATTCACTCTGCAGTATATATTTTTGTAGATCACATAATTTATTTATGGATATCTCCATTAATATTTGCTTTTTAGAATAGTTTCATAATGTGATCTCATAAACATTTTGAATTGAAATTATTTAACCCTTTCATGCATGGTGTTGACGACAGTGGGCAGATATTTGAATACAGTTTATACCATTTAGGTTGCAATGTTATATCCCAACCACCAGGCAAACTCCGAAATAATTGTTTCAAGTTGCATAAAACAAAATCTTTTTTGCATCATATTGTCAAATTGAGATATAATAACATGAATCCAAAATGGCCACCAAAGGGGAAAATGCAGCACATCCTTTAGGAAAAAGTGTTTAATCCTTCTATTCTCAATTAATCAGCTTGGTAAAAAATATATATTGAAATTTAAAATATGTTAGGAAAACTTTATGCAGAGTTTAAAAACACATTTCTTTGATATCTTGTGATCAAAAATTCAACTGTCCGCTCCAGTGGACCTTATGCACTATAGGATATACTCAGCATATTGTGCCTGTATTCAGATTTCATATTTTTATTAAAAATGTTGTGCATTTCACAAGTAAATATTTAAATTAAGCATCAATATTAAATATACTCTATAATATTTTAATTAAGCATATTTATATAATTTACTTTAGATTTAGCATTTTATTTCAATGCTAACACTTTTATTCATTGAGTTTTTTAAAAGCAGAGGCCCATGTGATGATAGGAAAGCCTTTAAATGTAGGGGGACTGTGCATGTTTTTAAAATTTGTTCTTAAAGTTTTCTAAAGTTTGTTAATACAGTGTAATTGCACATAATAACACATTCATCCAAAGTATCATGTTCTCTTTCAGAGACTGAAGGCCAGCTAGAGCAACAGGGTGACTGAGAAAATTCAAGAAGGGAGTGACACTGTCACATGATATTTTTTATTTTTCTCATATATATACATGTAAAGTTTATTCAAATAACTATTTATACCTTGGTCACATGGTGTTCACTGGCCATGTACATAACTACCTCACTATATGACATATTGAAAAAAATGCATACGATTATTTAACTTATTTAAAAATAAAAAATAAACATTTAAAATTATTCCTGTGATTGAATTCATGCATGCAAGGGTTAAAGAAAAAAAATAAATAATGACAACATTTGAATTTACATTCTTTGTATTTTTTTTTTTCATTGTTTGATTTTTGCAGTGGTGGTTAATAAATAAGTTTGACAATATGTCTCATAAGAAGAGCAATAAGGCAGATTTTTATTTTTATATATTTCTAAAGATTTTTAGGGAGTTACCTGTTGTGGATTTGTGCTTGAAGAGAAATCCTGTCTTTTTGCTACTTTTTGTCAGTTTCTTAATATTTTTTTACACTCTTTTGTATTTACTATACAGAATATTATCATGTATGTGAAATATGTAACATCATTGACATTTATGTTGACATATTTAGTTTCTTTTCTGTTTGTACACTCAAAACTATCAAATGGAGTATTTTTAAAAAAAAAAAAAAAACAAGCATATTCACATCTGTATATAAAATATTTTTTATACTTTATTCTCCGAAAACTGTGGAATATGGACCCATCAAAAACCATAACTGATAAGCAAAACTGGAAGCAAAATCAATTAAAAAGATATCTTAATAACAAATAAAATGGCTGAATGAATAAATCTCAAGACTTTTGTGTATCATTTTTTCACTAGTAAAAAGTGCAACAACCCAACCCAGTCTTTAAGAAATAAGATATTTGCAAAGTAAGGGTCTAATTGTGTCAGTCTGTTGGGAGATTTGTTATTGCATACTTCATGGGCACTGTGATGGAATTCAAAGAGTCTCCTGCACTAATAAAGGTCTAAAATCAGCACTGGGCCTCGTTTTGGTTTCTGTCTGGGGCCTCTAAATGACCAAATCCGCCCCTGTAGGCTACGTGATCATGAGTTCATCACAAACCACTAAAGACTTGTGCAGACCCCCTGTGCCCCCCGGACGTGCTGTAAATATTATGTTGACGTGCTCACCTTTCTGTCCGTGTGTCTGTCCTGCTGCGCGCTCTTGCCAAGTCTTGGAGCGGACGCGTCCTGCGGCTCCTCCGGCACCATCCCCCTCAGTGGGAGAGTGATGTTCCCGCAGCGGGTCCTGCGCAGCCTGCCCCTCGCCACCTCTCTCTCCATCACCACTTTGACTTTGCCTCGGGTCAGCTTCTCCTCCGACAGCCGCTCCTGGCTGCTCAGATATCCCAGGATCTCCTTGAGCCCGAGCGGCTTCATGTGGCCTCTGGAGGCGGCGGCGGAGCTGGAGCCCCCTCCTCTGAGGCTCCTCTCGGACAGGCTGCGAACTGAAGCCACCAGCCTGTCGCCGAGGTTGGAGGAGTTGGCGTGGCTCCCCGCTGTTTTGGTGCCCCCACCCCCGACTTTAACTTTGGGCTTGAGGGGCGCAGTCTGCCTTGGTGTCTGCTGCTGGACGCTGATGACGCCCCCGGAGCAAGTTTTGTTGTGGGTGTCAGTCCCGGGGAGGCTCGGGACTTTTCCCCCGCGAACTGCGTCGCCTCTGCTCGGCGTTGTCCCGCTGGCATCCCCGCTGCCGTGTGCGCTCGTCCCCCGCTGCTCTAATCCCTTCTCTCTCACTGCACTTGCTTTCTCCTCTTTACAGCCGCTCCCGACATCGCAGCCCGTTGTTGCGCCACAACTGAGGCACCCGTTTCCGCTACTGGAGGCAGGCTGGGGCTTCTTCCCCGAGCTGCTGGCTGCTGTTTGAGTGAGGGGCTCCGGGCTGGGCTCCGAGTCCTCCTCCCCCTCCTCCTGGTCGGTGAAGCTGTGCGCGCTGTCGCCGTTGTTGTTCATTTGGTCGTGCTTGGTCCGCTCCCTCGCTGCCTCCGCGCCGCCGCCGCCGCCGCCACCACCGCTCCCGCCGCCGCCGCCAGCGCCCGTAAACTCACTCTTCTTTCGGCTTTTCCTCTGCACCTTCGCCGCGTTTCGGTACGATATGGAGCCCTTGTAGCTAACTTTGAGCACCGTCTGCTCTTGAATCAGTTTCTCCAGTTCTGTCCTGGTTCGGTCCGGGTCCGAGCCGTGACGTCTCCGAACCATTCGGCAAATCCTCTCCAGATCCGGACGAGCTTTCCTGGAGCGGAGAGAGTCGATTGTTTCCAGGATCCACTCTCGGTACTTATTGGGCTCGGACATCTTCCCCCTGCTGTTGGTGTGGATGTGAGGGTTTTTTTTGGCCCGGGTGCGTCTTTCCCCCCTCTCTCTGTTGTTTCACAAGTGACGCTGCTGTGTCAAAGCTGGAGAGCCGGAGCGCGATCCTCGGCTGGAGAATGAGGACGGAAGCCCGGCTGGTACGCTCGCATTCGTTGGACACATTGTGCGCTTAAGGTGGACCGAAGATGGCGACGAGGTCTCCAAAGCAAAGCGCAAATGGCATTTAAGGTGGTATTGGTCGCATTTTTACGCACCCGAGCGCATTTTCTTTGTTCGCGGCGTCGTCCTGCTCAGTTTGTTGGAGCAGGTTTTGATACAGAGACAAAGCGAAGCTTGGAGCAGACGCACAGAGAGGAGACGCTCAGAGTCTTTGCTGTTATTTTAGAGAATCTGACGGAGCTGGGCGGTCAACAGATGGGTGGATGGCAGCTCAACTCCACATCAGGCGGCAGTGATGGATGTCTGACCTCCAGGAGACGACATGGGACACCGACCTCCGGGATGAGGGTTTTATACCGCAGCCGCCTCTGCAGAGGAGCATCAGGATCAAACAGGGAGAGGTTTTTGTTCTGCACTTTAAAGTGCTGGCAAAATGTCGCCGAGAAGCCAAGATTACAAATTAAAGTTTAACACAGTTTCAAGAACAAATTCAAATGTTAAAAATGCTGAAAGTCAAAAGTTCAAAAACAATTTGTAAAAAGAGGAAAGTGTTCAATGGACAAAAAACAGAGAGCAAAGTAAATACATTTCTGAACATTTTCATGTAAAACATGTAGGACTTTTTTAAAAGATTGTATGTGATAAAAAATGGAAATAAGCCCCAACTGTCAGAAATATAGAACTTGGAAAGAAAGCAGAAATGCTGGGAAAAAGTCACACTAACAAGTTTTAATTCAAAATGTGAAAATCGAGATTGTTGAAAAGAGTTTAAAAAAAGACATTTTGAGAAGAATCAATTTAAAAAAATAATGAGTAGCATTGAGGAAAAGACAAAATGTTGAATGAGTCCAAAAGTTAAGAATCAGGTAAATATGTCAGTGAAGTCATTGTTAAAAGAAAAATCACACTGTTAAGGAGAAAGTCAAAATACAAAGAAGAGACTGAAATACAGAACATTATTTTTTTTTCCATTTTTAGAAATATATAAGACAAAATCAGAAACATTCATTATAAAAGAAACATAAAAAATACATAACTCAAGTTAAAATGTAAAATTGTTTAAAAAAATACAAGTATAGGGTGACATCAGGTAAATTGGGCCATCAGGTAAAATGAGCCATTTAAGCTTTAGATGTCCCAGCCACTCTGATTTTAAGAGCCAATGACAGCGAATGGTTTAAAATGGTTGACACAACTGTACTTGACAAGAAACAACAGATTTGTTTGGTCTGTAGTTGTTGTTGTGGGAGGATTTAAGACTCAAATCCACACTGCACCAGAAAACTGCATGGTGAGTTGACTGGCATAGGGATTTCTGATAAAAGTGATAAGGATGATAACTCAATTTAAAAAACATGCATATATAAAATGTTTGATGCATAATATCTGTCTTGATGACACCTATTAGAAATAATGCTTAAAGTGTGGTATTTGAACATATTTTTTGGAATATTGATGCTTTTGTTAGTGGCCCATTTTAGCTTAACCTATTCAGTTAAGTTGGGCCCCCGGTTTCAGCTAAAATGGGCCACCCTTTTTATCAGCAACAAACGCACACATGCACATGTTTGGAGGGAATGGGGCCTGTATGTGGCCTGATGAGCAAATCAGTTGGTGTTCATTTATTCATTCATCATTTACTATGTAATTAATTGTCCCGATAAGATGAAATTGTTCTAACAAAGTATGTTGCCATATTGACAGTTGTTTTACAATAAAAATTAATGACTATCCCTTTGCAGCTGGACTGGCCCAACTTACCTGATAAGCGTTCCATTTTACCTGATCGGCTGGCCCATTTTACCTGAACTCTGCTTGTGTAAAAAAGTTGGCACAGCTGACCTATCAAGACCTGTAGGGCCTATAAAAATATATTTACTGCACAATTCCAACACAATATGTAAAGAAAACAACCATTATTAGCCATAAAACCACATTTTTTAAAAGATTGTATGTGATAAAAAATGGAAATAAGCCCAACTGTTATAGCTTGGAAAGAAAAGAATGAGATTTCAGAATGTTAGACATAAATAACATAAATAAATTTAGAACATGTTAACACGTCAAGAATAAAGAGTATTTCAAAGAGAGTTAGTTTAAAAAAGTTACATTACCGTAAAGCTAAAATTTTAAATGACAATGAAGTCATTGTCAAGACAATAAACAAATGTTGATGAAAAATACAAAGAAAATGAAAAGAAAATCCAAAATATCAAAAGGATAGAATATAGTAAAAGTGTCTGTAAAAGTCAAAATATCAATAATAGTCAGAATGTTAAGTGAAGGCCAAACATCCACAAATTCAGATATTTACAATTCCATTGTAACATCGCTAAAAATGTAATGTGTAAGAAAATAAGTCAAAGCATCATGAATTAATAAATTCATAATAATAAATTCATAAATCAATACAAATAATTAAGTAAAATATGGAATGATTTAAAAAAATATATAAAAATATACATAAAAACAGAGTTGATTTAAGTACACAAGAAAAATGACAATTGATCAAAGAAGAGTGAACTGAAAAATCTATATATCAATGAAACAATCAATAAATAGTTAAATCGTCTACAAAGCAATCCAGTAAACCCCCAATATCAGGTGACAGTGAATATGTCTGACCTCCAGGAGATGACATGGGACTCCAAACACTGAAATGTTCTTTTCTTTTCTTTGTTTTTTTGTTTATTTTTTGCATACTGCAACTTTGCTTTTGTTTCGCATACTGTATACTACATGATAACTCAATTTACACATGCAGTATACAGTCATGGAAAAATTATTAGATTGTTTTCTTCAATTTCTTGTTCATTCTAATATCTGGTACCACTAAACGTATAATACAATGAACACAACAAAAAATGCAGCTGGTCACATAATACTTTATGTCCTATTTGACATTCTTAAGCAATTGATTCCCAGGGTATAAAGAGGCCATTTCATGTCACAAGCAGCACTGCACATGCAAAGGCCTGTATGTGGCCTGATGAGCACAACTCAGAAGTTGGTGTTCATTCTCATTCATAATGCCTAAAACAAAAGAATTATGTGAAGCCACAAAGGCAGCCATCTTGGCACTGCTGGAAATTGGCATGAGTGAGAGACAGGTAGCTAAAAAACTGAAGATCTCCAAGACAGTTCATTACAACAAAAAAAAACAAGCTGAACATGGCACTACCAAATTGCTACCTGGCCGTGGCAGGAAACGCCTTTCTACCCCACGAGATGACCGTGCACTCATCCGCTTCCTGTGTCAGGAATCGCCGCCAGACCTCCAGGGACCTTAAAATGAGTGGGCACTGCCGAAAATGTGACTTGTTCAGCAAGGACAGTTCGAAACCGACTTTGTTGAAGCTGGTTTGAAGTCACACAGACGCATAAGAAGCCCTTCATCAATGAAAGGCAGAGGAAGGCCCGGTTACTCTTGCTCGAGACCACAAGGATTGGACTGTTGATGATTGGGCTAAGGTTCTTCAGTGATGAATCCAATTTTGAATTGATGCCCACTCCAGCCAACTTACTGGTTAGGAGGAAGCCTGGAGAAGCTTACAACCCAGACTGTCTTGCCCCTACAGTAAAAACATGGGGTGGATCAGTCATGATCTGGGGTTGTTTCAGTCTGAGAACAGGGCAAATGCAGTTGTGTGAAGGCTGAATGAACCAGGTCAAGGATAGATAGTAAAAAAAGTCTGTAAAAAGTCAAAATATCAATAATAGTCAGAATGTACAGGACTACCAAACAGTCTTCTTCCATCAGCTGGAAAACTCTTTCCTGCCTCGAATGACTGGATTTTCCAACAATTCCCTTGCCACACGGCAAAAATGTAATGTTTATGGAGAAACAACATTCGCATGCCTTGGCCTGCTCAATCACCAGATCTTAATCCAATTGAAAACCTGTGGAAAATCATCAAACTCAAAATGGAGAACCACAAGCCCAAAAACAAAGAAAATTTGTTTGAATTTGTCCAACAGGAATGGGCTGCTGTGACAGCAGAACAATGTCAGAAGCTGGTGGAGAGCACAAGAAAATGACAATTGATCAAAGAAGAGTGAACTGAAAAATCTATATATCAATGAAACAATCAATAAATAGTTAAATCGTCTACAAAGCAATCCAGTAAACCCCCAATATCAGGTGACAGTGAATATGTCTGACCTCCAGGAGATGACATGGGACTCCAAATGAATAGTTCTTAGTTCTTAAATTAAACTCTCATGAGCTATTTTTGTTGTTATCATTATAATTGTCCAAACAAATGTACCTCAAGGGTGATACTGTATACTACATACTACATTTTGGGCGAATCAGTACACACTGCTAGTATACAGTAGTAGGCAAATTAAAAAATGGCCAATGTTCACCAGCAAGTGAGGATCATGATGACCTTTGTCCTCCAAAAGTTTATCAGGTCACCTTTTAGAAAGATGAAATCTTTAGAGACAACAATCACTGCAAAAAAACCCAAATCTAGGTGAAAGTGTTTGTCCACCTTCAAGTCAAAAATACCTCCCTGGACTTACTTTGAGCCACAATTTCCTGATATGTCTGGATTAAGGTCTTTATTGAAGATATATGAACTAAAAATAAGGTAGTAGTCGCTTGTAATTAGTCAGCAAACTGACAGTGAGATGAGATAAATTAAACTTAAAGGGCGTCTTCAAGTGTTTTTTTTTATCCAGGGCAGATTTTATACCTGAGTTTTAAACCCTCACTGACTCAGACTTGCTTGTTTCTTTGGCAGATATTTTTATGTAATCAAAATCAGTTTAGTGCCTTATTTTGCCTTTTATTCCTAAAAGTAAGATATTTAAGCTAAGTGAATGTTGATTCAAATGTGCTTTAGATATTTTTGACTTTAAATTAGACAAACACATTTGCTGAGATCTTAGTTTTTCCAGAGATGCACGCAAGGTTTCAAAGAAATCCTGATAATAACACTTGAGATGCTGCTCTAACAAGCAAAGCATAACATTTCTTTTCTGTGACCTTACTTACTTGTACAAGGTTGAAGAAAATCTACATCAGACCTCTCATTCATCTTCTTCTGCGTATCTGCACCGGGCTGCAGAGGTAACAGCACAAGCAGATCAACACAAATCCCCTTCACACATGCACAAAAGCCCTAAATTTATTCTGAATTTCCCAAAGTTAGCTGCATGTGCCAATGCAAACCTCAGGAGTTTCTACCCTGAAACTAACCTGCTACCCCTAAGTACCCCGCTCCCCACATCCCACTCTGACATGAAAACTGCACATCTCTCACTTCCTGCTTTGAGGAACTAAAGAATATAATAATAATAATAATAATAATAATAATAATAATAATAAACTTTATTTGTATATCACCTTTAAAAACATAAGTTTACAAAGTGCTTTGACAGCAGGCAGGAACATAAGACTACAAAGCACAAGAGTTTAAATGCAAGAAAAAAAGAACAACCGAAAAAGGTTCAATAAAATCAAAGAACATTTAGGACATACACAAATGGCAAAATGAAGCTGAGAAAGTTCCACAACACATAAATCAGTTAAACCCCAAAAGTAGGCACAATGATCCAGGCCCCGTCACTAAACACGGACACAGTGGAGGCCCCGACCCCACAGGGCTGGAGACAAAACACACCAGAATACAGAAACACACAAGAGGCTGAAGACTCAAGTGTAAACTGCACCCTGATGGTTCTATCTAACATGCAGGGGTGCTATGTCCTGTGACTCCAGCCCCATGATTTACAAGGCCCCCTCCATATGTCACAGGAGCCCAGACAATACAGGGACACTGCTACATATAATGAGACCATGAGGACCAATAAAAAAAAAAAAAAATTAAAAAAGCAATATAAAATAGTAGAGATGAAAAAAGAGATAGAACAATGACACATTGACCTTAAAGGAGACATATCATGCTGATGCATGATTTAATACTTACATATAATATAATAAATTTGAAAACAAGACCTTACACCCCCTTAATTTTCAAAAAATGAGATATTGTATTTTTTCTGATGTCCTAGAACGAGATTTGATGCCTCTGAAAATAGGTCATTGCGAGATGTCCGCGAGATTTCAAACGTCGTGACGACACGAGGTACCTTTCTTTTTATTGGAGTAATCTGATAAAACACTTCCTCCTCTGTGATGTCTGTCAGCCCCAAACCCTCACCGAGGAACAAATCGGGCAGCAGGGGTATATAGCTCCCTAGCTCACTCCCCCTCATTACCAGCTCTGGCCTGTAGGGGGACTCAATACGCGGTCGCTGCATTGAGCCTGCCGGAAAATACAGTAGAAGAAGAAGGACAGGCTGGCTCTACCCCCGATAGAACTGACCAATCAGAGCACAAAGGGCTGTGATGTTGCGAGGTAACTGTAGGTCATCCTGCGATCCGAGTGTTTCAACAAGGGCTTCATAGTGGCCTAAAATGAGGATTTTGAGAACGCTATTGTGGGGCAATGAAGGAACTAAATGACTTGTACTGAGGGCAGAAATGCTTTACAGGCATCCTAGTCTGGCATAGTGAAAAGGAGAAACAAGCATGATATGTCTCCTATAAAAGTTTTAAATAAAGAGATTAAAAGTATGACGCAAGGTAAAACAATCTGAATTAAAAATAAATTAAGACACCAGTCTGTTAAAATAACAAATAAGAAGTCAATAAAAGATGAAGCTAAAATGATAAGAAAAATACCATCAGATAAAAGGATAAAAAAGACTGAGACACAAATAAAAGGAAAAGAGACTAAGACACAGAGAAAGAAGGAAAATAAAAGACTGAAAAGACGACATCACATAAAAGCAGTTCTGTAAAAGTGAGTTTTTAAAAGTGACTTAAAAGAAACAACAGACTCTGCACGCCTTATCTCTTCTGGCAGGTCGTTCCAAAGTCGAGGAGCTCTGATGGAGAAAGCTCGATCACCTTTAGTTTTGAGTCTCGACTTTGGAACGACCAGGAGGCCCTCGCCAGAGGACCTAAGGCTGCGTGCTGGCTGATAAGGGGTTAAAAGCTCTGAAATATAGCTGGGGGCTAAGCCCATGAGTAATTTAAAAACAATCAATAAAATCTTAAAATCAATTCTAAAACTGATAGGAAGCCAGTGGAGGGAGGCTAAAACTGGAGTGATGTGATGCCGTCTACTAAAACCAGTTAAAAGCCTAGCTGCTGCATTCTGGACAAGTTGGAGGCGAGAGAGATTTTTTGTTTAAACCAGGGAGGAGAGAGTTACAATAGAAGGAGTACCTTGGCATTTATAAGAAATTTCAGGATTGCATGTGTGAAAAGGGCTCCGTATTTCTCCGGCCCCCCCTAATATTTTCCAGCTCCTCATGAGGGATATCCAGGCGTTCCCAGACCAGGTGAAGAACATAATCCCTCAAACAAGTCCTGGGTCCGCCCTGGGGTCTCCTTCCAGTTGGGTCTGCCTGGAAAACCTCCATAGCAAAGTGACTAGGATGCCCAAACTACCTCGAGGAGCAGCAGATTTCCTTTTGCCCTGTACACACGGAGACTAAAACGTAACTGTTATAAAACTTTTCTTTTTTTTTTTTGTTAACACATTATCTTTCCTAAAACATGTCTGTCCACATAAAAACACTGAACTCTAGAAAGCACGTGGAGAACGCAAACCATCATGTGTAGCTCACATATTGCTGTTACATCTATTAGCAATAGTTTCATGATAAAGTCACCATCATCATATGATTCACTGACCCTAAAAATTCACACCTCGCACTCATTCACTTTGTCTAACGTTATTAGTTAGTACATCTAAGTAGTTTTAAGTTGGGCCATTACCAACATCTCCTCTTTTCAGCACAATCCGTCCTCTAGTTTTTGCATTATCTTGCAAAACAAACAAACAAACAAGCATATGCCAGCAAAAAAATAACCTCCTTGGGGGAGGTAATGATGTAGTTTACATGCCAGGCCTGTAAGAGGC
This sequence comes from Scarus forsteni, assembly GCA_036419115.1. Taxonomy (NCBI): domain Eukaryota; kingdom Metazoa; phylum Chordata; class Actinopteri; order Labriformes; family Labridae; genus Scarus; species Scarus forsteni. The sequence continues at coordinate 13,097,851 of JAZDUH010000471.1, forward strand.
GCTGTAACACTGCTGCAGACAAACACCAAAGCCAGAGAAGAAGGATCTGGTGATTTAGTGAAAGGATTGTGCAGCTGTGGATAAAACCATCATTGTTTGATGATGAATTCTTAGGGTTAGTTAATGAATTTTAACTTAGGAGCCTTTGGCAAATATCTATTTTTAACATCAAATTGCAAGGCGATTAATATCAATGAAATATGTGAAAATCCACCTAGTATTTTTCAGACTATGTAGGCTACATCATAAAATAATCAAATTACCTCCAAATGTAATAAAGTTGACATACTTGAGTTGACAGAACATGAAGTGTTATCAGTAACACCTTTAATGTAATGAAGAATCAAAATAAATACACATTATAGTGTAAAAACATGTTATAGAGCTGTGCATTCTGTCACAATTACTAGGTCTCAGAGTAGAGATCGCAGTGCATGATGGGTAATTCACAAAAACATTAGGGCAAAAGAGGCAGAGGATTGATATACAAAATATAAAGATGGGTTGGGATGGATGATAATAAAATAAACAATACTATGGTGAATGATTAAATAAAGTAGTCAAAATATTAAGGCTACATTCGGAATAATGCACAGCGTTATAAAGGAAGATTACAGACTGATTTTCAAAATGATTTTGTGAAAGATAATAAAGACGTGAAAAATACAATAGTAAATGAATTGATTAAATTCTTTGGAGAAGTGGGTCCTGATCTTGAAAAAAATATTCCAAAATCAAAAGAAAAAAAGGCTGAGGGCAAATCACTCAGAGGTAATGTTAGCAGTAATTTCTTGGTAAAGCAGAGATGGAAGAAATACATAATACAGTAAAAAAAAGTACAAATAAAGGATCAACTGATAGCTAAAGCACTGACATGATACTGATCTGATATTTATACAGTAAATTTAAAGGTGCTATGAGGAGAATCTATTATCGGGGACATTAAGACTCTGCTACCCATGAGCACGCGTGGCGACTGTCGTAATGCTGTGTTCCAGTAACCTCGGAACTGGGAGTGACATCTCTGACTTATCGGCGTTCCAGTTGAAGTTGGAAAAAAACATGCCGATCTACCAGGCTATTGTTAGCTGTTGTTAGCACGCCCTGCGTTGTTGTTCACAAATATCACATGAAGAATGTGATAACAATACAATGTATACAGCTGATCTCGAGCGACACACCCCAGTCAGAAGTGCAAATAAATTGATTATTACAGGAGCTAAATAACTGTTCACACTGGGGGCAGCCATCTTCGATTGTCAACTTGGGGGTGGCGAGGTTTCACCGAGTTCCCAGTAGGAAATTCCGACTTCGGGGGACGTTCCAGTTGCAGTTTCTTACTCGGAACACATAAATTCCTACTTCTGACTACAACTGGAACGCACCAAAAGACGTGACCCAAGCCAAAGCGTGTTTGTTGTGATGCTAATGAATGCAGCTCGACTAACCTATTTTGATGCTATAAAACTCAAAGTGTGTATTTCGATCAGGCATATATCTAAAAGTGAGACTTTTTTGTAATTACTTAGAAACTCCTCTCAGTCCCTTTAATGACATTTTAAGGAGTCATGACTAATTAAAATCGAAACTAGTAATCTCTCGATATATTTTGTTATTAAATGATAAAGCACTGTGCCTTTTGTATAACTCAGTGACTGTTCCATGTCTGACCTATTATATGGAGGTTTGGGGAAGTGCCCTTAACACATTAACTCATTGAATATTTGTTTTACAAAAAAGAGCCGTTAGAGTAATCAGTAGAAGTAGATATAGAGATTCATCATACCTGTTATTTACAGTCAAAGTTGTTAAAATTTTATGAATGGTGGATATAAGTATTCTTCAAATTGTGTTTAAAGCTCATTAGAAAACTTTATCAACAAACAGAAAAAATTTGAATAAAGAGAATCTGTTTAACTTAAAGAGAGCAGAGATCTTTAAAAAGCCGAGGCCTAGAACCAAACTGTTTGACTTATTTTATTTAGCGCCATCTGTTGGTGTGAACGCATCATGACACAGTATTTGTGAATTTGAACAACTTGATGCTCAAATGTAAAACAAAATAAAAAGAGGGAACTCTTTACATAGACAGGAATTTTTTTCTCCCTTCTTTGAATTTCACCTGCACTTTGCAAGGCTTTATGGAAGATGTGCAGGTACCAGGTGTCTTGGTATTCTAAGGCTGTGATCAAATAGTCACCTCCTAAGCCCTTTCCTATCTACTTTTCCTTAACCCTGATGGAAAACGTCATGAGGGTAAGGAAAGGAGAGAGGAGAATTCAGAAGGACTTAGGAAAGGGAAACTGCCAAGCAGAGACAATCCGACTACACCTTCACTACGCTACACTACACTGCGCTACGTCATCATGTGACGGTGGAGGTTCTGCTGCTTTGAAACTGCAATTTTTCGATGGTGGCCCACTAAAGACGCATCATAGAAGTGCACATGTATCATGTATCATGACAATGTTGTTCCCTACAGACAACATTGAACAAATAACCCTGTAGAAATTATATCCGCATAACCGATGTTGAAGTGAGGATTTAAGTAAATCTGTCCTCCCATTATCAACATGAACGCCAATCAGTGCATGAAAAAATGGGAACTGAATGAAAGAACGGCATAAATTGTTAAGACCACAATCTAATGGTGTACAAATTATTAATATTGAACCATGTTAAAAACATAATCAAGATCAAATGTCTCATATTCTGCTCTCTTCAAAGAATCAGACTGCTGGAAAGTTAAGGCAGGTTTTGGTAAACTTTTGAAAGGATCGAGCAGCAAAGGTAACTCACATGGTCTGTGTGATTTGTTCATCATTATTCGTAAAGACTGTTGCCGCGGAGAATTGTGGGACGGAATATTCTCCTCTCCTTTTGTAAAGGATGGTCCAGTGTATCCCATGCTAAAGGAGATAATAAAGGAAGCATTGAGCCTCCTTTCCTATGCATTTAAACTATTCAAATCATGAACTACTTTCGGTTCATTTCACTCCATTAGGAACCCTCCTAAGCAAAAATGACTTTTCGACCGCAGCCTAAGTTACACATCATTTGGGTGGGGGTAATAATCACTGCATACATTAAAATCATGTTTAAGTTATTACTGGACAAGAAAAGAACAATTTATCATCAATGTTCTTATGACTCAAGAAAACTATTATTTCTACAATGAAAAACAACTTTTGTGTTGTATATGGATATTTTCAATATCTGTGTTGGGCTCCTACGCTAAAATCCTTTGGTTGGTCTTAAAGAAGCTTCATATAAAATATGGAGCGGTTATCCTTTTGCACAGTCCATCTAAAAATGTACACAAAACTTCTGGACTAGATAGTGTATGCTAAGGGAGAGGTACAATGTCGATGACATCATTGTTTTTATAAAAGTGTGTATTTGTTGCACACATGAAAATACAAGGGTGGTGTTTTGGGATTTCTTCAATTTTAGAAATGTGCAGTTTTAGGTTACCATAGTGTCGTATCCGTGTGGACGAAACATCCATGCGATTAAAAAAAAAAGACATGCCTGAATTAAGCTCTGTGTGGACAACTTTTGAAGTCCCGTTGAATGTCTGAGCCCTTCACATTGTCTTGTAAGTTTATAAATAATAAGGTAAATAGACTAAAACTGATAAATCACCACAAAGAAGAGGGCCCTCAGTAGTTACCACATTGATGAGGGTTCTTAGTCATTACCACATGGATGAGGGCCCTCAGTTACTACCACACAGACAAGGGCCCTCAGTTTTTACCACACACAGATGATGGCTCTCAGTCTAGACCACACTGATGTGGGCAGTCAGACATCGTCAGACAGATGAGGGCCCTCAGTTAATACCACACAGATCAGGGCCCTCTGTCATGAGGGATGCCTCCACATGAAACCGGTTGTGTTATTTCACTGAATGAAAAATCCCATCAGATCATGACGGCGCCGCTGCACTATGCTGTGTAGAAAACATCCCAGGTGGGATCTCTTTGTCTTGCCAGTGACATTTAAGCCATTAGGATCATTAAGGTTAGATGTTTTTTTCTCTTTCAGTATCCTGTGTTTGGTGCTCCCTTGTAAAGTCCAGTTTGTAGAGTTGCAGGAGACAGGGACTTTGAAGAAGATTTTTGTACAAAACCTAAAACCAGTGAAGTTGGCACGTTGTGTAAATCGTAAATAAAAACAGAATACAATGATTTGCAAATCCTTTTCAACTTATATTCAATTGAATACACAGCAAAGACAAGATATTTAATGTTCGAACTGAGAGACTTTATTTTCTTTTGCAAATAATCATCAGCTTAGAATTTAATGGCAGCAACACATTGCAAAAAAGTTGGCACAGGGGCATTTTTACCACTGTGTTACATCGCCTTTCCTTTTTACAACACTCAGTAAATGTTTGGGAACTGAGGAGACCAATTTTTGAAGCTTATACAGGGATGTCCATGAAAAAGACATTGCTTGGATGGCAACATATGTTGCTCCAAAACCTGTATGTACCTTTCAGCATTAATTGTACCTTCACAGATGTGTAAGTTACCCATGCCTTGGGCACTAATACACCCCCATACCATCACAGATGCTGGCTTTTGAACTTTGTGCCTATAACAGTCCGGCTGGTTCTTTTCCTCTTTGGTCTGGAGGACACGACGACCACAGTTTCCAAAAACAATTTGAAATGTGGACTCGTCAAACCACAGAACTCTTTTCCACTTTGCATCAGTCCATCTTAGATGAGCTCGGGCCCAGCGAAGCCGGCGGCGTTTCTGGGTGTTGTTGATAAATGGCTTTGGCTTTGCATAGTAGAGTTTTAACTTGCACTTACAGATGTAGCAACGAACTGTAGTTACTGACAGTGGTTTTCTGAAGTGTTCCTGAGCCCATGTGGTGATATCCTTTACACAGTGATGCCGGTTTTTGATGCAGTACCGCCTGAGGGATCGAAGGTCAGGGCAGTCAATGTTGGTTTTGGGCCTTGCCGCTTACATGCAGTAATTTCTCCAGATTCTCTGAACCTTTTGATGATATTACGGACCGTAGATGATGAAATCCCTAAATTCCTTGCAATAGCTGGTTGAGAAATGTTTTTCTTAAACTGTTGGACAATTTGCTCACGCATTTGTTCACAAAGTGGTGACCTTGCCCCATCCTTGTTTGTGAATGACTGAGCATTTCAGGGAAGCTGCTTTTATACTCAATCATAGCACCCACCTGTTCCCAATTAGCCTGTTCACCTGTGGGATGTTCCAAATAAGTGTTTGATGAGCATTCCTCAACTTTCTCAGTCTTTTTTGTCACTTGTGCCAGCTTTTTTGAAACATGTTGCAGGCATCAAATTCCAAATGGGCTAATATTTGCAAAAATTTGGGTCTAACACTTGACATTTTTTGTTTGATAACCCTCAGATCTTAGGAGAAATTCAAAATTACTCTTTTGTTTTAGCTGTACAATCCTACCTTAAAGCTTTTTGCTTCAGTCATCAGGAAGTCATGAGAGTGTGAAAACCTGACAGGAAATCACATGGAATCCAGACATGTTCATATTTTGGCTTTTGAAAGCTGTGGTCTTAAACTTCTGAACAGCTGATGAGAGCATGTTGGAGTTTAAATGCAGCTTTCAAAAGAATTGCCTGCTCAATTTGTCTCTTTCTCCCATTTCTTCTGTTTGCATTTGAAAACTGAAGTTAGAATCTTTTGAAGATCCAACAGAGCAAAAGATTGTTGCAATTTCTTAACTTGTCTTAAGAATTTTATAAGGACTGAATGTATTTTATTGTATTGGAGTTAAAATAAAGATGTCTGTATTTAACTTTTTTGCAATACGATACAAGAAAAGTTTTGCATTTTTTTGTATTTGATGAGAAACATCTTTACAGACATATGGCAAAAACTTAAAAGGACTATGAGGAGTTTTTAAGTATTTACAAAAAAGTCTAACTTTTAGATATATGCCTGATCGAAATACACACTTTGAGTTTTATAGCATCAAAAGAGGTTATCTATAAATGCTATTCCTTAGCTTCACAGTTGGGTCAGACAGGCCTGGATACTCAATTTCAGGAACAAGACAATTAAAACTAGAGCAAATTTATATTATTCGGACACGTCTTAGAGCACCGGGCTGTAAGTAGCGATATATAGCCGGCTACAAAACTACGATACTAAGTTTTCCAAAAATTGCTTGTTGTCACACATCAAAAACTACCGTTACGTAACGAGAAAGAGATACATTACCTCGTTGCTTTGCATCCTGTAAGTTGTTGAAAAAAGAAGTTGTAAAGCAATGCAGAGTTCTGAGGAAGGTCTGAGCTGCATTCATTAGCATCACAACAAACACACGCTTTAGTTTGGGTCAAGTCTTTTGGTGCGTTCCAGTTGTAGTCAGAAGTAGGAATTTCCGAGTAGGAAACTGCAACTGGAACGTCCCCTGAAGTCGGAATTTCCTACTGAGAACTCGGTGAAACCTCGCCACCCCCCGAGTTGACAATTGAAGATGGATGCCCCCAGTGTGAACAGTTATTTAGCTCCTGTAATAATCAATTTATTTGCACTTCTGACTGGGGTGTGTCGCTCTAGATCAGCTGTATAGATAGTATTGTTAGACTTATATTTACAAAAATGCTGCCATAGTGATAATCACATTCTTCATGTGATATTTGTGAACAACGCAGGGCGTGCTAACAACAGCTAACAATAGCCTGGTAGATCAGCATGTTTTTTTCCGACTTCAAATGGAATGTAGATAAGTCAGAGATGATGTCACTCCCAGTTCCGAGGTTACTGGAACGCGTGCTCATGGGTAGCAAAGTCTTAATGTGGGCGGTAATAGATTCTCCTCATAGCACCTTTAATTAAAAATACAGGTCATATAATATTTTCAAGGGCCCTGCAAGTCATGAGCCCTCACAATCTTCCCAGCTTTACCCCCTTTAAGGCCTCCAGCCTCTTAAAATGCAACACAACCTGAAGAAACACACAAACAGCAAAGTTCAGAATTTTACAAGTAAAACTTTATTGGAATGATACTCATGTTGCAAAATATTACACTTCTTGTTTCTCTGTTTCTTCTCCCGTGACTTCAGGCGCTTCCCTTAGCAGAGTGTGTGTGTATGTGACAGACCGTGTGTGTGTTTGTGTGTGTGCTGCAGGGGTTAACTTGGTTTACGATGGTGTCTCATTTCCCTAAAAAGTGCGACAGTTTGTACCAGCATTGTGCCTGCGTCGAGAGGAAGTCAGATCTGCAGAAAACATCCAGGAGACACAGAATAATATCTTTTTTTTTTTTATAACTTCAAATGTTTCATCCATGATATCTTCACCAAGTGGTTTATGCCAATGTTGCAATCATAGTCAATGACAAATCAAAATAAAAACAGGTTCTTAAATAAGTCAATAATAACAAATAAGTCAGCGGAGAACAATTATCCCTGTACAGGCTCTTGTCATCATTTTTCCTCTGGTAGGATTTTCACTTGAAGGGGAACTATTACGCTTTTCCTCTTTTCTGACCTATAATGTTGCTTCAGTGTTGGAATCCTGGTGTTAATGATACCAAAGCGTCAAATAATGAGGTTCATGCAGTTGGAAGTGAGCCCTGTAAGCTGTATGGATGACTTTGCATGCTGTGTTTTACAGTCTTTCTTTTACAGTTCAGTCCCATTGGCGTCAACACGTGCCGGACTCCCCTACATGTTCATGCCCAGGCATATGGTCTAGGCCTGCCCCTCTCCCGCTCTGCTTCGAAAGTCACATCCCTGTGCACAGAGTTCACAGCGTTAGCACGTTGAGCAATGGCTCCCACGAAATGTCTGTTCGAGTGTGAGGGCAAAGTTAGTTTTGTTTAGCTTTCCTAAAGAGGCAGAAGTGGATAGAGTTGCATTTTCCTGGCCAGCAAAAGGAAAATACCTCCATGTTAGTCTGCCTATGGCACTTCACACAGAACTATTGTGTCAACATGGGCCCGTAAGAAGCTTGATAAGTCAATAAACTGCTGCAGAACAAAGACGCCTTTCCGACGTTACTTGGTGGTGTTGAAGAGTCAGAAGAGCAAGCTGTATGTATGGTGACATTTTTAAAAGACAAATTCTTATGGTTTCTTCCAGTCCACCGTTTACTCTCAACTCCCGCACCAGCAAAATAAGGGGGTGGGGCTTGGCAGCTCTTTAGAAGTCCTTGGAGGTGTGACCAATCACAGCAGAGTGGGCTTGGTGGGAGGCGTACATGTAAGAGGGCAAGGGGGTTGGAGTAAATTACACAGACCATTTTTTGCGGGATGCAGGAACCAGTGCGGTGAGAGGCACAGCCTCCTGAACACCTACAAAGATTTCTGTGTGGACGCTCATGTGTAGCTGCTCTATAGGAGTCCAAAAATCAAATACAAAGGCCTGAAATGAGTATAATAGTTCTCCTTTAAGACGGCTCCTGTTTGACCAACCAGGCAGGCAGGGGGTGCTACAGTTGAGGTCACATCACTCCCATCTGACTACACGTCAAATGTTTACTGGTAGATAGTTGTGGGCAGATTGAATCATTAGAACTGATATTGATTAGTCCAGTGTAATGAGGTCAATACTTATGACTTAAGTATAATTCTGCTGCGATTTCGTCAAAGAGCCAAATTGTTTGTGAAAGTGCAATTGCTTTCCAGTGCCGGTCAAGTTGTACCAACATGTGGCCCAGGCGAACAAGCAAGCAAGCGGACATGACAATGTATGGGGTAAATGGATTTGTTACTGTTCTATTGTTTCTGAACAAAAGTCTTCATTAAAATAAAACACTTTTTCTATATGCCGATAAACGCTGCCTAATTCCTGTCCTGATTTCACTAATGAATAATCCAAAGCAAAAATCACAAAGTTGTATCAGTATCGGGAAAGTACTAAGTATTTACTTAGTATCAGAACAATACCCAATTCTGCAGTGTTTCTATTCACTGGTAAAGTAAGTAGGTGCATTTCCACGAAGTAGTCTGGTTTACTTACATTTGGGATGGTACGCAATTTAGGTGTTTCTTCGGTCAAATTAGAAGAAAAGGTATATGTCGGCCCACTTTTAGCACCGCCCTCTGAGGGGAAGGTTTGATGTATATCACTAGTCCATCTGGGAAACTACTTAGGAAGGGCAAAAACCTTCAGAAGCAAATCCAGCAGGTAATTTGATGATAATTCTGACAGTCAGTTGATTTAGTAGGTGCGCACTACTGCACAACAGAACATGAGCCACACAGTAAAAAAAAAACTCTTGTCAAAACATGTAAGAAGTGAAGCGTAGCCACCCTTGCTACAGTGAAGTTTGACGTTGGTTTTTATAAAGAAATCCAGTCAACATCTGATATTCAACAGTCAACATTCTGCTGTTGTTTCCTTATTACAGACACTGAATCAAAATGGTCCAAGGCTACTGAAAGAGTGCCCAGCGTACTAAATCAAGCATTAAGGGTGGAGCTAGAAAAAACTCCAGTCTGTTAATTGCTCTCAATAAACATTAATTTCATGCTACAGATGCAAAAATGGAAACACAAAACTTGCCATGTTTAAATAAGCAGTGGATTTAGAGTGATTTGTTTGCTGCTGTTGCTGTAAAGAAAGTCCAAAAGTGCTTTTGTTAACAAACCGCTTCAGTGTGTCATGCTATTGTGATGTCACACATTTCTGTAGCTGTAGGGACTTCTCCACCCCCAAGTAAAGGTACAGCTGGTTGTGAAAACAACATCATGGTTTTAAGCTAGAAACTGTACTGAACTGTCCTGAACCAAGCCAGACAACTTAGTGGAAGCAAGGGTAGAGGTTCCAATGTTGGTATAACTGTTCCTGTGGTTTTAACGGGATGTAAACATGTGTTTTGTAAAACTGAGAAGTTAAAAAAAGCCTGTGCTGCAGCTTCAGTTCTAGCTAAAGCTCATTTGCTCTCCAGCCTGGTCATGTGCCTGAAAATACCATAGACAAGTCTACGTCAAAAATGATCAAAGTACCACTTAAAATGAAAGACTGCACAGTTTTAAATTCCTGCTATTGAAAAAATTGAGAATTTGTAAACCTCGCCTTAAATCTAATCTTCATGCTCAATGTTGATACACCTGCCAGACGATATGTTCAAACTTGAGGTATCAGAATATTAGGGCGTTCATTTGCCACACAATTCACGGTGAGATTTTTGTTTCCCTCATCAACTTTTTTCTGTGAAACTTGATCTTGAGACAATGTTTTAAAAAACAAAGATTGAGATATGAATAAAGTCTAGATATGCTAACAATGATGTGAACAGGTTTAGTTACAGTCAGCTTCGTTGACTTGTTGCTTCATTTTGCTTTTTTTTTTGGCTGACAATGCCCGTGTCTTAACATATGAGACAGTCTAATGCACTGAGGAAAAAAGTAACAGCTCTCAAACAGAAACAAGACTCAAGGCCCAGTCCAAGCATAGACAAGCATTTTTTTTCAAAAGTTTTTCCTAAACCGTCACACCAGATGGACTGTAAATATATTTCCATCTGAGCAGTAGCCCATTGAGAGGGTTTGGGAATGGGCAAAACCTTTCAAAAGCACGTCCGGCAAGTGATTGGACGATCGTCCCGTCAATCACACTCATTACAGGCCATTAAAATAAACTAGTAGGCAGGTGCTACGTCAAAATGTGAGCCACTTCATAGAACAAAAAAAAAGGTCAGTCTAATATTAACATCACATATCTATAATGATTACAACAGGAGAGGAATGATGCAGATGAGTAAACAGCATCTAGTTGAACTGCCATTAAATTGTGTTTAACTAGCCTAAAAAAATCATTTTCCATTTCTGGTTGATGAAGGATGAAGCACTGAGAGTAGAGCTGCTGCTTTTATTAACTTTTTAATGCTCTATTTCTTTTTTGACATGATGTTGGAACATTTAGCACATTTTGTTCTTTTTTTTTTTTTTTAATCAGATTTTAATTTTTCAATCTGGGTCAGTATGTTATGTTTTTCTCTGTTATTATGCTCTATTCTTTTTTTTTTTTTTCTTGTTTGTAGTTTGTGTTGTGATGAATGGCTTTCCCTCTCTTGGCTGCAAAACATATTTACACATGGGTACAAATAACCTAACCTGATCCTATACAATATTTTTGCATATATCTTACGTGCCAATATTTACCAACTTACAATCACTGGTACAAGTGTTGATTTTTTTGTCAAGAGCACAAAGCCTTCATTGAACTAAAATTAACCTGTTCCTTTCATAATGAGCCTCCTCGTGTTAGAAAGAGATATAAAGCAGAAAAACAAGATTTCACGCTTGAATGAAAAATTTGTCCTTCAGTGATGACAAAGTAACTTGTAATAGTGTGTTTGTGCATTCCTTCATTATATGAAACACTTAATGGTAGAGCCAATATATACATCTAAAATAAACAATTTTTAGCAAACAGTTTATTATCTGCTGATACTGATGATCAACTTTTGAGGTCACATTGATATTCTTCCGGTAATACTGTGCAGCCCTAAGAAGTATTAAATTTGACTCACCATGATCATTTATCTCTTAGACGCACGTGAGGGGTTTGAAATGTTCCTCTTACAAATGTCATTATGTTTGAACAGTTCCCTCACCAATCTCATCTTCCAATAAAGGCAGGAAAGCTCTAAAAATTACAAATGATATTGTGAAAATGAAAAAGTGATACTGTCATGCAGTGGCATCACACAGAGGAGAAATCAATGCATATTGAGATGCTACGAGCCTAAAAAGCTGTTTTTGCTTCCAATACATTACCAATGTAATCTGAGTTATCCCAAAACCTTTAAGTGCATTTATGTGACCTAAAATGTTGTTTGAGTTTGTACAAATGGGATGACACACACAGAAAGAGCTACATATTTATAAAAAAAAATACCTGCCTATGCCCGGACATGGCCTGAGTGTGGATGTTTGACTTCTTTCACTTCAGCTTGAAAAGGCTTGAGCAGATCGAGACTTTAACGAGTACAGCTTCTCCAGTGGACTGTCTGATGTCTTCGGGATGTGGCCTGAATGTGACTAAATGAACAATTCAACAGAACAGAGGAGCAGGGACGATCTCGGGTTTACATGTGCAGAGGCAACTCTTAACAAGTGTCGGTCCAACAACCATAGATTTGAAGCACACCTTCCTCATAAAGGGATCCATAAATAAGACAGAACAATAAATCAAATACAACAGAAACGCAACAGAAAAGGCAACACTGCTGGTTATCAGTCCCCTTGTTCTTTTTTTCCCTTCTCTATCCCACTTTTTTCTTCTATTTGAAGCTGGTGCTTGTGATTGGACGGGAGACGGGGCTCTCTCCTTAAGTCTCCCACTGACCAGCCTACCTTGGACTCTCCCCAACTGCCTTCTCTTCTCCTCTCTCACTCTCTAAACTCTAGAACTCTGCAAACTCCTTGGCACATTTCTCGTTGAAGGAGACGCGGATCTCCTCCTCCTCGTAGTCGTCGAAGTTGCTGGTGTCGCCTGGTCCTTTGAACTTGGGGACGAAAGGAGCTTCCACCTAGAGATACAAAACACAAGTTGAATGAACTCAAGGGTTATAGTAGGGATGTAACAGTTACCGGTAAAATGGTAAACTGCAGTAAAATTTCACACGGTAATCATTACGGCGTCCTATTAAAATTACAGAGTTACTGAGTTTGATCACCACACTGTGTCAATAACGCTCAGTGATGCTGCTCTTTGCCTCAAAAAGTCAGAACTATGTGTGTCTGCCCCTGATGAAGCAGCCGTGTGTTGCAAATGGAGATGCGCACGTGCAGTTTGCCTTGTTTAGTCTCTGAAAGTTTAGCAGTTGGAGCCTCGCTCAGACTCTTAACAGGTTTTCCCACTCGAAACGGACAAAGTCTGGTCAAAGTTTGGATTTTCCAAGGATGTCGAGGGGAAACTGATTGACTACATTCACCTTGTCTCGAACATGAAGCTGCAGTGAAAGACAAAGATGTGCGTGATTAAAACTGCTGTAACTCCTCAAGTAAACGAGCAGAGAGAGAGGATTCAGTGAGCCATACCTGAGTGAATTACAGGGGGTTTAGGAGTATTTTCTGTGGGAATAATGTATAAAGGTTGTTAATAACAGCATTAGTATCAATCTGGAGTGTGTTCCTGCCATTCTTTCGCCATTTATTCGCCGTAATAAATCATCCTTTTCCGCCATAGTTCGTGTTTTATGGATTTAATCAATCGTAATATGGAAATATTAAAGAAGGGATGTCGAGGACATCTGCCATGGAAAGGGGAGACCAGAGGAGAGACATGAAGGGGGCTAACTGCTTCAGGGACTATCATTTGTAAAACTTAAATTAAAAAAGGCCTGGACATGGTCTAATATAACGAGCTGTAACATGGACACTAATGCTGCTGAGTGTTTGTAAAATAGGTTAAATATATGTTTGGCCATCTAAAACTTTGAACATGTTCAGTAACAACTGTTTATGAAGAGAAACTTGTTAAAAGTACAAATCCGTTTTTTTCTTTTCTTGTAATTACACACAGTTTAAAGCATTTATAACATGATTATGAAAAATACTTGTCAGAGTTGTTTACTTTTATTTCTCATGAAAAAAGTTTAAACAAATATTCCTGAAGGGCATTTCCTGACACAGTTATTGACAAAAAGACAAAAGAACTGTTAAAATTATAATATTAAAGTGGTTAACTGATTTCAAGACTGTGTTAAAGTACTTTTTGAACATTTGGAGCACAATGCAACAATACTGCGATAATAATGATAACCATGATAATTTTGGTCATCCCTAGCATCCCTAGGTTATAGTCAATTAACTTTATATTGACTAAACTGAGAGACCTTGCTGATGTAGTGTAACTACCTTTTAGTGTTGCTTTACTAATCCAGCAAATCACTGACTTTTTCCTGTTGTACCTTGATGAATGGATGGACAAATCTATTGATAAAAGCTTCAGAAAATATTTGTCATGGCTCAATAAATTAGAAGTTTGATTTTGGTGAGGATGCAGATCCAGGACTTGTCTGAAGAATCATGAGACAGGGCAGTTTCTCATGGGACAAATAGCTTTTCAACGGATTTTGTTAAAATCTTGAGGGAATGTTGGTCACGACAGAAGGGAGAATTGATTCGATTTTGATCTGAATCTGGATGTGGATCCAGCAAAGAAGTTTTTGTTAACACTGTGGGAAAGGACACTTTTCCACATGTTCAATAATAACTTGGCTAACAATGCCTTGGCAGAGGTTTGTGCCCTTGGAGTACTTCTAGTTTTCTCTTAATTTTTGAAGACACTGCTGGGCAGGACTAAACAGTCCACAGGTGATCGTAAAATGCTCTTTTGAAAAATTTGCATCAAAATAACTTTGGTTAAACCATAACACTTCTAAATAAAAAAAAAAGACTTATTATAAATTTTTGGTCACTTTATTAGATTCCCTTTGTTTCACTGCTTGTCAATGCAAAAAGCTAAATCAGCCAATTACATGACAGCGACTCTATGCACTTAGGCATGTGGAAATGTTTAAAATGACCAGCTGAAATTCATACCAAGCATTAAATGTAGCATTGTTATTAGTAACACATGGGCTTTTCCAAAGTAGAGAGGGTATTCTGTGAGCTGCAGTCCTCTGGGTGAAAACACCTTGTTGATGCCAGAGAATGATCAGAGTAGTTGGAGGTAAAAGAAGGACAACAACTAAGGAACCAGCTGGTGTGAAAGCACTCAAGTTTGCATGCTCTCCCCGAGCATGTGTGGGTTTTTTCTGGGCACTTCTGCATCTTCCCATAGATCAAAAACATGCTCATTAGGTTGGTTTGTGAATCTAAATTACCCTTAGGTATGAGTGTGAGCGTGACTGGTTGTCTATCTCTCTAAGAGGGATCAGTTAGGACAGACTCAAGCACCCACGACCTGAAAGGGATAAGCGATGTAGATGATAGATGGACAATGAAGTACTGACCAGCTGAGCTTATTCTGACCTACAAACAGCTACAGTGCAGTACAGATAAAGTGAAGTAGACTACTTCAAACTTGTTCAGAACTTTTAATTTATGATAAATTCTCCCAGAAATGCAGTTCAGTAAGCTAGTGCGACTGCATGATTCTTTTATAACCCTTTCAAACTGTTGTCTAAGTGGCCATTTAGATTCATATTGTGTTGGTTCTCTACCCCTTCTAAAACTAAACCTTCACATTTGACACCGGAGACAAACCTTTTTCTGGTAGATGGCAATCCAGTCGGTGGTTGCAAACCACTTGTGACCCTTGATGTCATTGACCCCGTTCTTGAGGTTACCATAACGTTTTGTGAGATCCACCTGAGGACAACAACAGCACATTTTTAACACGTTTGCACATATGTAAACTGCAAAATAGGGGTGCACGTTATTGGATAAGCCAATATTTCTCAACTCATTCTCGCTGTTTCTGATATTTATATTTTTTTCAGCAGCACAAAGTCTTAACTTTATGAAAATGCACTTGTTTCTTCAATGTGGCTGTCTATTTGTGCAAGGAAAAGACGTGAAACGAGAAAAATATATCACTCTTCAAAACACTCAAGTGCTGATTTATAAATATACCCATGGAGTGACGCTAAGGTGATAAATCATGGTACATATTTGTATTTTGCTGATATTACAGCTGACTAGGGCTGGACAACATATCAATTAAATGGATTAATTTTAATTATTTTCTGCAGAAGACTTAAAAGTTAAAAATAGAGATTTTTTTTTTCATTCACTTACTTAAATTGTAAGCAGCTGCAAAGTTTCAAAAAATATAAATAATTAAAGGAGACATATCATGCTTGTTTCTCCTTTTCACTATGCCAGACTAGGATACCTGTAAAGCATTTCTGCCCTCAGTACAAGTCATCTAGTTCCTTCATTGCCCCACAATAGCGTTCTCAAAATCCTCATTTTAGGCCATTATCAAGCTCTCGTTGAAACACTCGGACCTCAGGATGACCTACAGTTACCTCGCAATGTCACAGCCCTTTGTGCTCTGATTGGTCAGTTCTATCGGGGGTAGAGCCAGCCTGTCCTTCTTCTTCTACTGTATTTTCCGGCAGGCTCAAAGCAGCTACCGTGTATTGAGTCCCCCTACAGGCCAGAGCTGGTAATGAGTGAGTGTGAGCTAGGGATCTATATACTGCTGCTGGTGGATGTGTTCCTCGGTGACGGTTTTGTGGCTAACGGACATCACAGAGGAGGAAGTGTTTTATCAGATTACTCCAATAAAAAGAAAGGTACCTCGTGTCGCCACGACGATTTAAATCTCGCGGACATCTCGCAATGACCTATTTTCAGAGGCATCAAATCTCGTTTTGGGAAATCAGAAAAAATACAATATCTCATTTTTTGAAAATGAAGGGGGTGTAAGGTCTTGTTTTCAAATTTATTATATTATATGTAAGTATTAAATCATGCATCAGCATGATATGTCTCCTTTAAACTTTACAGTTTTCATGATGGTGGCCCTGTCAGGTATTGCACAGGCACTTTTGTAGACTTGTATTTTTTTTTAATTAGATTAAACATTGATCATAGAGAAACACATTAACAAGCTTTGGAAATCCTTCAGCTTTCAGCGTTTATGTAGGCAAACCTGCCTGCATTAGAACTACATAATAAACATTTTATGACACACACTTTAATCTTAAGAGGGAAATTCTGACTGATTAAGGATTCTACAACATAAAGGTAGAACTTTATTCATGACATTTTTGTGTCACTTGCAGTTTTTTTGGTTTGAGAGGAAAAAAAAAAAGATTAAAATCGTAAATTGAGTTTTGTGGGGAAATAATCAGGGATTTTATTTTTAGGCTATGTTGCCCAGCCCTACAGCTGACATTTGTGTGATGCATTACCTGCTAAGATTGGCAGAAATTTCAGTATCTCCTGATACAAATATTTAATATTTTAAGCCAATATCTGCTGATACTGATATCTTACAGTAATATAGTGCATCCCTACTGCAAAATAAAGGCAAAATCAAACAAAAAGTACAAGAAAATCCAGTCAGTCAAACAAAAACAAAAGATAACAAGAAGGGGACGGACATGCTGTTAGCTCCACCCTGCTCCTCTGATTTCTTATTTTAAGTATGAGCTTCATCCAAGAAAAAACTCCCGAAGATGTAAACAATGGCTGAGTAATAAATACTTTGATTTAATTGATTGATTCAAAGTATTTTATTTACAGATTTAAAATTTACACATCTTTTCCCACCTCCATGCAGTCTTACTCCACTTTTAATTGTGGTAATGCTTGAAAATATAGATACTGAACATGTAAACTGTTTTCATAATGGTAGGCCCTGTAAGGTTTTGCAAAGGCATATTTTGAACATGCATTTGTATTAGATTTATCAGGTAACTAGTAACTCACTGTCTGTTTATTCAATAAAGAAACTGAACCCCATAAGGTATAAACTTGGCCTGGGTGATAAATCATTTAAATTAAATCAATTAAATCATTAAATTGATTCATTCAATTTTTTTTTCAGATTTAAAGTTGAAATATCAACATTTTTTATCAGTATCTATAGACAAAAAATTCTGCATATATTTACAGCTGATTTATTGGCCACACATATCGACCACATATATCCCCTATTACATGTATAGGTACAATTTATAACAGGCGTGATCTCAAGGAACTTTACAACAGAGCAGGCTGAAGTCATACTCCTCATTTTATAGATACATGTATATATGAAACACACATATACGTCCATAGATGTATCCATCCAGGCAGAAACAAAGAGACCAAAAAAAAGCATTTATGACAGTGACAAACCCATGGATGCCCAGACCACTAATCTGTCCTCATCACATCCTTCTCTGCTGAATATACAGTAGATTTATTTGAGGTGAGCCCTTTGAGATGTGACATCTCGTCTTCTAGAGGGTCCTCATTTCTGTATGGTTGTAAAGGTATTTATTATGGAGATTCAATCTATAACACAACATCGGCAGAATGTCTTTAAGCAAAATAAAGCTTCACCTCAATTTCACATAATATCTAAATTAAGATTATTGTACTTTAAGGAAAATGTTTTTTTCTTGTTTTTTTTTCTATTTCCAATGCAAATAAAATGTCAGTGAAGAAATAAGTCCATTTCAGTTAGGTGAAGAAGACTGCATACTGTTGTCCAAAATATCAGAATCAGTATCAGCAAGTATGAGTTAAGAAATACTGGCATATCAGATATCGGCAAGAATCCAACATCGTGCATCCCCAGTATCTTTGAGTCATATGTTGCAAGTCCAACTGAAGTCCCAAGTCACTGGTGTTCAAGTCCAAGACAAGTGAAGTTCAATCTATGATGCTGTCAAGTTGAGTCCAAAGTCTGATATACTGGCTCAAACCAAGGTCGTGTGAGTCAGCTCTAGATTTCTGATCTTAAAGGTGCTATGAGGAGAATCTATTTCTGGCAACATAAAGACTGCTACCCATGAGCACAAGCGGAGACTGTTGTAATGATGTGATCCAAGCCAAAGCGTGCGTTTGTTGTGATGCTAATGAATGCAGTTCAGACCTTCCTCAGAACTCTGCATTGCTTTACAACTTCTTTTTTCAACAACTTACAGGATGCAAAGCGACGAGGTAATGTATCTCTTTCTATTTACATAGCGGTAGTTTTTGATGTGTGACAACAAGCAATTTTTGTAAAACTTAGTATTGTAGTTTTGTAGTCGGCTATATATCGCTACTTACAGCCCGGTGCTCTAAGACGTGTCTGAATAATATGAATTTGCTCTAGTTTTAATTGTCTTGTTCCCGAAGTTGAGTATCCAGGCCAATCCAGCCCTGTCCGACCTGACCACTTAGCTAAGGAATAGCATTTATAGATAACCTATTTTGATGCTATAAAACTCATCTTAAAGTGTTTATTTCAATCAGGCATATATCTAAAAGTGAGACTTTTTTGTAATTATTTAGAAACTCCTCATAGCATCTTTGAAAGAAGCGTGAGATTAGCTGAGATATTTGTTTCACCTGTAGCAGGTTCCTCAGGAGGTCCTTCAGGTCTGAGCTGAAGTGAGATGGAAAACGAACCTGAAACAGATAAAGAGAGGACTGAGGCAGCAGCAGAGTTTGGAGATGATGCTGTGAGACCTTTCTGATGTTCTGATGACGGCCAGCGCATGTTCACAATCGCTCATGTTCAAAACACCAGGCAGTGCTCACATACTGAGTACCCTGATCTACCTCTAGTCTCACTCTGACTGAGACGCTCGGCTGGAGCTCCTGTTGATGTAATGTAAGGCCTCTTTCTCTTCATGGGCCCTGTCCACTCTGATTGGCTGACTGCTTTGCTCTATGATAACTTGTCAGTTCAGCACCATGTTATTGTGTTATATATACTGTATTTATATATTTTTTTAAAATCATATGTGATTTAATACTCAGGTTAACTCACCTTCCCTGATACGATCTTTTCATAGATCTGAATGGGCTGGTCTGCAAAGAAAGGCGGGTACCCTGCTGCCATCTCATAGACCAGAACTCCCAGCGCCCACCAGTCCACTGCCTTGTTATACCCCTGTTGGATTTCACAGAGAGGGAGACAGGGAGGAGTGAAGAGAAAAACACAAGAGAGCAGGATGAAAATCAATTTAACTTTTGTACTGGGTTGGACAATTCATCGAGGTGAATTTTTAATGGACTGTTCTTAATAAATGTATAAAGCAGTGCTGTTGGTCAGGTCTGTTGTTTTGTAATGCCTTACAAATGTGAGATTAAATTTAAACTTTCAAAGTAAATGGAGGCTGAATAGATCTTGTAGAATCAAAGGGCGTCTGCACATTTGTGAGGAAACAACTTTATAAGATCCACACATTCCAGCTTGTAGCTTTTATCAGGAATGATCCTGACACATAAAACCAGTAAGACGTTTCTTTTGATCAATATCAATGGCTTCAATTTAGTAAAACATGAGGACAAGACTAGGGGGACTTTGGACTATGACTAGGCCTGTCACGATAATTAATAAATCAATAACCCGCACGATAAATAAAAACATCCTCGGTAAGTTTGCCGGCCTCGATAAACTGACACGTGCATGCATGTTTGTTTTCCTCCTCTCTTTCTACCAAAGGGGCTGAATGAGAAGATGGCTCACTCTGTCCATCTTTCTTAACACCTGGGTGCATCGGTTCTATAGCGGATTTTTAGCGGAGTGAGCATTTGTCACTCATGCAATCTTTGCAATTCTTTTTTCTGAAGTGAGCGTTGTGAGGAGTAATGCGGAAACAAACAAATATGAATGATGGCATGAAAGCTACAGTTCTTAAGCCTGCTGCCAAGTGTGGGAATATTGTGGTTTTAAACAAAATGAACAAGATATGAGCTCATGAACACCGACAAGCTGATATGCCGCATTTGTTTGAAAGTAGTGGCGATGAAGAAGAAAAAGGGGAGGTGCAGCGGAGCCCTTGTCCTGACAGTCAGCGCTTACTGAGGCATTTGGTCTGCGAAGAAAATATGAATAAAAGCGCAAAATGGTGCACGCTCACAAACAGCGAATTTGTTATGTTTTTTTGTTAATTTATTTTATTTAAAAGCTCTTGACCTTCCACTTACAGTTAAATACTCTAAAGAAATTAAAGTTTATTGCTTTTGATATGGTGTACTCACTTTATTTTTACATATTATAATTACATTAATGAAAAAATGAAAAAAAAAATATTGACAATAATACCGTTTATCGGAAATAATTTATTTTACAATTATCATCCAGCAAAATTTGTTATCATGACAGGCCTATCTGTGACTTTAAGGTATCAGTTAGTCTGGTAATTTGCAACATTATCTACTGGAAGGTTGATGCTTCGAGCTCAGCTCAGTCTGTTATAAGTAGATATGTCCCTGGGCAAAACACTTAACCCCGTTTCTCCAATTGCTCTATCAGAGGTGTGTGTCGGTGAGTAAGAAAGGGTGAGCACATGTTAGGGGCTGTCCAAGCAGAGTGAGACATTTCTTCCACACAGAGGTACCCGAAAACACAGATTTTTGATAAATGGTCCCACAGTGGATAATTCAGTGTGTATTTGACAGCACTTTTCAATTTAGTTTTAGTTATAGTCTTTTGCCTAAAAGATCTTTTAGTTTTCAATATAATTTAGTCATCTAAATGATGAAATTTCACAAAGTTTTAGTTGATGAAATTTACTGTAAAGTTAGACAACTCAAATATAAAGTGTAAAGGGTGAGGCATTCTTGTTACCTTGAATTTCTGAATTCATGTGTTACACTTGGATAAAATAAAACGTCTAATTACCCTTTACTGAATGCTAGGAAAGTCTGAAAATATGAATGAACAGATCACCTTTATTTAGTCTACCTGGCAGAGCATCTGTTACAATACCAGACCCGACAACAAACAGTGAACCTGCTCTATATGAATGTATCAATTCATTAAGAGAGCAGCTCTGATTGGATCACTCCACAACTTATCCCTCCACCACAAAGCTAAGGCAACATGTCACTACTTTCTCCATGACCAAATTAGATTTAGTCTCCGTCAAACATCTTAGTCTAGTTTTTATTTGTTGATGAAATGTCAGTTAATTTAGTTTTAGTTTAGTTTTTGTTAGGGAAAAACGGTTGACGAAAACTATGATGAAAATAATTAGTTGACAAACATTGGAATATTTCTAATAACGCTGCACTTCACACTCACATACACTTAAGGGCAATCCAGAGTCGCCAATTAACCTAATGAGCATGTTTTTGGTCTGTGGAGGGAAGCCTGAGTGCCTGAAGAGAATCCACACATGCACAGGCAGAACATGCAAGTCCATACAGAAAGGCCCTGACCGACACAGGGATAGAACCATCAACCCTCCTGCTGTCAGGCATGCACACTTTCCACTGTGCCACTGTGCTGCCTTGAGATACTGTAAGTGTGAAAGTAATATTTGCTACATTTTCAATTGTACTCATACTTATGTTTTTATTTGAAATGCTACAGGACATCCCTAGAAAGGGACCTCAGTCTCATGGGGTACTCTTTGCTGATGCAATGGTTAAAAAAATTACACTTTAAAACTACAAATGAAACCTAGATCTAAGTTAGAGCACAGGATGAAGATGTACAAATCAGCCAAAAGCTCGGCCCAAACCACTCAGTAGCCTGTACCAGCACTGAGGAAATAAGAGCCATTTAGACAGAAACTTGATATCGCTGAATGTTCAGTAGCTGAAAAAGAAAACAAAGCTGACAGTAGGGCTGGACGATATTACCTAATCTCACTATCACAACTAATTGAAGCTCTTACCTCGACTACGATTAATGAACGATTATTTTATTCTAGTTGGAATAAATTGTTGGTGTTACATACGGTTGTTGAAACAGTCTTCCCACAATATTTACACTTAGCTTCCCTCTGCTCAATGTCCTCTGCACAGAATTCACAATGTGCCCAAACAACAGAGACAACATTTTTCTTGGCTACAAGGTTCTCTGAGAGATTGGCGCTTGTGTCCTCCATGTTGGCAAATGTAAACGTAGACTGAATGCAGGGGGCGCAGTCACGTGACTCAACATGGTGAACATAATCAAAATAATCGACATGAATAAAATGACTTTGAACAGAGGGTCTAAATGTCGATTTTGATTGTTTTTCGATTAATTGCCCAGCCCTGGCTGACAGTTTAAGTACAAGTGGACTCAATGAGGCTCACCTTGCTGAGAATGATCTCAGGGGCCAGATACTCTGGGGTGCCACACAGTGTCCAGGTCCGGCCCTTTACGCGTTTGGCAAAGCCAAAATCTGTCACCTGAGTCACAAAAGGGAAAAAAAACGATATTACACATGGATGCAGACCAAAACCAGAGTCCATGTAGACCCTGATCTCCACATTTAAAAACCTGAAAATAAATGTTTGAGCTTATCGATGCAGCGTCATCAATACCAGTAGAAAAAAAAAACTCCAGCTCCAGCAGGTGGGAACACAAACTCTGAACTCTGGAACGAGTCATATTTGTTTTTAAAATAATTAACTGTTGATAACCATTCTGAAAATGTCAGGAAAACAGTTTATTAGCTCACGTCATGAGCTGATATACTTTTATTACCTCCCCCAAGGGGGTTATGTTTATGTTGTCTGATTATTAGCAAGATTACACAGAAAATACCGGACAGATGTCCATATCCATTTGCTGAAATTTTCAGGAGATGTTGGTGGTGACCCAACAGAGAAATGATTAGATTTTGGTGGTGATCCACATAGCTGGCATTAGTAAACCATCATTTTTGCTCAATAACTGTCTAACTATTAGTAATATCAACATGATTCTTAGTGTTAGGTGTGGATTTTTTTTTTTAATATGTGAGCTACCTTGGTGGAGGTTTGTGCTCTTAGTGCGTTCTGGTTTAATCATGTGTTCAAGGTCTGTTCAAAAATGTACATGGTGAACGTAAAACTTGACAGCATGATGCATTTAAATGTTACATAAAGAAGGAAAATTCAGTTTAAATCAGCATTTAACTTTTTTAAAATTTAGATATATTACCTTCTTCTCTGTCTACCAAGAAAAACAAAATAAGTAGTTATAATCAAAAAGAAGTTCTGAAAACAGTATCAATATCAATAAATATTAAAGATCCCCAAATTCCACATTATGTTGTAAACAAGAAATATACTTTATTGATTCTATATGGAAATTCAAGACATAGAATAAAAGGGATCAGCTGGCAAACTCAGTGTCTTGCTCTAGACTTCAGGATGAGTAGATGAGAGAAGGAGGCTAATGTTACACTGATGCAGACTGAGAAGGGGGGGGCGTACTTTGAAGGTGGGGGATATTATATAATGTGTAACTTGCAAAGACTTTCGATACAAGGGGCTGAACAAAAGTTTGCCTGAAAACAATTTCTTTTGAGTACTAGGTTACTATCTGTTGCTTCACTGTTTACCACTAGAGGGCAGCAGATTCTGTCTTGTAGGACTTCCTCAGTCTCCACAGAAGTGGACCTCTACTGGTCTGGTTTCAGGACCCAACATCATCCCTTAATGTCAAGCTGAGACCCAAATCAAAGAAAATTTTCAACTTTGTCTAATAAAAATAAGCTGCACTTTGAACAAGAGAAAGAACAAAATATCACAGCAACACAAAAAGTTTAACTCATAAACCAAAATGACCTGCAGGTGGCTCTGCAAGAGACAGAAATATTCTCTTTTATATTCAATTAACTACATTTTAATTACGACCAAAAAGTGCATCTTAGGGACACAAGGCTTTAAGAGCTTAAACGTAACTGGAGTTGATTTAACCCTGCATCAGTGGATACGCGCTGAACAGCTCTCATAATATTCAGTTAGTAGCACTAAATAAACACTTTAGTAACTTCAGTCTTTCTTAACAGACTCAACAGTACATGCATGAACATTACATTAAAAACTCCAGCTACTGGAAAATAGTTTCCAAAATATCAAAAACATGTATTTTAGCTGGGAACCTACTCAATGAATATACAACAAACACTTAGCTGTTTAAATGTCTGAATTAGCATTACAAGGATATCATCACCACCTTTTGTTTAGGAAAGGCTCGACACCCACTGATACAAGTCCACAACTGACTTTTGGCTCATGACCCGCAAGTTGAGAATCACTGTTTTAAAATGTTATTTTAATGGTTTTTTTCAATTATAATTGTTACTTTTTTATCACATATTATAAATAAATAGAGGAAAACTAAAAACCAATAACAAATATTCATTTCTTAAAAGGAAAAATGCGACCCTATACTCGCATTTTGCCACAGCTTGCAAACATTTTGACATTGCAAAACATAATTTTGCATTTCTGACAAACTACAGGACGCCAAGCTCCTTTTCTCTGCTGGCTAAATACTTATGTCTGTTCAAAAGCCTCGCTGAAAGGGCCAAGTGTGATAATTTTATTACAAAAACATCTCAAGCCTATTTTAACAACCGGATACAATCTAGTAAGCAGAAACATTTCCTAAAAAATAAATCATAAGGATAACCAATGAAAAAATAACCCCAGAAAATGCATTTTCATAAAGGGAAACTTGATGGTTGAGAACTGCGTGCCAATTAGCATTACAGGGTATTATCACCACCTTTTGTTATAGAGTATGGACAGATGGCTCTCTACCGCATTAAAAATCCCCTTCAAAATAAAATATATTTTTTCTAACATTTCTTTTTCCCAGGCACAGGCTGAAGACCTCCTGAAAACAGGTCTGTGACTCATTTTTGAGTGATGGCCCACTAGCTGAGTATCACCGCTTTAGCATGTACCTCCTTCAGTAAACTATATTTTGCATTTTATAGCATGGATGTCAATTCTAATTTGTTAACCAATATTATTTTGTTATAAACCACGGTCTTTGTTTTTTGATAACTGTCTTTATTTCTGTATTAAGTTTTTTACAAACACACAGAGACAGTTTTTGATGCTAAACAAAGGTCAAACTACATGTTTGTTTAGCAACCTACTCACAAAGTCTGTCGAGAACAAACTCATGACTCCAAATGATGTTTAATGTAAAAGTTGCTCCCTTATCTGTTCTTGTTTTATAGAAGCTATCAACCTTGATGCAGCCATGTTCATTTATGAACAGGTTTTAGTTCTGTGCGTGTTATCTACCTGTATGTAGCCCTGTTGGTCTATGAGCAAGTTTTCAGGTTTCAGGTCTCTGTAGATCAGGTCCAAAGCGTGCAGGTACTCAAAGGTCAGGACAATCTGAGCTGCGTAGAACCGAGCGTGAGGCTCACTGAGGACAGACATACAGAAAGAAGGACAGATGAATTAGTTACACTTAGATGCATATTTAGTGTTTTATTGTATTGCTTTGTTCATACTCTACTTCAGGAAACATATTGACACATTGGTGCCTTAAAAAAGTCCAAATAAGGGAAGAAGAGAGCACAATGCTAGCAGCTATCCTTGCTTTAAGTTAGCATACTCTTTTCCCTCAGGACATGGAGGATGTTTGTTACTGAGCACATTAGCTTTAGCCTCGTTCTGCATTATTACCACTGCCACGAGAAGAATGATGATAGGTGCTGTGACAGCAGCAGTTCAGCTGTACAGCACTCTCTTACTTCCACATTATGGAGCTCTCAGCCCTCTGTGATAAACTCTGCTCAAAAGACTCTCATCCTGTTTTAGGACAACATAAGTCTGATGTGGACTTAATACACACACACACCATTAAAAGCTGATTATGGTCTACTTCAACATGAGCTCTGACGGCTTAATGTTAAAAATGTAAAAGCTCCAATCCCAATGAAGTTAAGACATTAGGTAACAAGTACATAAAAACAAAATACAACGGTTTATAAAGCCTTTTTGACCAATACATGACTGAAAACACAAGATATTTAATCTTAAAACTGATGAATGTTACTGTGTTTTTGCAAATATTCACTCGTTTTGAATTTCACGCCTGCAACACATTACAAAAAGTTGGGAGAGGGTCATGTTTACCACTGTGTTAAGTCACCTTTGCTTTTAACATCATGTTTGTAGACTGAGGACACTAACTGTTGAGGCTTCATAGGTTGAATTCTTTCCTATCCTTGCTTGATGTACAACTTTAGCTGCCAAACAGCCCCAGGATCTCCACTTTCTGCTTCATAATGTTCTTAACATTTTCAGTGAGGGGCAGGTCTGCAGGCAGGTCAGTCTAATCGTGCACTTTTTTACAACTAAGCTACGCTGCTGTAGCACGTGCAGTATTCGTCTTGACATTTTCTTAATAAATAAGTACGAATAGCAGCATACTGATTGTGCTGTGATTGTGAACTTATTCAGCGCAAGTTACCCATGCCATGGACACTAACACATCCCCATATCATCACAGGTGCTGGCTATTGAACTTTGCTCTGATAACAATCTGGATGGTCCTTTTCCTCTTTAGCCAGGAGGACACCACGTCCATGATTCACAAAAACAATTTAAACTGGTGACTCATTAGACCACAGCAGACTTTCAGCTGTGCCTCCGTCCATCTCAGATGAGCTCGGGATCAGAGCAGAGCTTTAACCTGTGTTTGTTGATGCAACAAACTATGTTAATTGTCAGTGATTTTCTCAGTGTTCCTAAGTCCATATGTTAATATCCTTTAAAGAATGATTTCTGTTTTTAATGCAGTGCCACTTGAGGGATTATAGGTCATGAGCATTCAATGTTGTCTTGCAGCTAACATGCACAGATTTCTCCAGATTCTCTGAATTTTTTGACGATATTGTGGACTGCAGATGTTAAAATCCCTAAATTCTTTGCAATTGACAGACAACAGGATTCTCCATCGATGCCCACTGATGACTCGCGTGGTTTCACTGAACCTGTTCACGTGCTGAATGTTACTAACAGGAGTTTTGTCCCTTCACTTTCCCCTCTGTGTGTAAAATGCAAAACAGAAATTGGCACTCTAACTCACTGTTTATGGTCATGTTGTATTGTACAGAAGTATTGGTCAGAAATACTTTTTGAAATGGACAAAATATTTCATCAAAACTTTCAGATGGATGCCATTTCTCTAATTTTGGGTCTTCCAAGTCAGATGTTTAGCTCTGATGCAAATAGAAGATTGTATAACATTCTCACTTCTGCAGCAAGAAAAAATAAAATGCTACACTGGATTAGTGATAAGTGCCTTTCTGTTAAGGGGTGGGGCAAACTTGTTTTTGAACTTGTTCCCCTTGCATACCTTACAAGCATATTACATGCAAAAAAAGACCAGTTTTACAAAGTCTGGCAGCCTTATTTGGATTACGTTGGACCTGATCTCTCTGCCATTATTGTTAAAGGAGTCCCAATCTGTATCTCGACCAATTATGAGCATATAATTGTTTATTGCCTGGACCTGTGTTGTTAATCGATTCCACTTGAGCTGCTTGTTTTGTTTTGTTTTTTGTTGTGATCTGTATGTTGCTGTGTAAACCTGTTGACTTACTAAGTCATTTTCTGTTTTTTTGTATAAGAAAATCCAGTAAACATAATGGACAAAAAAAAATATTAAAAAGGAGAAAATATATTCACCAGCGCTTCTCAATCAAAAAAAAAAAAATGTATTAATACAGCAATAAATGCCTTCAGTATGCAAACACTGCAACAGTTTGACATAACTGCAATAAAAACTAGAAAAGATTCAGAAATTAAATTTAAAAAATATATAAAATTTTAAAAAAAAAGAGTTTTGTGAGCATTCCTGAACTTTCTCAATCTTGCGTTGTCCCTGCCCCAGCTTTTTTGGAATGTTCTGTAGTCATCAATTTCAAAATGAGTGAATATTTGAAGCAAAGGCATAAACTTGATTAGTTTGAATGTCCAAATATTGTAAAAGCAGTGCATTCGATGGAGTATGTGTTGATAAGGATTTGCAAATCACTTTATTTTGTTACTTGTATTACACAATTTACCAACTTTATTGGAATGTGGGTTTGCATTTTGATATACAGTATAATCATACATGCACCACAAAAGGTGTCATATAACCAGATTCTTGCCAATGCAATCTATCTCTAATAAAAACCTTGTTGTTTACAGTAACACTGACCTAAATCTGCCGATTCTCCGTAGATGGGAGAACATTTCTCCTCCTGGTACGTACTCCATCACCATGTAGAGGTTAGTGTTATCCTGGAGGACACACAGAGAACATGACTGTTACACAAAAACAAAGAATTATAGGAAAAAAAAATACATACTGAATTCAATAAAAGCACATATTAACTCATGAACAGGCTAAAAGTGAGTGGTGAGTTCGTTTGTACAAAATAAATGAAAAATAAAACAATTAAAGGTGCTATGAGGAGAATCTATTTCCGGCAACATAAAGACTCTGCTTCCCATGAGCACGCTCGGCAACTGTCGTAAAGATGTGACCCACACCAGAGTGTGTGTTTGTTGTGATGCTCATAAAAATGCAGCTCGGACCTTCCTCAGAACTCTGCATTGCTTTACAACTTCTTTTTTCAACAACTTACAGGATGCAAAGCGACGAGGTAATGTATCTCTTTCTAGTTACGTAGCGGTAGTTTTTGATGCGTGACAACAAGCAATTTTTGGAAAACTTAGTATCGTAGTTTTGTAGCCGGCTATATATCGCTACTTACAGCCTGCTGCTCTAAGATGTGTCTGAATAATATAAATTTGCTCTAGTTTTAATTGTCTTGTTCCTGAAGTTGAGTATCCAGGCCAGTCCAACCCTGTCCAAACCGACCACGAAGAACTTAATAAACCTATTTTGATGCTTTAAAACTCATCTTAAGTGTGTATTTCGATCAGGCATATATCTAAAGTGAGACTTTTTTATAATGACTTAGAAACTCCTCATCTTTAAGTTGCAACAAGCACACAGGATGGTTTAAAGTTGCTCGATAGTTTATTTGGTGACTGTAGCGAAGGCAGGCTAACTCCCAGTGTTTGAGCTAAGCTAGTTAGCCCTTCTGTTTCTTGTTACTGTAGTGAAACAAGATAAGAAAAGAAAAAAAAAATGTGCATCCCTCTAAATTGTGTTCTTGTGAATTTGTTCTTGCATAATGGCTCAATGAAACTTCACAAAACAGGATGCAAGTTAGACCATTTCAGATCAGCGCACCCTGGCAGAAGAACTCGTGGGGTGGGCACTGAAACCAAAATGCTTCCTGCCAGAAAAGTATAGTGGTAAAGAGTAAATGTGTCACATTAATGTTGATTCCAGATGACATGCAGAAGTCAACAGTTAACCTAACAAGTATGGTTTTGGTTCAAGTGCAATTTCATGAAAGACTAAATCTTAAAAACTTCAACATTCACAGGTTGTTTTTTTTGCCTTTTCTCTGTTTATTAGACAGGTTTTTTGGCCATGTACCACCAGCTGAGAATCACTGCTTTAAAGTGTTATATTTATGATGTGTTTTTAATTATATGTTTATTGAATATAACAGATTAAAAATGAATAAACACAGGACCATTTCACCAGCGATTTAAAACAATATTTATGTTTTAACCCTTTAACTACCAGCTCAGCTGTTCATCAATTCATCATATCATCAGTAAAAACAGGGATATTTAATGTTCTAAAAAACAGAACAAATCAAATTGTTGTCTGATTTAATAAACATTTCAGGAAACAAAGAAAAGTTGATTACGAGATGTTAAAAAATGCAGGTATGTTTTGAGCAAAATTGATTAGAAAAGGCAGAAATGTTTGTAAAAAAAAATCAAAAATAACTTTTAAATAGATTATATTGAGTTTGGAAAAACACAAAATGTTTTGGATGAATAACTGTTTTTGTATATATAAAACATAACTGTAAATGGGTGGGTATTTAAAATAATAATGTTGTTGTTAATAATAATAACAACAACAACAACAACAACGATGACGATGACAACAATAATAATAATAGTAATAATGATAATAATAATAAAAATAATAACAGATTTGAGCTTTTATAACTTTATATCCCACACAAATAAAATATCAGTTCTTTTGGTTTGTTTGTAGTTTATTCTATATCCTAAAACATTGGCACAAACAGACAATGACATGTTTTCTAACGCATTAAGTATTCTCTAATTTATTTACCTCTGCCAAACTGCTGAGCTGGGAGTTAAAGGGTTAATACTTTCATGCCTGTTGTGACCCTATACTTAAAGTTTTCCACAGTTTGCCAACATTTTGACATTGCAAAGCAAAATGTTGCATTTCTGACAAACTATAGGCCACCATTCAGACACTGGCTCCTTTTCCCCACTAACAAAGTACTTATTTCTGACATAAAGTCCTGCTGCAGGGGATTAGTGTGATCATGATGTTACAAAAACATTTTAACTGGATACAATTTAATAAGCAGAGACATTTCTCCAAAAAATAAGGTGTAAGGATTATTGATGAAAAATAACCTCAAAACGTGCCTTTTCACAAAGAGAGTTAACCTGGGCTGATTTAACGTGTTTGGAGTTGATACTTCTTCTCGTGTGCAGGGTGCCGCACGTGGACAGGAATTTTAGGTTAATAGGTTTATTGGAGGCATCAAGGATGTTCGATCCCAAGGCACAGACAGAGCATCTAAACAGCTTAACCTGAATAAGGCCCTTAATTGCAATATGGCTCGTCTGTGTGGGTGCAAACAGGTGCTGAACTGTGAGCTGGAAATGGAGAGCAGGAGGGAGGATGTAGATGTTTAAAAACTAATGTACAGATCAAAACTGTTTGAGTTCTGATTCTGACAAATGTGTTAAAAGGGACAAAATAGCACATTAACAGATCATTGTATTGAGAATAAGAAGGAGCTACACATTAATGAGGCTGAAGAGAGGGTTTAATCCACATAAATAGAAACAAAACCAGTATTGGTAGAGCTGTGACATACTTTGATTTTTGAAAACAGAAAGAGAAAATGTGGACATGGGGGTATATTGTTTATCTGGCCTAATCCTACCCTTTGGATTTGATCCCAGATTTGAGAAAAGCTGCTCTACAGACCTGGCAAAGTGGGCTTTAACTTTCAAGACCATGGACAGTTAGTGTGGCCACACTGTTTTTATTTTATCAGTGATATATTCAACCAAAGTGGACAAACATTCCTGCTAATATTAGTAAGTATAGTCATCTGTTTTAGTTCACCTGTGAGTTTTAGGTAAGATATACAATGTCAAATGGCCTACAACAGCTCAAAGCAGTTCAATAGGAAGAAAACAGCTTCAAGAACAGAAAAGATTCAGGTGCAGAAACAAAACCAAATGTCCAAATGAAATAAAAACATGGAAACACAGGGCAAGAATAAAAAAATTAAAGCATTACTGCACTGAAAGTTAGAAGCGAACCAAAGCACAAAACAATTCAAAGTTCAAACCCAGGAAACACCTGCAAGTGCAGAAACGCAGTAAGAAAAACACAGAAAGTGCTCCAGGCCAGCAGGGGGCACTGTGGCAGGGAGAAACAGAACAGAGAGAGAGGAGAGCAGGGGAGACCTCACAAAAGTTACAGTTTTGCAAGGTGATGTTACATTTAAAAAATATATTTCATTCTTGGCCACAGCAGGTTGTGCAGATGCCTCACAGCAAAGGTCGCTGGTTTGATCCTTAAATCGGGAAAGGCCTGTCTGTGTGGAGATTACATGTTCATCCAATGCACATGTGGGTTCTCTCTAGGCCCTCCAGTTTCCCCCCACAGACCAAAAACTTGCTCATTAGATTGATTGATGACTCCAAATTTGGCGAGTGACTGGTTCAGGTCCCTGCAACCCCAAAAGGATACGCGGAATAGATAACGGACGGATATTTATTTCATTCTTTGGTCTTGGGAGATTAAAGTATTGGTGTGCTGCACATTGCTGCTGCCCACAGAGCCCACTGAAGGCCTGGAGCATTTCTGTTTGTGTACTTGGGTTTCTTGATCATATAGATGCTTCATTCACAATGCCAAAAACACATTTTTGAGAATGGGTACCAGGGTGAATAGATCTGAAAACAGGGGCCTTGTGTTTCCACATGGACAATGATAGCTTCAGAAACCATGACGTCAAACTGCAAACACGAACTCAACAACAGGAACAATAAACATACATGTATGTTTCATGCATGTATGTGTGTCTATATAGTAAAGAGTATGGTTTCAGCCTGCTCTAGTGCTAAGAGTCTTGAGACAACAGTATAATGAACTGGTGCTATACAAATAAAGACGGATGATTGATGAATTGACTGACTAAAATATTGAGCTCTGTATGGCTGAAATTCTTGCTTTGTATTGATTTTCACAGTATAGGTGTATTATGATATAATCTGATAATGTATCACTTAGTATATCGTACCAAGAGTGACTCAACACTACATGTGAGCAGAACAACAAATGGTCTTGAGCAAAAAAACAAATACAAACACATGCAAAAGTACACGTACACATCCTTCACAGTGGACCGTACCTTGAAAGAGTATTCTAGCCGCACCAGAAAAGGAAAGCTGACAGCCTGAAGGATCCTCTTCTCATTCAGAGTGTGCTCTATCTGCTTGAGCTTCACCACCTGGCAGGCAGGGAGACAGGAAACAGACATTATTCTTCAATCTCTACCACACAAGAATATATATGCTATCAAAATCATCCATCGATACTAAAAAAAACTTCTGTTTCATCAGCTGCAAGGCTCCTGAGCTACTGTTAAGATGACACTTTTTAGGCTCTAATTAACTTTTTCAGTGTTCATTTCTTTCATGGTTAAATAGGTTTTTCAACTACTTTAATGCTTGCCAAAAAAAATGAGACCAGGGATGAGTAGCTTCGGTAACTGAGATGGCTAATTTAATGTCATCTACACTACCAGAGGGCAAAAAATGCTCTTGTATTAACATTACTATTACTTAATTCAACAAAAAGAACAACTAAGGACGGTTATTACAATTAATTTAATCAATGTTTTTACATTGTGTTGTTGTTTTGTTGTTTTTGAAATATTTTTTAAGTGCCTAAAAGGGGCAGATAATATAAGATTGTTCTTCTTCCTGTTCCTTTTCATTTAATTATATGCTTATATGCTTGTATGAAATGCTTTGTTTCAGATATATAAATGAAATAAATCACTTACTAACTAACTAAATTTAGACTTATGTTTAACCAGTGATGAATTTAAGATGCTTCACACTAGGGGTGGACAACTATTTGACATTACCGTGGTCTGGGTGAATACTCGATTCTGATTGGCTGCAGGGTGTCCATTAAAAGGTGATAATGGACACCTAGAAAAGAAGTTCCGGTCAAATAGCCTGATGGTTCTAAATTACTGCGCTGGATCAAACTTAGTAGTTGGTAACCGTGGCAACGGAAACTCTTAACATCACCTAGCTCATAAACAGTAGACAAAATGAACGATTTCATAGTTTCCTTCAACCTGTTTGGTGAATTTGATAATTTTGAAGACTGGGATGCAGCAGAAGAAGAGAAGAGAAAAGAATATGAGAATAAGGAGATGCGACACAAGGAGGTGACACTGGAGGAATTAAACAATTTAGAGGAGGACAAAGACGAGGTGAACATCCTATTTATAAAAACAATGTAGGATAGACTTACTTTCTTGATAGCACATTTAATGATCAGAGTGAATGGTGGACAATATTGCAATAAAAACTATTTAGTAAACTATCTGTTGACTTTGATTCTTTGAAAAAAAAATCGCATCATCCTCTGGATACACAAACGATAAGAGGTGCACTTGCCCTCTGAAATCACACTTTTTTCACGTAACATCACGTGAAGCAATCATCTCACTTCCCTCCACTGATTAGGACTAATACAACAACTGCGGCCGACCGAGCTGCAGGTTCTGTGGCCAGAGCAGGCTACCTTAGCAACGTGTCACAACGAGCAATATTAAATAGTCCGCTCAGCCACTTCTTGTTTAAAACGAATGATTTTAACGGTATAAAAACAACATTGACGTGTTAATAATTGATTAAAGATGTATTTTTTTCATAAGTGACCATGGTATAAGCGGGATAATGCCCTCCGAGGTGTCCATTATCAGAAATTAATGGACTTCGCGGAAGCAACCGTCCTCCGCTTCGCGTTGGACGGTTCACGCCTCTGCGTCGTCCATTAAATTCTGATAATGGACACCTCGGAGGGCATATCCCTTACTTATATCATCATCATCTGGACATGAGCTATTGCTATAAACTACAGGTGCCTCCATTGATGGAGCACTGATCTATATCAGTCGATGTCTGTTAAACATTTATGATTGTCGGACTGAAATGAATGCTTTACGTCACCGATGTTATCAACTTAACCTTTGAGACGTCAACTTATTTGTTGTCAGGTTTGCTGACAGTGCATTTAGTTAAAGAGTAGGGTTGTAAAAGGGTGGACACTTTCCGGTTAATCTCCAGAAACTTTCCATTTGAATTTATGGGAATTTACTGAAAATCGGGGTTAATTTAAACTACCTGCATCATATCCAAAAATATATAGGAACATTTTTGTTGTCATTTTCACTGCAAAATTCTTCAATTTATCCCATTTAGTAGAGGTTGCTTCTTTTTGTAAAGTACCTGGTTCGCACTGATGGTGGAAGAATACATAGGCTGTGTTGTGTCTCAAAATAGTGCCTAATCAAAGGGGGATGAGGAGCAGAAAAGTAAGTGGATGTAAACAAACTGTTTGTAGCATTTGATGACCACATTCTGTTTTTGTGGCTTGTTTTCTCTTACAATTATTTCAATCACACAGAGAGTTGGTACCATGTACAGCAGTGTTAGCAAAAGCATTTGTGGCAAACAGGTTCATGCAATCTACCACACACAACCCACTTAAAAAAACTGAACTATCCCTAAAAGGACAGTGCAGGGCAGCTGGCACTAGAGTGTGCACAACCCAATATCATTCTCCAGGTTTCTTAGAGCAGGCTTGATAAAAACTGACACATTAACATATCCCTTTAGCATGACCACTGACCCCTCCAACCCAAACTGACCTTCTGCTTGTTGAGGATCTTCATGGCGTAGTGCTGTCCTGTTTCTCTGTGCCTCACCAGCATCACACGGCCAAACGAGCCTGTGCCCAGGGTTTTCAACCTCTCAAACTGCTCCAGGCAGGCCGTGTTCTGCACAGAAGAAAAAGCAGGAGTTAATCTTTGGTCCTATACTGAAAATTCTTACTGGTTCTGTATTGTGGACATTCACAAAACAGTAAAAGTTTGGATGTAGCCCTACAGTATGTTGTAGACCTATTGATCTCCACATCTAACATTTAGCAAGTATGACCGATTTACAATAGATATGTCACAGAAGTCTGAAAAAACAAGTTAATCTAAACTCCGTCTGATTTAAAGAATAACATCAATTCTATGGAAGCCCGGGATGCATACCACAACAGCAAATTAAAAAACACAACAGTAAATTCTAAAGAGACAGAGGGAGGATTTGAATTGTTAATGCCATTGTGTTTATTTATTTGGTGTTGTGTTTAGTTATATGATGCTGTGCATAGCTGTTTAATATTGATTAGTTACTGCTGTGTTTAGTTATTTGATGTTGTGTTTTTTAATTTGATATTTTGTTTGGTTTTTTTATTTTGTATTTTTTAATTATCTGCTGTTTTTAACAATCTGCTGTTGTATTTTTTAGTTAACTGCGGCATTTAGTAATTTGCTGTTGTGCTTTTTTATTTGGTGTTATCTTTAGGTTTTATATATTGTGTTTGGTTATTAGATGTTGTGTTTAGTTAATTAATGTTGTTTTTATTTTAATTATCTGTTGGGTTTAGTTATTTGCTGTTGTGCAGAGCTATTTAATATTGCTTATTTACTGATGTGTTTAGTTATTTGATGTGTTTTTTAATTATCTGCTGTGTTTAGTTATTTGCTGTTGTGCTTTTTTAATTTATTATTTTGTTTAGTTTTTTGATGTTGTGTATTTTAATTATCTGCTGTTTTAAGTTATTTACTGCTTTGTGTTTTTTAATTTGGTGTTGTGTTTAGTTTTCTGATGTGTTAAGTTGTTGGATGTCTTTTTTAATTACCTGCTGTGTTTAGTTATTTGTTGTGTTTTATAATTTGATTTTTTTGTTTAGTTTTTTGATGTTTTGTTTAGTTATTAGATGTTGTGTTTAGTTATTTGTTGTTGTATTTTTTATTAATTATCTGCGGTGTTTAGTTATTTGCTGTTGTGTTTTTTAATTTGGTGTTGTGTTTAGTTTTTTTGATGTTGTTTAGTTATTAGATGTTGTGTTTAGTTATTCGATGGTGTGCTTTTAATTAGCTGTTGTTTTTTTTAATTACCTGCTGTGTTTGGTTATTTGCTGTTGTGTTTAGTTATTTGCTGCGTGGTTTGCACTTCGAGGACACCATACAATTGTTTTTGTTCCTAACAATTCCCTTATCCATGCCTTCTAATAAGTTCCACTTGCCTTGAAGAACAACTCATCCTCGCTCTTGTGAAAGGTAGTCAACATGGACAACAATGGAGGAGTCGAGGAAATAATGATGGCAGACAGGAGACAGAAAAAGTCCAAACTGTGGCTTAAATTTACACAGAATGATGTTGGCAGTCGAACATGCAATGTCTGAGTTTGTGTTCCAGGACGTTTGGAAACATCAGCAACATGCTGAAGCATTTCTCCACACTGCATGCACTAAGTATGTAACCTTGCAGTGAAGCTGGATCCGCCTGATTCCATGTCTGCATCAGGCAGATTCATCCTGCAAAGCTCCAAGCTGAGAAGACTGAGCTCAGTCTGCAGAGGCACTGACCAATCAGCAACCTTTGAGGAGAAACAGGCAAGAGCTGCAAGCATGTGGACAGTGGGAGGCGACAGCATGCCTGTGAACAATGCCTGCTCGGACAGAGATTAGCAAAGCTGCCTGCTATTAACCTTGCAGTGCAGCTGGATCTGCCCGATTCAATGTCTGTAATCAGAGAGATCCAACTTGCCAAGCTCAAATCCATAACAAACGTACTCAGGCAGCAGCAGCACAGGTCAATCAGTGCCCTTTAAAGCAGGAAGAGGTGGACGATACAGGCGAGACAACAACAGGAAGTGACTGCTCATACACAGATTAGCAAAGATGCTAACAGCTTCAGTAGCCGTTTTATCAGATCTGGACCACATTTTTTAATTTAATGAAAAACAAATGGCAACAATGAAAGTATGTCTTGAAGGAAAGGACATTTTAATTAAATAAGGATATTTTAATTTAATAATGTTTGCTCCCTTACACCGGGGCAGTAGCACCTGCCTACTACATTATCTGATTAACCTGTAATAAATGTGACAAATAGAACGATCATCCAGTGTCTTGCTGAATGTGTGTTCAGAAGGTTCAAACACTTTCTATGGGCTGTTGACTAAACGAACCAGTGAAATGATAGGTCCACCTGGTGTGTCAGGTTAGCCTGCTATATCAGTTTTAATCGAAGTTGACAAAATCTCTTCACTATAAGAAGAAAAAACATCATCAGTCTGCATTTCTCAATGGGAAAGATGTAAGGATGGGAATCCAAAACCTATTCCAGTTGAGAATCGTTAACAGCTTAATTTTTTACAAAAAGCACCTACTGCACAACCCTCAGTGAGTGGAAACACCAGCAACTTGCAGAAGCAGTTATCTATGCTGTGACATGTGTTTCACATTGTTGCCACTGAAAATCTACAGGCCAACATTTGCCCACATGGAAACTCTGCAGGGATCAATAAGGGAACCGTCCACACAACATGGCCTCACACTATTGATGCCACTTTGACCTCAGAGGAGACATTACAGGACTTAAGACGGAGAGAGGCCGAACTGTACCAGCAGGAAGAGCAGCAGAGCGCATGGGAGAGGAGAGACCACCTGGTTGCGCAGCTCTGTCCATACATGTGCTTATATGCCTCCCGTACATTTATACATGTTTTTTAGCGACAATTTATTTAGTCGCATTAAAGATGCACAAAAATGATTCAAGAGAAAATAAATTGTATTTCAGCGCGTCTCTTTCCTCTTCCTCCTTGAAAGAGAAAGTAATGACTATTAGCCATTCTCCCCTGTTTTAGAAGAAAAATATTTTTGCCTTAACTGTAATCCCAACTTCAATCCCACCGAGTCCTCAATGCTTATTATGGAGAGGGTGGAGGACGCAATGTCCTCCGCTGAGCTTGTTCGGAGTCCGGTGGAGGGGCCGCCTCCGGTGGCCTCCATGTGCCTTCTTTAATCTGACAGCTTTCTTTTGGCCCTTCTTCTTACATTAGCAAAACCCTTTTTTTTACATTGGACAGTGGTTCTGAAAATATTTGGGCAAACTTGATTGACAATATTAGTAACTTCCTCGTAGGCTTTTTTTGTATCATAAGCCTGTGGAGCAAAAAATCATTCATGGGAGAAATAAAACCTTTCATGGGAAAAACACATTTTATCTAAACGCGTCTCCCTCCTCTTCCTCCTCTTGGACTGCTGGTTGGAGAAGGAAGAAGGGAGCCTCCCCTGGTCCGAGGATTCAGACCAGGGGAGGACAGCAGCATCCACCAGCCTACCGAGGCTAGAGTCAATGGGGGTGAGACTGAAATTGTCACAATCAAATGAACGCCTCAGCTGCAGTGTATTTAAAGGCAAGGAGAGGCATTCATTTGATTGGTTAAGATGACACTCAGCTATGTTAAACCCATTTATGCCTTCTCTCCTCCCTTGCGCTAGTGGGAGGGACGGAGAAGTAGATGCGCCTTGTTGAGCCATGAACAAAACTTGCAAAGTGAGCTGGACACACCCCGTTGGCACAGGGGAGGTGCGCTGCACCTGATCTACTAAATTAGAGCGCTAAGTATCAGGAGGGTGGAAAAAAAGGTGATTCAAGTAATGAATCATGAATGAGGCATGGTTGTTGGTGCCAGACAGGATTGTTGGAGTATTTCAGAAAAAGCTGATTTACTGGGATTTTCATGCACAACCCTCTCTAGGGTTTACACAGACTGGTCAAAGTCTTGTTGATGTCAGAGGTGAATGGCCAGAGTGGTTTGTGATGATGAAAAAGCAACATTAACACAAATGAGTCAACAGAGAACCATGTTTTCATGAACAGCACGCTGAAACTTGAAGCAGATAAGCTACAGGAGACCACACAAAGTGTTAAATGTTCACAAAGCTTCTGAGAAAGAGTCAGGACTCTAAATTTTTCCAATTCTGTCCTTTTACTCCAAATCTTCATTTTTTTAAGCTATGTCTTCAATCTCAGATATTTAACTGTTTCACATGCTTAAACAAAAAAACAAATCTGTGGCTCTCATCCTCTGCCATTATCTGCAGCTGGTATAGTTTTATAAATATTAAAACCCCTGGTTGATTGATCTCTTTTGCCTCATATACTCAGATTACAGAACCTGAGTAAATACCGTTTGAGTCCACATCAACATGTTTTTTTTCAGGCTAATGAATCATTTCAAGGCTAGATGGTGGAAAGAGAATAAAGACGTGACAAAAAAAAAACACATGAAATACTGACCTGTGCAGGGTTCTCCCACTTCTTAAGAAAGTCCTCTTTGGCTTTGGCAAGGAACTCCTTGACTGTGGAGACAAAACCAGGAGATCGGCCTCAGTTTGTTTAAGGGGAAAATTCTCTTTTTGCACGTAGACAGCGATTTTTAATAAATAAAGCAAGGTGGTGAGATTGTACTAGTGCACTCGTGGGTGTCTGTTTTCACACATAGATGGTTATATTCTTATTTTTAATAATACAAATTGATTAAAAAAATATCACATAAAGAAAAGTGATTTTTAGAAGACATGGGTGGACTGCCAAAATATTGCAGATGTGTGGGACAATGGACACATCTACAGTACATTTACATAACACATCTTTATAATAAATACCTTCTCCTGTTTGGCTTTTTATGCATACACATCAGCAGGTATGTATTTGTATGGGCAATAAAACCTGTCACGCAAGACTCAAAAGTGCAGTTTTAAGTTGAACTTTAAAGTCTAGTTTAAGGTTGTGTGTTGTGTATTGACCATTTTAAAACCAACACGCAGTTCAGGTTTAAACTGACACGCCAGATGGACAAATAAATATATTTCACAAGTCCAATCTAGGCCACAATTTGAAAGGTACTACAACTACGTATATTTATAGCCATCATAAGAAGTTACTTTGCTAGCATTTACATTTTTATTGTAACTCTAAGCAATTGGATAGACTTAATCTAATCAGGTAAACAGTGAATTGCGGACAGTTTGGGCCTATTTTATGCAAGTTACAAAGCATTTTTAAGTTATCGAAGTGCATTTTGCAGTTAAATGTCACTGCAAGGTTGATGTCTGCTTCATCATATGCATTGATGGAGTTCCAGAGACAATTACAGAAAAGCATGGCTCTAAATTGTTGGAAATATTAGTATTTTAATGTTATTACAGCAGATTTGTTAGATTTTCTTTGTGGATCAACGTTTTTTCTTTACATTCAAACAGGCTGGTTGCGTTAAGCTGGAGGGCCGCATGTGGTGCCCTAAGTCACCAGTTGCCCATCGTTGCTTTGCATAGACAACAGTGATTAGGAACTGCTTTTACAGTAATACTGAGAGCTCGAAATACTAAAAGAAAGATAAAAAAAAAACAGGCTTTGGGGAAAAAAAAATGATTCAATTCCCCGCGTATGGTTTTATACAAACAGAGCCACTTAAATTTCCGGCTAATTTCCTTGGGAGTCTTGGCTGGTCGTGACAGGAAATTGCCCACCCCTAATGGATGTAGATCCCACACAGCTATGTGATAAACTTGTAACCCTTACTTTTATATGTCATAGGACATCTAAATGAACATTTTGCCTAGCATGGAAAATGGAAAATTCAGAACAAAAACAGCCCAAAAAGCGACCCCTGGTTAGAAATCCACTGGCTGGAAGTTTGCTGGTAACTGGATGGAACTTGGCTGGCATTTGGCTGGCAGGGGAAAATTGAGGCGGCTGCATCTGTATGCTTCCCCTGTATTAAAGCACATGCTGCACTGTCGGACTCCAGCCGTTACATGTTACTTTCTTGAGCCTAATTCACGCTGCTGTTTGATGCTTCATCTTTGCACCCCTGTGATTTTTCATCTTTACAGTGAACATCAGCAAGACCCACAGTTGGACAGAATGGCTGAGCAATATATTGATTAAATAAATTATGTTTAACAGAAGATTTAAAATGAAAAAAAAAACGAGATTTATTTCTCAACTTACTACAATCACAAGTTGTTGCAATGTTTGAAAATATAAATACAGAAATGTACAGTTGTCATTAGGGCTGGGACGATACACTTAAACTCACGATACGCTGCACCTCGATGTGCCCGGGTCATGATACGATACGTCACGATACAATATCAAAAAAGTAAATAAAAGAAAAAATATTACTGTGTAATTACAACTTATTTGTTTTTGTTTGAGTTGCACACAGGAAAACACAAGGCCTAACAGGCCAAACACAAACAATAACACTCTCTCAAATGATAGAGAGGTTAGAGGGAGTGTATGCTAATGAGCGGTAGGCTCGTTTTTGCCGTCTTCATTGTTTTTAATGAGAAAGCCAAAATACTGCCAGACAGATGACTTGTATCCAGGCGGAGCGTCCTCAATTTCAACCTCATTCGACTCCATCATTAGGCTTTTTGGAGGCAAGGTAGTTGGTGCTAATGTTTGTTGTCGTCACTTCTGGTCAAATGCGCTATTACCGGACATGACGTCTTTATTTCGCGATCCATTTTTTTCAAACTCGATGCATTTCATCACGTACTGTATTGCGATATATTGCCAAATGATATTTCATCCCTAGTTGTCATGGTGTTTATGCTTTTGTTTCTTACATGGGAGTAAATACTGGTCAGAAGGTTCCATGTAACTGAACTGTGGAATAGCTCATCCCTCAGTGTTTATAAAAGCATCCCTATGTTTCAGCTAAATAATCAACATTTTAAGACAAAATTACAGCATGTATTTAACAGTGAGAGGGAAAGTTGGTTTAGTTTAGGGACATACAATAGTATTTTGACAACATAAGGCAAAACTTTATTTATGTAACTTTTGATTCACTTGGAGGGGCTTTTAGGGAGGGGGAAAACTGTAAAATGGGTTTTGTGGTTAAAAAAAATCATTGATATTATTTTAGTTCATATTTCCCAACCATAGGGGATAGGAAATATGATTTCATGCAGCCACACAATAAATTGTGCATCCCGATACTGATGCATAATGAGGCATGCAATTTCTGCACATTTACAACCCTTTACAAAATCCATGAAAACTTAACTTGCTTTATACAAAATCAGCAGGGTTAGTGTTTGAAGGATCCTACAACTTAGGACACTTGAGCTTCAGTTCTTTAGAGAGCTAAGGGGCCATTCAAACATCAGAATGTGCTCTGCATCATGTAGTTTGGCCTCTACTCTCAGCTTTGGGCTTCAC
The DNA here is from genome assembly GCA_036419115.1 of Scarus forsteni. NCBI lineage: Eukaryota > Metazoa > Chordata > Actinopteri > Labriformes > Labridae > Scarus > Scarus forsteni. The sequence goes on from JAZDUH010000471.1 coordinate 13,140,697, forward strand.
CATGTGAGATATTGCATTTTTTTAACTGCTGTCACAGCATTTGGGACATATTGTTTCAAAGAGTAAGTGACTTTATTGTGTTGTATTAATAATTTGAGCACAGTCCTATTGTGTGACAAAAATACAACCTATTGGCTTAAACTCCAGAGGAAGTCCCAGCGGTGAGAAGGAAGCATGTGGGACAGCTGGAGACGCCCTGCAGGTCAGTGTTTTTGCACTTTCCTAAATCTGTTTCCCTCTGTGTATGGATACAAATATTACTTTCTAATTTTATGTAATCAAATGTCTCAAGATTGAAATGGCAACTAAACTGTTGCTCTGCGTCTCCCATGGAAAAGTTGGACATTCAACTTTCATTTGTGCTTAAAATATTTCTCATATTTTCTATAATAATTGTACTTGTTTGTTATGTTTTCCTTTGTTTTCCTGCAGGGCACCCTTAGAAAAGAGACCTTGGTCTCAAAAGGTCAAGCTATATTAAAAAATTAAAAAATGCTGGTAAACCATGTTGATCTGCAGCAGAGTACACGGTAAAGTAGATGCTCTGTTACACATAGTGAAACAATGAATTTACTGGGCTCTGTGTGATTGACCCTTTAGCATCCAATACAAACATGGTATATGCTCAACACCAGGGGTGGACAGTAACAAAGTAGATTTACTTGAGTACGGTACTTAAGTGCATTTTTTGAGTATTTGTACTTTACTTGAGCATTTTGTTTTTTGTTGGTAACTTATGACTTTTAATCCATTACATTTCTATGAATTGTTTTGTTGCTAGTTACTTTTAAGTATAGCTCTGAAGTTAGAGGATGACATTTCTCTTTTACAATCCAATCTGCATGGTGATGCTGTACCTGTACCTCCTGCATACTCAGATCGGGCAGATAACTGCTGAGCTAATGTTGTTAAGATAATGGTTTGTCTTAGCGCTAACGATGGCTACAGCAGATACAGACAATTCCACACCAGAGCACCCACGGCCATATATGAAGTCCATTTTGTCAATCCACTTGTCTTTGAATAGGCACAATTCGATAGGCTTTGTAGCATATTTAACAAAATCTTTATTATGCAGGTTCTATAAGCAGGTCAGTGCATTCAGTCGGTCATTTCAGTCATCAGGTTCTGTGAATTCGTTGCAGCAAAAACTACAAAACACGTTGTCAATATGTACTTTTAATACTTAAGTATTTTCAAGAGCAGGTACTCCAGTACATAAACGTGTGTAAAATTTTAACTGAATAAGTTTTATCTGTACTGGAGCAATATTTGACCAGGAGTATCTAAGCTTTTATTCAAGAAAGTTCACTTTCACTGCTCAACATTTTAGATAACGCCAGTCACCCTCTGCATGCCATCATCAACCAGAGGAGCCTGATCAGCCCCAGACTAGTCCCCAGGACAGTCAGAAACTCTTTTGTCCTTAAGTGCGACAGACTGTACAACTCCACACTAGGGGGGAGGTGTAACAGGAAGACAGAGGACGGGAAGGGGTAGGAACGAGTCAGTAGCCTTATTTTTATTACATAGTTATTTTATGTATTTATTATTTACATTATATATACATGTGTGTGCATGTGTGTGTGTGTGTGTGGGCGGGGGGTGGGGGGTTATCTGCTAAACGTTTTTTTTTATATCCTGTATTGTTTTTATACCTGTATACTGAACAATGCTGCTGGAATATCAATTTCCCTAAAGGAGACCTCTAGAAGGACGAATAAAGTTCTATCTTATGTAAAGTTATGGAGTTGAGCACTATAAAGACTTTATTATTATGTATCTCAGTATCAACTATGTATAGTTTCCTCAGTATACATAAATATGGTGATACAGGTCGCAATGTAAGACTGTTTCCAACACACAACCATAGTTTCCCATCCCTACTTTCAGCTCTACTGTGGGGCCTAATGTGGTATTTACTTGAGACCCGGGGTTCCTCGTGGCGCCCCTGCCTATAATAGCTTATATAGAGGCCCCTGGAGCACGAGGCCCCGGGCATTGCCCACCTTTGTCTGCCGGTAAAAGCGCCTCTGTGGGCTTGTTATGTAAAGCTAGCGGGGCCTGCTGTACCATCACATGCGGCTACAGAGCAGGTGCTGCTCAGATGTTTACAGGCGACGGTACCCACCGCTTTCCATCTCGCTGCCCTTCCTAGCCGTGGGCGCGTTGCCCATGATGACAACCTGTCAACGGGTTATCCGTGGCTCTGTGGCCACTCTGCAGCCTCCTCCAGCCGGTCTGAGCTCGATTGTGTCCACCCGGTGCGTCTTAAATCCAGATGTACAGTGACAGAGCGCTGATTCGGGGGTCTTGCTCTTCAGCAGCCTGACAGATGGTGATGCGGTGCCACGCACGGAGAGGTGGGCTCACTCACTGCACGGTCATCAACGACACAGCTCCAGCTCGGATCCACGGTCACTGGGTTGTTGGGGCTTCGCTGCCAGGCCGACCTCGGCGCTCTTGGCCTGAACGCGGAGGATCCAGTCTTCTCCTGTCCCTCCTTGCAGCCCCCTCGGAGCGAGGCCCCCCGGCTCCCCGCCTCTCCCCCAGCCCAAAAGCAGCGACACCGACGGCGGGGATGCTGTGTTCTCGTGCACAGGCTCTCCTCTTTCCGTCCGCGGAGCCAGCTTTAAAAATTAAACAGCGGCGGGGTCCGACAACGACGGGAATTCGCTCAGATCAACATTGGCCCCCTGTATCCTCGGAGACGAGCGAGATGACGGAACTACAGCCGAGAGAAAGCCCCGCCCACCTGACTGAACCGGGGTTGATTGACAGCTCGTGCTCGGTCGAGGATTGGTCAGTGCCTTCTCGAGGAGCCACCTGATTGGCTCTCCCGGGTCTATCATAAACGGCTGCGTCCCCGCTCTTTAAAACCAGGCGAGCAGCGCGTCACTGATTATTTTGCGCCTACCTTCCCTCGTCGCCGCCGCTCATTGGTCCGCCGCGGCTCAACCGTGGGAATCTTGGCGACTGCGCGAACACCTATTGGCTGACAGAAGCGTTTGACAGGAAAGCCCCCCTACCACCATCTGCACCTTGAAGAAGAAAATTAACCCCCCCTCCCCTCTCTGCGCCCCCGCCCCCCTCACCGCCGCCAAGCGACTGATACACGTTTGGCAAAGTGACGTCAGCCGCGAGCTATTTTTAGAAATGTTGGTCAGAATTTCACGCACGCGCGGCGCGGCCTGGCTGGCAGGACTTCTAAACAGATCTCAGACGGACGTGAGGAAGAAGAAGCGATTCTCTGGAGGGAAATGAATCATGGGAACAAGAGACACTATTTTTTTTACATTAGTTGCTGAATGTGATCACACATATTTACATACACTCAGCTCCTACAGTCTAAATCTAACAGCATCCAGGAGTGCAGCTGCATGTCACCAGAATACAAAAGAGTATCAACATTTGTGTAAACAGGGCAGCATGGTGGTACTGAGGTGGGGCTTCATATGTACGTTGCTGGTTCAACTCCCCGGTCGGGGAAGGCACCTCGGGGCCGTTCGCATGAAAAAGATAAAGGAGAGTTTTCTTGCGTTTGCACCTTCTGTTTACACAAGAACAGTGTCAGAAGTGCCTCAAAGTTATGAAACCAGGGTCCAGAGTGAAAAGTTTTGAGAATGTTTTCGTACATTTCTCCGTGTAAACAGGGATTAGCATTTCAGGGTAAACGCACAGCACATGCAACTAGAACAACAGCAACAGTTGGGGCTGATTACCAAGCAACATGTGAGCTGCTTTCTATTGTTAACTCTCCTCCAACAACATGTGGATTTGCTGCAGCAATATTCTGAGCAATGGAGATGCATTTGTTATATTTCCCGAGGACTGAGTCCATGTTGTCCAGGTGTTTTTCTCTATCACTGAACAACCGTACACATCAGATGGACCGATCAAAATATTTAGCTGATCCATGTGGGAAAGAGCTCATAGAAGGTGTCTGAGGAGGGCAGAACCTGTCACAGCAAATCCAGTAGGTGATTGGGTGATCATTCTGTCAATCAATACTCATTATGTGACATCACATAATGTAGTAGACCATGGGTGGGCAAATGGCCAACGGGGGCCACGGAGGTCCCTTGACCTCACTCAATATGGCAAGCCCTTTTAACATTTAATCAATCTGACTGACATGCAGTTATATAGTTTTCACTAGTGGAAATTACATTTCAGCACGTCAAAATTGAATTTTGATGTGCTGAAATGTAAATTCAAGATATCTGTACAAATTTTTTTACATGGAACAAATATATTTGTACATGTCAAAATGTCATTTTTACTTTTTTACTAGTAAGAATAATTATTACAGATATCTACAATTACTATTTCCACTAGTGAAAAATAAATAGTAGATATCTTTAATTCGAATTGTTACTAGTGAAAATGACACTGCGGATATGTCGGCTTGGAATTCTAACATGTGAAAAAACAATTACCGATATCTACAATGGCTGTTACCGCTAATAATTAAATGTTAAAAGGGCTTGCCATACACTCAATGCGGCCCATCAATCATTCCCAAAAACCAAACAAATTGGAAATATGAAGGAAACAAAACAACTGCTCAATATGATTTATTGAGTAAACAGTGTTTCATAACACACAAATTAGGATATATGATAAATTATTTCTACTTACCTTAGATTGCAGGTATATGTTTTGGTTTCTACAAGTCACTAATAAAGTTAGTTTGCAATGATTTTATCACTAAATACCTTTAATGAGGCATTAAAACATAATATGTAGTATTTGGAGAAAATATATTTGAAAACAATAGCAAAGGTAATGTATTTGTGTTTCTATATAGGTAAACATTAATTCTTATCTTGCATTAAAATAAGCTTAAATTGACTTCAGTTATGTGTGATGCTCATTAATTTGCCAATTTTTAATTGTGTTTGAATTCAAATATACCAATGTTGGTACAATCTTTTTATGAAGCTTTATAATTGATTTTATTTGTTTGTTAATAAATATGTTTTCTCTTGGAGAGTGCCTAACTATATGAAACAGTGTAGCCCTCAGGCACTTAAAAATAAATTATGTGGCCCTTTAGGTAATCAAAGTTTCCCACCTCTGAAGTAGACGGCTGCTACAGTGCTATCAAACGTGAGACACTTCAATAAACAAACTCTCACCGAAACAAGTTTGAAGTGAAACAAAAATGTCACCACTAAAACAGAGGTCTGCAGTGTTGGTATGTTTTTTGTTTGTTTTTTTACTTAAAATCTGATAAAACTACTGCTAAAGCTGTTAGCATCTATGCTAGTCTCTACACGTGCAGTCACTTCCTGCTATCGCCTGCTCAGACTTATATGTCAGACCTCCTTCTGCTCTCGTGGTCTTTGGTTGTGCTGTGCTGCTTTATGCCGCTCACAATCGTTGTATAGATTGGAGCTTGGCAAGATGGTTCTGCCTGATTACAGAAAATGAATCATGCAGATCCAGCTGCTGCGCAACATGGTTTTCCACCTTTTTTTGAGTGCATGGTAAAGTTGAAACTTTTAACTATTCACAGTCTTGGAGGTTTTTTTGTCACTATTAGTCAAAGCAGAAATAAATTTGAGAACATTGTCATTGTCTGGTACGTTATTCTGAAAAACGTGGGAAACTGCTGTCATGTAAAGGATATCTATATCCATTTCTGCAGTCATTTTGGCCAATCTGGAACTTTCCATGTCTCTGGAACTGAAACATTAAGTCAGGTGAACCTCAGAAATAGGAAACCAGCTCACTTGCTCATGCAGTCTCCAGGATGTTTTCCACAGTCTTTCCTTTTCAAGTTCAGGATTTTCTGTCAAAAATAGTCCCAAGACCACCATCGTTCCCTCTTCTCATATTTTTTTTAATTATTATTATATATTTTTTTATTTTGTACAATTATTTAATACACAAAAGTCAAATATAACAATTATACGAGGTGCAGGAAGGTCTGCTTTGCGTGTTGTGTTTTCTGGTTGATGCCATGGACATATATATGTTTATATGTCTATTTTTCTTCTTCGTTTTTGTTAGATCACATTTGACCACGTGAGATTTCTGGCTTGGAGGTCTAGATGTTAGATCAGTGGTGGGACAGAATTGTTATGTGTGTGGTGTGCTATGCTGAGATTAATGGAGCACCCCACGCACAGTACGATCAAAACTATGCATTATTTATCTTCATGTGTGGGGTCTCTAACAGATAAAAATTACATTCAGATTAGAAAATCCTTATGTGTTTTCCCCACATTAAGGAAGGCCACACCACATATTGAATATATATCTATTGACTTGACATTTAAGTGCTAAAAATAAATGATAAAGCCTTTTATTCTTGAGAAAAATCTTAGTTTACATCATTTTTCACACCTGCCCAGAACATTTGCACCAGTACTGAAAAATTTAACTCTGTAGAGCACTTTGAAATGTACCATGTGTATAAATGAGCTCATAGATGACATCTCCCTGTCTTGATTTCTTCACAGACAACAATCACAGCATTTTCAGTGTCTGAACCAGCAAATAAAACAACATTTTTTACTAGTTTTCCATTGCATTTCCTGCCAATCAACATCTCTGTGCAGCTCTTGGATGTTCAGGGCAGGTGCTGCAGATCGTTATGTCCTTTTTACAGCCTTCTAGTGATCACAAGCACATTTGTCATATCTTTCTTAACGCTGCAGACATGTGAGAAGCAGACTGAGCTAACAGATGGATGGAGGAGTTTGTCTTCTCTAGTAAGGAGAGATAAAATGGGTGGAAGCAGACAGCACCCCCCATCCCTCCTCCCTTTTTGTGCAGCAGTTGCCTAGCAACACAAGGTTGGAGTGAAAATGGCGGAGTGATGCTGCTAGGTTTTATGAATGAAACTGTGAAAAAAAAAAAAAAACGGCAAAGGAAAAACAGAGGGTGAGGAGGGGAGAGAGTGGGTCCATGTACACACCTTGTGTCATATATACCAATCTATTCCTGTAAAATAATGATGATCTTATTCTTCTGTCCACCTATTATCTATAACTCTTATCATTTTTTTCTGGTTGCAGGGGCAAAAGCCTATTCCCTTTGACACGGGGTGAGAGGAAGGATACACATTCAACAGACTATACCAGCCAATCACAGGGCTGATATGTCAGAAGACAACCATTCAGAAAAACACACTCACAATGCTTCAAAAAACATGTCTGGAAGGTGACTGGATGATTGATTCACTTCTTCTCCATCCCAGGCAGCGTATTTTGTCAAGGCAACTGAAGTTTTCCGTTCAAAACCAGTGTAAGCATTCACAGTACTCAGTGCACCTAGTGTCAACTGATTTTGTTACTGCACTCTTAAAAACAGCTCCACTTCTGACAGAGCGTGATGTTAATAAAACAAATTCTTCCTCATTGATCACTCAAAGTGAAGAAGGGCCCCCAACTTCATACATACATACATAAATACACACACACACACACATATATATATACATATGTATATGTATATATATATATATATATATATATATATATATATATATATATATATATATATATATATATATATATATATATATATATATATATATATATATATATATATATATATTAGTGCTGTCAGACAATTTAAAAAATTAATGTAATTCATTACCAGATTTATAATTAATTAATCTAATTAATCGCATTTTAATCTCATATCCGCTTAAAGTACCCAAATAAAGAATTTGAATTCTAGGATATTATAAAATTGTAGTGCATGATTAATCAAATGAATACACTAAGAAGTGAAAATTTGTAAATCCACATTTTTATTGGTGACTAAATAAAACCAAAGTCAGGGCAACTTGTCCAGAAAATTCTAAGATCAATCAGGCAACTCAAATTACACTTTAAGTGTGTTTCATAAATCAAATTCAAAGTAAGAAAAAGGTCGAGGACATCGAGCAAACCAATTAGGCCTGATGCATTATCAAAGAATGTAGTACAAATATAGATAAATAAATTCAAAAATAAAATAAGACTAAGTCTTAAATATGCCATTCCTGTTGTCATCTGGGCTTTGTTTGGTTTGACTAGAGACGCACGTGCCACTGCCATGTACGGGTCCTCCAGCTGGCCAATATTAAAATGCTTGTGTGCTGTGATTAATCGTGATCAATTTTTATAACGCATTCATTTGCGGTGTAATTAATTAATGTAATTAATGCACTAAAGTGACAGCCCTAATATGTATGTATGTATATATATCTGTATATATATATATATATATATATATATATATATACAGATATATATACTGTATATATATACATACATACATACACACACACATATATATATATATATATACACACACATATATATATATATATATACATATATATATATATATATATATACATATATATATATATATATATATATATACATATATATATATACATATTCATATATATATATATATATACTGTATGTATGTGTGTGTGAGTGTGTGTGTGTGTGTACAGGCCAAAAGTTTGGACACACCTCATTTGATGTGTTTTCTTTATTTTCATCACTATTTACATTGTCGATTCTCACTGAAAGCATCAAAACTACGAATGGACACGTGGAATTATATACTTAACAAAAAAGTGTGAAATAACTGAAAACATGTCTTATATTCTAAATTCTTCAAAGTAACCACCCTTTGCTCTGATTACTGTTTTGCACTCTTTGCCTTCTCCTTATGAGCTTCAGTCACCTGAAATGGTTTTCATTTCTCAGGTGTGCCTTTCCAGGGTTAATTAATGGAACTTCTTGCCTTTTTTAATGGGGTTGGACCATCATTTGTTGTTCAGAAGTCATGCTGATGCAGCCGACAGCCCAATTAGACAACTATTAGAATTAATATTATGGCAAGAACCAATCAGCTAAGTTAAGAGAAACGAGTGGCCATCATTACTTCCGTGAGAATCTATAATGTAATTAATGATGAAAATAAAGAAATTGCATTGAATGAGAAGGTGTGTCCAAACTTTTGACCTGTACTGTATATACATCAAAGGGACTTAAAATAAGAATTTGATACAGACAGACACCAATATATCTTCCTCATGTTTGTCTCTGCTTAAAATCTATTCATTTGAAGTTAGCTCCTTGATACATGACAACTTCTTGTCAAGAGGTGCCTCATGTCTATGTGGCTGTGAAGCTAATAATTATGGAGGTGTAATCAATAACAAGCGTAAAGAGGTCTGTGTAGATTCGCATTCATCCAGGTCATGGTTATCTTGAAGATACAAAATTGAGGCAACTGGTTTTGGGAAGATGTTTCGCTTCTCATCCAAGAAGGAAGGAGGGATCTGAAGAAGCCTCGATTTTGAATCTTCAAGATAATGTAGAATGACCTCTTTATGCTTAACAACTATGATGATCATAAACCGGAGATGAATGACGTTGATTAATACAGCAGCATTTAGCTGAACTGGCATTAAAATTAGTTTAACTGGTTAAAAAATATTTCTGTTAAACAATTTCATTTCTGTTGATGTAGGATAAAACTCTTGGAGTCAAACAGGCCATCCATGATTGTCAAGGTCATACCAACATGTGTGCTAATCCCAATTAAGTTTTCTGCTTAAAAAAAGATATTTAAATGAAATAGTTTTACTGTCCTAAACTTTCAATGCAGCTGGATCAACGACTGTCATAAGGCAGATCCATCTTGGAAAGCACCTTGCTGTGTGCTTTCCAAGATGTTGGGGCAAAATGTTGGGGCTTTTGAGCATCCCTCTGGGGACATATAGGGCACAGCTACTAGTGGGGTTTAGTAGTTTGGGGAGCATGAAGTGTTTGCAAGCCTCTGACTGGCCTGCAGGAAATGAAACAAACACACAAACAAACACATATCCATCTCATTTTAAAGGTTCTGTTCTTCCCAGTCCATTTCAATGGGATTTTGCCCAGAAAGACTTGAGAAATATATCCATGAATATGTTCAACAGTCCCTCTGATGCCAGGATAGTATCCATAAATCCTGTTTTAATGTGGAAATTAGAGGTGTGTGTAAGCTTTGGTCAGAACAAGACAGCATCATCAACAAAGCACACTTTTATTATCAATGTTATTACAAAACAAGACAGAATATAAAGTCAGTACAAAAAGAAAACACTTCCTTTACACTAGAGGACATAATCTGGGATAAGAGTATTTACAGTTTGCTTACATCACACCAGAGCAGGCATCAATACAGAAGTGCTCAATGCTTTACATGGGCCACTTGGAACAGTCGGGCCCTGCTTAAAACAACAATAATACTGAATTGATGTTAAAAGAAGCACCTATGAACCAAGCAGAGATGGTGGAACACCTGAGCCCATCAGCAGCCTCTGTGTTCGACATGCACTGATATGATGCCCAAATATGTTTCCAAGATAATGCAGATGATTTGAGAGGTCAGAGAAGACATACCTTCAAAATAATAAAATATTGTAATGTTAGCTTTTTCAGCGACAATAAAACAGAGCACTCCACATAGTCACAATCTGTGCTCAGAAGACACCGTAGCATAGACTAAAAACACTTTACACTGATCAGGTTTGATCCAGACCAAAAGAACTGTTTTTTATATGGTGGACTGTAAGCTAACATGAACTCTGGTGCAGATGAAGGACCAGACTCAGGTCCATTTGAGAACCGCGAGTACCAGAGTTTGGAGTAGGAGTGAAGTGAACCAAGCAAGGCCAGCAAACCAAAAAGGCAGAGCATTGTGGGTATGATTTGACCAAATACAATGCTAAGGAAGCTATCGTCCAAACACTCCCACCCTCCATTTCTATTAAAAGATTGACGTCTACAAATCCATGCAGAATGATTACACAATGCCCCCCAGTGCAGCCTAAACAGAGCTTTATCTTTATTTTATGGCCCAGAATACTTTAGAACTGCTAACTGAGTGATGTTATAACGCAGACCTGGATGGCTGGAACAAAGACCACAGTTATGGCTGCAATTATTGGTAGGTAGCTTTATCATGCAGCATTTCACAGTGTTTGGTCTATCCAGGAAATTTTGGGTTTCTTTCACCTTGCTGCAAGTAAAAGTTGCAGCAGTCTGCATGATCCCAAACCCATGCCCATAGCCTGACATGTGTAAAAATGTATTTTGACATCAAGTAGGCAAGGAGTTGAGAAATTGGTTGAGTGGAAAGCATCAGCTGACTGCCAGTCTTGGACTGATTGCCTATAAAGGAAGAGCATGAGTAACACCAGGACCATAATTACTTTTCATAATGCCATCTGGGGGGACAGAGCCCATAAAAAGAGTTTGGAGAGGGCAGAACCTTTCAGAAACATATCCAGCAGGTGAGCTAAAATGTCCTTACTATTCAAAAGTTTGTAGTGTTCACATTTGTTCCTCATTTAATTAAGAAATAGGGTCCAGATCTTATAAAAGTGCTCATAAAGCTGTTAGCATCTATGTTAATCCCTATACAAGCAGTCACTCCCTTCCGTCCCCGCTCGATTGGACTGGGCTGTCCAGTTTTGGGCCATTCACAGCAATGTAGCTGCATTTTCTGGATGTTCCTGGTTACAGACATTGAATCAGACAGATCCATCCGCTGCTAAGGGCTAAATGACAAATATTCAAGTGCTCATTTTTGTGGTCCTTACTCAAACAATGTTTCATTACTTATGAGTGGCACACACTTTTTGGTTACAACATTTTATCTAACTTAGGGTCGAATGACCTTCCTGAACTCACCTAACTGAATATGTTTGACAAAAATAATTCATATATTTCCATTACAGATTTGTCCCCAGTAAACTTGCAGATGTTGGCCAACAATGACTGACAGGTATATGTTTATGAAGCAGCTTTAACATGAAGTCATTCCTGAGAGAAAGGCTTCAACCCAAATTGTTACAGGAGTTGCACCAATGGTAACAGAATTTAACAATAAGGTACCCTTTTATTAACCACCAGTATTCTTCCTCCATTTTATCTGAATTGGACAAAATTCTTGGGGACAGGTGAAAAGCTTTGGCAGGTTTGATGTGGACCCTTGGCTGCCGGTTGATGATCTGCCGTTTGATATCTTTCACTAGTCCTTCTGGGTAATAGCCCATAGAAAGTATTTGATGATGGCAGAACCCTTTCAAAACATACACTAAAGGTGACTGGATAAATGTGCTGTTGACCACATTTATTACGGGCCAATCAAATGTTGGAATTGGTGGGCACTATTGCAAGGAGTTAAGTGCAAAACCTGAGCCAATAAAGGGGGAAAAGAAACGAGTCCAACAATGTAGAAGTGTATTAGCATTTAGCACTTCTAAGCTCTCTAGGCTGACAGTACAGTATGAAGGGTACCATCGACCGATCTATACCACCTAGTCCACCTAGTCTAAACCTTTGGGATCACAAGGGGGTGGAGTCTATCCCAGCTGACATTGGGCGAGATGCGGGATACACCCTGAACTGGGTGCCAGGGCTGAATAGATACAGACAACCATTCACAGCACACTAAAGGTGCGTTCACACCGGGCGCTAATTGTACTACCTCGGGGATCACTCTCCAATCATAGTCAATGTACAGCCGCAATGGGGCAGGGCTAACCCTCCCACGATGCGACAGCCGCGCACAAGACGACCACTTCACTCGTTGCGCGATGTCAAAGTAAAAAAAAAGTTGATCTATTCAGGCGATGTCGTGTGTGGCTGTGCGGCAACAGCCAATCAGAGGTGTTTGTACGTGTGACAGTACCCGAGACAGACAGTTATTCATCCGGACTACAGGACGGATGAGTTCCGTCTAGGCAGAACTAATGTCAGTGAGGACATAAGTTCCGCCTAGACGGACTGCGGTAAACTCACAGATGCTGCTGCTGCAGGGCATCAGCTGCAGTGTTTTGTGGTTGATAAGTGAGTGAAAAGGATACAGCTGGAATAATGTCCGCTTATACATCCTATTATATGATATATGAAAAGATCGTGGTGAAACTCGAGCGGACGTGACGTCACCGAGCGACGGCTGACGGCAGCGGTTACCAAAATGAGGTATTTATGGACGCGCGACGCTACGTTAGTGGGCGACGCGACTTTGGTAGCTGGGTCGCTTGCGGTGTGAATGCAGCATAACACAGCAATTTTGAAGCGTTAGTTTGTTTTGTAAAGGACGGTTTTTAACAAACAGCAAACTAGGCCTACAAAAATTGCTAAGGACCCTAATGCAAGGATTTCTGATCGCTTTATTAATAAACTATCATTTGTAAACCACAGCCATGAGGACCAACTTGATCAGGTCATTTGATTAACAGGTTACAGCGTAACTTAGGAATTGGAAACATTTGACAGCTCCTAGGTCAAAATGCAATGTTTTAGTCCCATAGCAGCTTAAAAATGTACTTTTAACCCAAGCTTATTAGTTTAAGCTAAAAAGCATGAAATTTATGTTCATTAGTCTTGATGAACGCAATAGAAAAAAAAAGCGCCCATGTTGGCTTCAGACCATATCATCAGCAATAATCAAAGAACACTGCCCAAACACGTTTAAAGAAAAGAAAAAATGAATTTTCTCTGGAGGAATGCTCACACTGCATGGTTGCAACTCTACCTCAAAACCAATATTTCTACCATGTTTGATCATGAAAAAAGGTCAGTTATGCCAAGGTCAGACTTCACGTTGTTTTGGTCTGCAACATAGTAATTAATCCATCTGGAACCTGTCCACCAGGCCTGATACGACAAGACTGGAGCTAACTGCATTTTAATGACCGGCAGGACAATGATGGAAGAAGGGGCAACACAGAAACTCACACATACTGTATTTAAAGTGAGATACTTTTGTTTTTAACTACAAACGTTATGTTGAATGATACGTTAGTTAGCGGTCACTGAGTGGGTTTCTCCCTCCAACATTTCTCTTCTGACAGTTTATGGTTGCTCATCTACAACACAATAAAAGGGTGGGGATGTTGCTTTTCAGAGATGACAAACTTTTTCTCTGTCATCCAGCTCCCAAGGCACAAACCTCCATGATTTTACACATGAAAAACTCCCAGTGCTCCCACTGGTCATGGTCTTTGACATTAAGGAACAAATGGTAGGAGGCAGGACAAAAATCAAACCTGCTATACTTTCTGTCTTTGAGTACTAGGCACCCCAGGCTGCTCTGCTGTCATTGGTCATCATTCTTATGGGTCCTGAACTCCTCTGACCATTTAGTCAAGTTGTAATCATGCCCATACTGTGAAGTCTGACCCCAGCAATAGTCCAAAAGGCAAATGTCTTCTACCAAATAAAAACCTCTCTCTCGTTCTTTGCTACGACACAACAGAAGCTGATAGACGACGTCCATCCCTGTGGAACATATCATATCATATCAACCCCTTTTTGAGTGATCAGATGTGCATTTCCTCTTCCATGTCTCTCTTAAACCCCATTTCCACCAAGTGGTCCGGTATGGATTGGCACGGTTTGGCTTAGGCCGGATCGGAAAAGCCTGATCCTGTTTGCATTTCCACAGCCAACTGAACCCTACTTGGTAGGTGGCGTATAAGCCGAATGTCGATAGCATGACGTCATAGCTAAACTGACAAAGAAACCCGGCTAAACGACAAAGAAAAAAAAAAAGGCGACACAGTAAACAAATAGCATAATGGAAGACACGCATCAATTCTTTTTTTGTGATCAGTATATGGCTTTCTGTTACGAGGCGCAACCAAGCTTTGTTTCAGAGAAGGCTGTATGCCGCGAGAGTTGTCTTCACGAAGACGAGTGGAGATTTAAACATGACGGGGTTATGTGTTGTTCTGCTGTCGCACAGGAAGTGACGTCTCCTTCGACCAATCAACAGACTACAGTGTTTCTAGCTTCACCTTCTGGGGTCGGATCGGTCTGCTTGGCACCCCAACAGAAGGGTTCCAAAAAGTAGGACAGTGCGATTCAAACTGAACCCTCTGGTGGAAACAGGGCTCGAGTGGCAAAACAATAAAAGAAATCCCTCCGCCGGCCTGTTTCGGCTGACTCACCAGCAGTAAATCCTACATCCCCGCATGTCTCATGTCTTTCTTCTTTACAGTAAAAAACAGTGGTTCATTGTTAATCAGTTCCAACACCAACATAACATTTTTTCATGGTTTTCTGTTCACAATCAAGCTGGGAACATGACAGAACTGGAACAGGAACTGCAACCTGGACTGGTGGTTTGGTTTGACTGCAGACGTACCTATGAATGAGTGTGGAGCTTGCAATATTGATGACATGTGCACCCACGGTGTAGGGTCAGGGTATACAATGGAGTGAAGGAAACTTAAAATGCTGTGCGAATAAATGGTTACGATGTGCAGGTAAGAGTATGGAAGTCCTTGTTCACACGCTTCGCTCATTAACCTGAACTTTGTCGGCTTTTTTTTTTTTTTTACTAAATCACACAAATACAAAGACAAAGACACATTTAAATTAAGTAATGTTGACTATGAAGATCTATGTCTGTTTAAGAAGAGTAAATTTGGATTGGAGGCACAGATCCTTCCTTGTTTGCTGTATAAAAACGTAGTCCTGTTTCCTATGAGTGCCCACTTGTTTTCTGTCTGTGATATCCAAGTCCAAACATGCGCATCCGACATACAAAATAAGAAGAGCTTCCTGTCTGTTATCTCAACCCGTCAACTCTTACATGCAGTCCATGGAGTTGTCTGGCATCAGTCCGAAAGGGGGCATCTTCGCCGGCACACAGGCTGGGGGCAGCATGCTGCAGATGTTGGGGGACGGGTCAATGTTCTCGCAGTTCTCCATCTTGTCCATTGTGCCATCCCAGTTGATGTGGAAGCGGGTGACACGAGGATTGGAGGCCAAAATATTTCTCTGGAGCTGAAAAAAGACAAGATAGACTAAAAAACTGAAACAAGAAGCTGGAGTTTAAATGTGGAGACTTCGTAAAAACTCCTGCATTTTATCAACACAGTCCAGCTGCAGACCTCCACTCTCAGCCGACTAGCTTGCAGACTCTACACCTCCATCGTCAGAAGGAAGTGACGTCATGATCACCTCCAATGTGAGAAGGAAGTGGTGTCAGCGTTGTCGGTTACCGTGGTAACTTGATTCGTCAGTCGTGTTACATTAAAAAAAACAACACAAAGTTAACCGTAACACGGGGACAAAGGCAGCATCAATTCTAGGTTTTATTAGTTAAGACCCACTCCGCCGCGGGGCAACAACCCCAAAAACAGCCTCCCTGCCAGATGAGTCCATTAAATATAAAGCGTTTTTAAAGCGTCTGCTGCGCCCCGGAACGAGCATAGAGTCCGAGGTGGCAGTGACGGAAAAACACAAAGTTAACCGTAACACGGGGACAAAGGCAGCATCAATTCTATGCTTTAAGACCCCTTCACACCGCCGCGCAGCAACAACCCCAAAAACAGCCTCCTTGCCAGATGATTCCAATAAATGTAAAGCATTTACAAAGCGTCTGCTGCCGCTCCGGAACGAGCATAGAGTCCGAGGCGGCAGTGACGGAGAGGTGATTCGGTGAACGTCACAGCAGAGCCCAAAAGTCCTTCATAACACTCCCTCCTCGCACATTCTTACGTGAAATGCTGTCTCATACCAAGTTTTTCTCCCAATTATCTTTTTATGAAGGTGGAGCAGTTTGGTAGAGCTCATTTAATGTTAGTTTTGACCCGTGAAGTCTGCTATTTCCGGGTTCTCTCCCTACTCAGATGTGATAGGCTGCAACTATGCAGCTGCCGCTAGAAAGTTTCTGTGCGGCAGGGCAAAGTCTGTAGACATTATATACATATATCATAAGTTTATAATACGTATACGTTATATATTACACATGTGTGATTTCTATGACAAAAGCTGGCGTGGGCACCAACCGCTTCTCTGTCCTACCGCTGCAGTTAAAACTGTTTCCCGCCCGCTGCTCATTAAAATGACTGGAGGTGGCGCAAACGCGCCGGTGTTATTTATAATTATTTATATTTACGTCACGTCCGTCTCACATTGGAGGTGGCTTCCGATTCACACTGGAGCAGCTGTTGGCCGGCTGAGAGTGGAGGTCTGCAGCTGAACCCCTCTCCATTTTATGGCCTTTTTCCATTAGCCCTGCTCTACTCTACTCGACTCTACCCGGCTCTGCTCTACTCGCCTTGTGCTGCTTTTCCATTAGCCCCAGTCACCTGTCCAACGGGGTGCAGTGTCGCTGTAAACAGCTGAGTGGCTCTGTGGTGACGTTAATTTGAGCGTGACACAATAATCTGTGGCTTTTTGTCACAAACTGAGTAAAAAAGGAAAGCAGAAGAAGGCTGCAGGTGGCAAGGAGAAATACCCCTTGAGAAGCACAGGAGAGTTTTGGAAGCTATACAACAGAATGAAGCCGAGGACGAGAGCCATTGAGCTGCAAAGAAAAGACGTATGAGGGTAAGCTAATGGTAGCTACCGCTAGCATGCTAGGTTGTCAAGCTCATGACTCATCGATGAAGACATTGTCTAACCAATCAGTAGCCGGCAGTCGGTGACGTCATCTTTTAGTATCGACTCAGCTCGCTTGGAACCAGAGCGAAGTAGGTACTGAAACTAGCTTGTTTTAGGAGGTACCAGGCTAGTGGAAACATGCTGCAAATCGAGTAGGGTCGAGTAGAGTAGGGCCAAGGCGTGCTAGCGGAAAAGGGCCATAAGTCTCCCAGAAAAGAATATAGGCCCAGGTTTTAAGACTTTGAAATGGATGCCTGTGGGGACCAATCTGAAAATGCTGGCTTTGCGTTTTCATAAGGACCATGAACATGGGTAGTTTCAGAAATGATGACGTCATAGCCCCACCTTACACTTAAACTGCATGCAAGAACCCTGACAACAGAAACACTGGCAAAACAAAGGTTTGTGTTCATGCTGCAGAAGTTGAGACATAGAAACCACGCCAGTGTTTGTTCACATTTCTCATGATGGATGCCTGTGCTCCGTGTCTTTTTCTCTGGTTTTGACTTGCGTGCAGGAGCACGACAGCACCATCCTACAGGCCTGCAGCGTTAATGTAGGCAGCACTTTTTAATTATTAGCTGCAGTCTTTTTAAAATGCTTTAATGTAAGTCTAGTTTTAGTTGATGAAATTTCACAATATGTTGAGAAAATTTGCTGCAAATTTAGTCAACTAAAATATAAAGTTTAAAGTGTCGAGACCTTGAAATTTTGCAGTCATAATTTAAACTTTAATAAAAGGAATCATCTGGGAACCCTTTATTGAATGCTGGTAAAGTTTTAATGTCTAAATCAACAGGTACAAATTTAACCTTTGAGCGAAATACAGTCACCTTTATTTAGGCTACCTGGCAGAGCATCTCACTTACAATACCAGAACTGACGGCAAACGATGAACCTGCTCTACATGAATATATCAGTTCATAAAGAGAGCAGCTCTGATTGGATCGCTTCCCAACTTATCCCACCACTATGAAGGTAAGGCAGCTGTGACTGGATGTCCCTCTGAACTCATCCCACCTTTCCACACAACCAAAGCAGCTGTGATTGGATATATTCCTTATTCCTAAGTCCCTTCTTTCTACATGATAAAATTTGTTCTGATTGGATTAAGTCTCTTTCTAACATTTTCATCTAGTTTTTTTTGGTGTTGAAAATGTCAGTTTAGTTTTTGTCCATGAGCATTTATTAATTAGATGCTGCTCGTTTTCGTCAGGGGAGAAAAAGATGTTGACCAAAACTATGAGGAAAATAATATTACCCTGCAGGCCTGTCATATGTACTACTGCTTTTTCAGAGTTTTTGTGAGGAGGGACACATTACTTGAAACAACACCTTCTTTACACAGGCTGTTTTCGATCTTGGTTCAGACAGGGTTCAAGTTAAGACCCCATTCACACTTGCAAAAACCCTTAAATCATACCCAGGTGAGCCAAGTTTGTCATTGCGAAAAACTTTATCCAGATCATATCCTTACACCCCCTCCAGAGTTAAACCACGTTGTCTCTCATGCTGCTGTTAAATATGGGGCAAAAACATCAATTTTCTTTTAGCAGTGTAATCGTCATGCTCATACTGATGCTGCTTTATAGTCACCTCTGGGTGCTTCAGTCCT
The DNA here is from genome assembly GCA_036419115.1 of Scarus forsteni. Taxonomy (NCBI): domain Eukaryota; kingdom Metazoa; phylum Chordata; class Actinopteri; order Labriformes; family Labridae; genus Scarus; species Scarus forsteni. Next base: position 13,159,732 of record JAZDUH010000471.1, read on the forward strand.
CCTTTTAAGCTTGTTAACATTTGCATTTATCACCCAAGTTGGGATAGCAATCGTAATCATAGTGTAAAGCACTGTTGCTTTATTCATAATACTACAAACACTGACTTCTGACGTGTAGTTTCGATGTCTTGTCCTGCCTACCAGCATAATTTGATGATTGTATGTAAAAAAAATTAATAAAATACTGCGGTAAGCATCTGTCCTGAAGCCTGTTGACTGTAACTTCAGTTACTGAGCACCAGAGGGCAGTAGTTTTCTCCAGTATCATTCGGCTTACTCTCGTCCTCCTTTTTTCACTCTCCCTTAATCTCTGATTTATCAGGCAATAAAGTCAGTCTGTCCCTCCAATGCAGAATTAAAGGTATGTATTGGTGCCCTTCTAGCCATGTGGGAAAAGACAATCTTCACCTCATAGAAAAATACTAGAGGAAGCTGTGTTTCATCCCTAATTATTTTCCTTTGCCACTTTTGTGGGGAGTAAAAGCAAAATAACTTAACTAGACAAACAATCGTTCATATATCCATCTATTATCTACATCCCTTTGGAGCTGTGTGGGGCTAGAGCAGGCAGGGTACAACCTGAACCTCTCTCCAACCAATCACAAGGCCACAGCGAGAGATGGAAAAATATCCAAACTCAAACTTATACCAAAGGGCAACCTAATGAGCATGGTTTTGGTTAGGGCTACAAATATTTCCAAATTAGATTAAATCGCAATATGGCTTGTTGCAGTTCTCAAATCGCAGAAGGTACAATATTTTTAGCCCAAAATGTGTTTAATATTTTGGCATTGTGATGTAGTTTTTTGCAATTTCATGCCTATTTTTTTTTTTTTTTTTACCTCTATTCATACACTTTTTCCCACTTTTGGACCATTTTTACCTTTTTTAACCCTGTTTTTACAACTTTAAGTTTATTTTAGCCCCCATTCATCTTTTTTTGGCCACTGCCAGAACCATTTTTTGAATTTTTACATGGTTTTTGAAATTTAATTTCAAATTTAATTCCCAATTTGGTGCCATAATCAATTTTCCTAAGCCACTTTTGGATTTTTTTTTTTTGCCAGTTCCCCCCCCCCTTTTTTTTTTTGCAATTTCATACCTATTTTGCACCTATTTATTTCCATTTTTCCGCTTTCATACCATTTTTACCCATTTTTTACAATTTCATACCTATTTTGCTTCTGTTCCTCAGTTCTCCACTTTTTCTCAAATCTTTTATCCTTACATTAATTTAATGTCATATTGGTTTTACTATAAAAAGATCTACTGCTGATGTTTGTTTAAGAATACATAAGATGAGGATCATTAAAACAATTGCAGAGTAAATCGCAATATTGGGGAAAAAAAATCGCAATTACATTATTTTCTCAAATCGATCAGCCCTAGTTTTGGTCTGTAATAGGAAGCCAGAGATCCAGGGGGGAACCTACACATGCACAGGGAGAACATACAAACTCCCCATAGAAAGACCCTGACTGACACATGGTTTGAACCAGCAACCTTCTTGCTGTGAGGCCCTACTTACTCATAGATGTTTTGCTTTGAAAGAAATTGCTTGCAAAAAATAAACTTCTATGCTTTAAATTTTCCATAAATCTTTTAAATGAGACATTTTAAAGGATTAAATGAACTGTTAGATTTAATATGTATTGTATATAAAAAGAAAATTAAATAAAAAAAATGTAGTAGACATCTGTCCTGACTTTTGACTGTAACATCAATTACTGAGCACCAGAGGGCAGTAGAGAACCTTAACACTGTCACCTCCACCAGAGGTTTACACAGACGGCTGCAGTGTGTTACCTGGGTGTAGTCTGGCTGGGGAGGGGGATTTTCCCGTTGCTCAGGGTCTGTGTATTCATTGTTGACGTAGTAGCCAATGCGGATGAACTCCTGCCCATGGTAGGTGCAGGTAATAAGGACCACGGTCACTCCTACGGCGTCGCTCTCTGGAATCAGCCCCGTGTTCGGAGCATCAGCCTAAACCAAAAACAGGAGGAATAATGAGCTAATCAAACCACCATCAAAACACTGGGTCTGTTATTCATTCACAGCAGTTTTAACCAGATGTGCTGTGTACCAAACTAGAACAAAAGCAAAGCTACTTGGAAGTAGAAAAGGAGTCGCAGAAGTGTTTGTCCCTTTAGATTGGCTGTCTGTTTATGTTTAAAACAGATGTAAAGCAACGAAAAACATTTAATTAATTATAATTTTAATAAACACAAGTGGACATTCAGTGACAATGAGGTAAATTATTGTGGTCAATTTGTACATTCTGCAAATATTCAGCCAATTCATGTTCATGGTCAGTGTGTACGCCAAATGTATCGGCTGTATTTCCTGCTAAAAATGTCCAATCTGCTGATACATCCTCACTGCTCAATCTTTTTTTTACTGTTTGTGTCTTTTGCCTCACTCCTGAGTCCATGACAAGCAGACAGACACCATTCTTTTGACTGTGCGTGCAGTAACAAGAAAAAGACGGGCACCACTTAGCTTAGCTCAAACACTGGGAGTCAAAAGGTAGTGTTAGTCCGCCTCTGCCTATAGACGCCAGATAAACTCATAAGCAACTCTAAATGTCCCTATGGACTTGCTTTCAATCATTTTTACAGTGTTTTGTGATATTATCTTCTACTATCATATTATCTTTTACTTGTAAGCAGAGGTTTTGTTTTGTTGACCCTCTTCTGCAGTGGTTTGTGCTTGAGATGTGACGTTCGTGAACAAGTGCGGTCTTTTGAAGAGCTCATTTAGGTGAACGAGGAGAACTGATTCACAGCTGTGGGTGAGCCTCTCATTTGTGAGCCAGGCTTAAATGAAAATGTGCAGCAAATTTATCTGTGTCTTCTTTGTTACTGCACGCACAGTCGAAAGAAAGGTGTCTATCTTCTTGTTTTGGACTCGTGAGTGAGGCAAGACATGAAAAGTAAAATAAGTCGGCATATCCCTTTTATACCTCAATAAAAACCAAAACGATGATTAAGGGTATTTGACCTCAGTTACTCACCTGAAACACAAACATGTGTTTACCAGCCGGCACTGGACCGACTAAAACTGAGTCCAGAACCTGGTCATACTCTTCACTCTCTGCTGAGCCCACATAGATGATCTTCCATTCCAGGTCTGTCAGGGCACAAAGAAGCAGGGAAAGACTTCAGTCGTTTCTGCACACAGGGTTCATTCATTAGAATCTTCATTGTATCTCCAAATATTAACCAGATTCTTTTGTGACAGAGTTGAATCATCTTTTATGAGATGATGAAACAGCACAGGTCAACAGTTCCATTCACACCACTTCTTCAAGCCTTTCTAACTTCACTGTGAGCATCGCAGAGATAAATAAAATATAATAAAATAAAAAGATAAAATCCTTCATTCATGAAAAACAAAAAGTTGTTAAGACTGAAACTGCTCCAACATGTTGGATATATGGACTCTGCCCTCCAGCATGAACCGTTATTCTCTCTGCTTCTCCTTTTTCATTTCATTTCTTCAACGATGCACTTAAAGCACCTTAAATCATTTGCACTTGTGAGGTTTGTGGGCTCATAAGAAAGCAGGTTGCAACATGCAGAATCTTTAAGCCATATCAACTTCTTTATGGAGGAAGAAATAAAAAAAAATGTGTGATTATGAACAAGGGCAAGGAATTTACTCTAATAAAATTTCCTATATTTACAATATAAAAAGATGACACACTGCCAAATAAGAAGAATAAAGTTTATTATAAGACATCTATGTATACTTTCTTAGTGCACTATCTACTCAGACTTCTACATGTGCAGCGTGTGGTATGGGCGTTGTGCAATATTATATTCAATCTGACACTTTAAATATTTGCAGTATGGAAATGTGCAATGCAGCATGCACTTCATATTTCTGTGCAATAATGGGAAATCTACAATATAACGAGGACCCAAGCTCCCAGGCAGTTAACACTCTGCACTCGAATACTTTAATTAACACTCCAGCACTTAATAACTCATTGTATAATCCCATGTTCCCCAGCTTCCGTCCAGTTACATTCTGGACTGTACGTCATTTTTGTTGGTCATGGTTTCTGTATGTTGACGGTCTTTTAATATGCTCTGTGTGTTTTATTCCTGTTATTGATGTTTGTTCTTTATGTCCAATCTGTCATTTGGACCGAGAATGAATTAGCCATCTGGCTACAATCCCAAGTATTTAGGATTAGGATTCTAATTTATTAGGGGTGTCCCCATCCAATATGGACATCGGTCCAATATAATCAAAAAAACAAATACTGGATTATATCAGCCTGCAACTAAAATCTCTGATATAAGCACTCCCATACAAGCTGTTCATTCTTATTTATTTTTTTACTTATTTAATTTAATTGTACAATATACTTATGTTTAAGTTAAACATAGTGGTTACTTTGCAAATAAAAGATATACGTTTTGTTTTAACTGGATTTCTTAAGGTTACTTTTCAGGGTCTTCTAATTTTTTTCCATTCATTTTATTTAATTGCAGTATATTCTTATTATTAAGGTTAAAACTTATTTAACCCATTGGTTATAACAAATCGTTCCATTTTTCCTCAGTGCTGACTAGTGTTTTCTATTTGAATAATCTCACTTGATTAAACCTTTTCTTAAAGTCATTACTTCAAAATAAGTTTAAAAAATATATTTATAGGATCTGTCAGAGTTGGTGTTGAGGGGTCAAAAAAATATAGAATGGCCAAAAACTCAGAGGACAACCTAAAAGCTCATTTTTATAGTTTGACTCTTCTTTTATATGCATGGATATATGTGTATGTAGGTGAATGTATCCATGTGTGCATATATATGTATTTACATGTAGATAAATATATGTTTGTATGTATGTAGGTGCATATGTATGAATCTGTACTTTGTTGAGAGATGCTAATATTGCCAATTGCATGGACTGATGGCAGGGTTTTTTACTTTTTGGTGTTTTTTTTTTAAATTATTATTATTATTATTATTATTATTATTGTTATTATTATTTTTCTCAATTCATTGTCATTATCACTATTATTATCTGTTTTCTTCCATACAGGGCTCACTCTTTTTGATGGCATTCTGTTATTTGTTTGTAATGATTTTAAAATGTTCAATAAACTGTCTTGCTAAAAAAAAAAATATATATATATAGATATAGATATATATAGATATAGATATAGATCATGTTTTTAAGAGCAGGCTCAAGACACACCTTTTTAGCTTAGCTTTTTATCAAGGTTTTATTTATTATATTTATTTATATTAGGTTCCTACTTTGTTTTTAGTTATGTATTTACTCATTTCTTATCTTAATGTTTTAGTAGTACTATTTTATGATCTGGTTCTTAGTTTTTATCGATATCTTAGTTTTTACTCTTATTATTTTATCATTAGGATCTCCAGTGTTTCCTCTGTAGGGGCCCTCTGCGCTGGGAGCTGTGGTTGACCATGGCTGCAGGACTCTGTCTTGCAGGTTCCTGGAGGAGTTTTGAGGACCATCATCTCTCCTCTGGGTTCTGCGTTGGTGTCCTGTGGCTGTGGTCGACTCTCAGCTCCTGGTGCAGACGGCTCCTCTGATGACGCTCTCTTACCTGGTTCGTCTGTACTCAGCCTTGTTCTTGTTCTTAGCTTCTTGCACTGTTTTGGTCTATGTGTGTGTATGTGTATGAGTGTGTGCGGGTGAGTGTGCGTGTGTGTGTCTGTTAGTGAGTGTGTCCGTGAGTGAAGCCTTATGTCCATGCCTGTGGGTAATTTATGTAAAACAGGGGTGGGAAGGTGGGTTTAAGGGAATGTTTTTAATTTTCTATGTAAAGCACTTTGAGTTGCATTAATTTGTATGAAAAGCGCTTTATAAATAAAGTTTGATTGATTGATTGATTGAGATATATATAGATATAGATATACACATATATATACATATATATATATATATTTATGATTCCTTCTGATATCGTATTGGATCAACATCGGCATCTGCCAATACTCAAGGCTGCAATATCAGTATCATGTTTTATGTGATAAGTTGTATCGGGGCACCCCTAAAAGTTATTGCCATTGCACATGCAAAAGTACAGAGTAAGAAAAGTCATTGGTATCCAATCCAGAGGTGCAATGTAACAGGGTTGTGCAATATGGCCTTGAATAAAATCCCTAATTTTTTTTTCATAAAAATAGATTTACAATTTATTCATTTTTTTCACTCCGAAGAAAAAGGCCTCAAAATGAAAGAAAAATATGAGAATCAAGTTATGCTTTTATGTTATTAAATACAGTATATTCTGCATCCAAACAGAATTTCCCTCTAATGGTTAAGTTGCATGCTGTTAACTTTTCGTAAAATATTGATAATATTTTATAAACGTAGGCAGGTTTGTCTACATGAACACAAAATTCTGATCTGTCCCGAAAGGACCAGAGAGTATCTGGTACACACCACATAGTTTCTTGTGCAAACCAGATACTCTTAATTGATTTTTTCCTTCCAATGACCCTTTAGGTGCAAGATAGTTTCTAGTGTTCACAAGATGGTTTTAATTACATTGTTTTCTGCTGGTCAAATCAAAAAATCAAATCAAACTTTATTTATAAGGCACTTTTCATACTTAGAAGTAACACAAAGTGCCTCACAGAGGCTAAAAACAACATAAAAACAGACCCCCACCCACCAATACAGAGACATATCCAGACACACACACAGACATCAACATATGCACACACATATGCACACACATACCCACACACATTCATACTGGTTGTAAAGAAAGAGAGAAAGAGACATGGCTGTGCATCGAGGACTGAGGTAAGGAAAAATGCTACCTTTGGGGGCCATCAACACTGAGGAGGGCTCTCAGCCCACGAGGAGCGCAGCCGGAGACTTCCCCCCGTGCAGACACAAGGCCCCACACCATAGTGCAGGGACCTCCGGCCATGCAGGCGGAGTCGACCCCCGGCGGCTGCCCCACAAGTGGACCAGGAGCAGTTCCCAGTGTGGAGAGCCCCCACGAGGAAACACTGGAGCTAAAAAACCATCATACTAAAACAATAAAAATGTAAGAAGAGAGATAAAATAATATAAAATGGATAACTGAAATAATTTAAAAAATTAAGAATTAAATATGATAAAAAGTTTGACTACAAGAATAAATAAGTTAAACAGTAATAGAACAATACAAATAAGGAATAAATAAGTTGATTAAATTAATTAAAAGCTAGATTTAAAAAAAAAGTACCTTTGTACCTGATGTACCTTTAGTTACTCTGGAGTCTTTAAAGTACATTAACACAGAGCTCTCTGATCAGAATTAAATGTCATAAAAAAGACATACATGCCTAAACGTGTGCTTGTGCAAAACTGTTCATTTTTGGTATCTTTTACAAAACCTTACAATAATAGTAAGTGTAAGACAAGAAAATAAATCCAGAATTTGAGTGTTTTAAATTTCTGCAACATGACTAAAATCAGTGGGTTAATTTGATATTTTGTCCAGCCCCAACTGTACAGATAGTGTGTGATTATATATCTACATGTATTTAAGTAATTAGGTCTGTTATTTAACAGCCTAATGTTCGAAATATACCGTCAAACATACAGATAGGCAATGTGAACCGATACATGGAGGTCTATTTATCCCTGTATAGATAGATTTTATGGGTATAGACTAAATATACATATGTAAACAGATTGTAAGAAAGACAGAATGTACAAAGATATACAATACAGAAGTGTTTACGCATATAATGGTGTGCATACGCAGAGGTATTTCAGATTGAAAGATGCTGTAGAGTCTGTGGTGGTTACGTGTAAATGTTCGTTGATGCATAATGTCGCATTAAAAAAATAAATCTTAACAAAAATCACTGTGGTGAAAACAGCATCGACGTCGGGACGGGCTGTCTCTATTCATTACTCTGCTTCCTTGTTGTCTCTCACAGAAATTCGCGGCAAATGGTTACCACAGTAACGCAGCGTCACTGGCCAATCAGCTCCTCGACAAAACCACGTCCAACCAATCACAGCACAGAGGAGGCGGGGCGCTGGGCACAAACGCGCCAGCGCCAAAATGTCAGCACTTGTCAGATCAAAAATCGTCCACAGTCGAGAATAGAAGAGTTGTGTTCAGGGGGAATTGTTATTTAAAGTTATTTCTGTCTTTCCTATGTTCTGACTCTTTGTTAGTAAGCTGCGAAGTGGTCTCACATTCAGAGAGCGAGTATTAAACACCTAAAACGCTGCACATTAAAAACCAGACTCACCTTCGGGCAGATCCTCCATGCACTCAAACGTGATCTCAAACTGAAACGGGTTCCTGAAGGGGCTCGGGTTGTCTAGAACAGCCACGTTTTGCACCTGAACCTTTGCCATCACGGTGTCCTGGTCTCTTCAGTGTCCTGGATGATGTTTAAGATTCAGATTTGAGGATTTAAGTCAGAGTCTGAATGAGGCTATTTCCTCTGGTTTTCTCTGATACAGCTGGAGATGTCGTCCTCAGGACTGTTCGCTTCAAATGCCGGTTTCTTCGTCTGTCAGAGGAGAAAACCAAGAGCACCAACACTGCCGCTAAAAATCTGAACGACAGGAAGTACGTCACCGTCTTCTTCGGCTCTTTTTATAAATGCAGGCCACATGCTGCGCCGCGGTGCGCTGCGCCCTCCAGCGTTCACTTGTTGAATGTGTAGGCTCCTGCCAAAAACAGTTCAATAGATAACCCTCCGGTGTCTGGGTTTGTGAAAACTGCATTGTTTTTGTGCAAAAGGGGGGCAGCTGTGGAAGGTGTATGCCTTCAGATTCCCCCCTTGTTCCTTCTTCTTTTCTTACTGATTTTATACTTTAACTTTGATTCACTAATTAGTGAAGGTAATTCTGGAATATGAATATTTTCAGAATGGTTCAAGATAAACAAGTTAACATTAAATATAAAAAATCTAATTTTATTATTTTCACAGGTAAAAACAAAAAAAAAACTGTACATCCAAGGCCAGGATTTCCATTGGAGGGAACGTTTTAATCCAGGTCTCTTCCACCCAATTCCTGGGGGTCTTGATGGATGAGAGGTTATCATGGACGGAGCATATTAAGCTCATCAATAACAAAGTGATAAAGTCTATTGGCATCATCAGGAAAATTCATGGTTTCATTACTAAGAATACTCTTCATACATTGTATTACAGTTTAACATATCCACATCTTAGCTACTGTAATATTGTTTGGGCAAGTACATACCCCGCACATTTGCAGAAAATATTTATTACTCAAAAGAAATTTGCTAGCCGAACCACCTCTTCTAATTATTTATCTCCATCTGTCCCTCTTTTTAAAAAGCTGAACTTATTGTCCATTTACGATATTAACACTCTTCAATCTGGTATATTTATTTATAAATATATTCATCTACCACATTTGCTCCCAGAATCTTTTACGTGTTTTTTTTGCAATTAACTCTCAGATTAATTCACACAATACAAGACATGCCATTAAACTTCATACTCCATTTGGCCGTACTTCTCAATGTCAGTTTTCTTTAACTTAGAGGTTCATTAATTTGGAATTCATATTATCATTTAACAAAAACATCTCTGACCATATTTAAGTTCAGACTAAAGTCATATAGAATACATCAAGATCCCAAAGCTTCTTTTTGTTCTCATTCATAATTAATTCATTTGCTTGTTTTTTGTTTGTTGTTGTGTTATTTTGAATTTATTTCATTTTATTAAATTTTATTTCTTTTTCTTCTTATATTTTTATTATCAACTCTATAAGGGGAGGTATCTTGGATAATTTCACTTTGGGTTTTTTCACCTCTCCAGCACTATCTTGTATTTTTTTTATTTCTATGCCAATGTAACGGTTTCTAATTTATGGTGCTAATAAAATAAAATAAATGAAATAACTCTTAAAACAATTCTGATGACTGATCCTGAACCTTTTCCATACCAATGATCCTGGAGCACAGTGAACAATCCTCTGGGAAGGAAGTTAAGGAAATTAGCATGATGCTTATTTTCAGGCTGGCCTACAATTTAACTTGAGGGACTTCCTGCTTAATAGAGGGTCATTTGTGTAAAAAAAAAAATAAAAAAGAAAGAAAGAAAAAAAGGACGCAGTTAGATGGTGGGCTTTATATTTTAATTGAAATGCTGTAAAACATACATTTGGTAGCTCTATCAAAAATAATGAAAAGTAGTCCAAAATGACAAAAAATCTTTTTGTGTGCAAAAGGGGGGCAGGTGTGGCAGGTGTAGGCCTTCAGATTTCCCCCTTGTTCCTTTTTCTTTTCTTATTGATTTGAAACTGGATATTGATATTGCTTGTTTTTTGTCTGGGTCTATGGAGGTGGATCCAAGGTCGGGCCCTTGGTTTAGTTGGGTAACACGAGGGCCTTTGATTTAGGGGATGGAGACTTGGGGGATTTGCATGTGTATGGCAGGTTGTGTCCACCTTGGGCTGCGCAGGCTGACTCATGTTAGGATTTGTTTGTGTTTCTGGCCCTTTGGGTTGGGGGCCATCGTTTTTTTTTTTTGGACCATGTTGGTGGTCTGGGCCTGGATTGTCTGTGCCAGCTTGTTGGGTGTCAGGTTCTCACTTTCCTTGACATGTTTCACATTCGTAAGCGCTGCTGGCCTGAGAGACAGTAATAGTTGCCTGCTCTCTCTTCTTTGTGCTCTGGTCTATTCTGTTGTTTGTGAGGCTCTCTCATTTTAAAAGAGCCTTTCCTCTGAATACCTCCTTTTCTGCTTTGTGTTTTGCCGTTCATGTCTGCTTTTCAAAACACTTTGTAAACTTGTGTTTTTTAAAAGTGCTATACAAATAAAGTCTGCTGAAGGCATGCCCTCCTAAATCTAATCAGAGACAACTTGATGGACTTCCTGCTCAAACCAAAGGTCATTTGAGTTAAAAAAAAAAAAGAGACACAATTAGATCAGAGGCTTTATATTTTAATCAAACTGGTCCAAAACATAGTTTGGTAGCTCTTGGATAGTAGTAGTAGTTTGACAGTAAAATTCAGATTCCTGTGTTTGCCTACTGCTGACACCCAAAGACCTCGTACTGCGTGACCAGCTCCTCCATGCCCAAGCAGGTGGGTCTGTACTTATCTACTTGACATTCAGCATTGGTGGGCCAGTACTCGATCCAGGTCATCTCACCGAGGACATACTGATACCTGATGGAAGCAAAGACAAACATCTTTGAGTAGGTGTTTGCATCATGAGCGGTCACTGCTAGAGGCTGCAAAAGGCCTCAGGCTGTATGTAACTACTGTTGTGCTAAGCTAACAGTCACACTGAACACCACTTGGCAACCCAAGTCAGCCCATGTCATGTCCATAAATAGTTCATTTGGTCACCGTCACGTCCCTAAGTGATGCCTGACACTTGCTCAAATTTCACCGTGATCATATCTTATCATATATTAGAATGTATTAACTTGCTGGCCACTGTTCAGATAGATGTCATCGTCAAAGTACAGGCTTTATCCTTCAGTTCTTCATTTTTATCAATCAACTTATCATTGAGTTCTTCATTAGATTTTTGAGAGAAAAATACATCCAACACAGCCACAGCTTGAGTCCAGAAAAGGGCAAACTAATATATCAAACCAATCCCCCAGACATATATAAATATATAGCACTTCTGTACACTGACAAAGACAAACTTACAACTGATTTTGCACATCTATGCGGATGTCTTTAGATGTGCCCATGACCAGGTAGGTTTTGCCAACCCTCAAGTCCAAAGACTGCCTGCAGTGTTGATAACCGAGGAATGTGCGCAGTTTACCTCGAGGACCCACATCAGAACTTCCTGTTTTTCAAATGTCGAAAAAGGGACAGACATGATTCATGATGATTAAACACATATCCAAGGCAATGACTCCTCTAATTATGAAAGTACAAAATAGAGCAAGGCTAAATAAAAATGCACAAACTAAAGCACTGTCAGAAATCAATGACTCTTTATTTATCTGTGTAACACTTTGGTTTGCTTTTTGAACTTGTCTGATTAAGAAAAAACAACAAAAATAAAAAAAATAAATGAATGACACACCTTCTTTAAGAGTCTCCAGAACCCTCATGGTGTAAACATCAGTGGACAATCCATCTGTAAATTCTTCCAGTCTCACTTTGTATGCTGAAGAAGCAACAGTTTCACGTTATTAACACAGAAACACAAGATTTTGAGGGTTATATCGTTCATATATAGCAGTGATTCTCAGCTGGTCTAGCTTGTGGACCCATCGTCACCCCTTCATTTCAAGTTTCTGCCCAGATCAAAGAAAACGTCCAACTTCTCAAATTTATTTCACAGAAAGATGCTGCACTTTGACTTTGAGACGGTGCAGAAAATCACAGCATACCAACACAAAAACAAGTTTAATGAGAAACCAAAATGACCAGCAGGTGACTCTGCAAGAGAGGGAAATATTTAAAGAAGTATTTAATTTAGACTTAAAAAAAAAATCAAAAACATGTAGCTTTAGCTGCATGTCTATTTAATAACAAAGATCTTTCTATTAAAACTTTGCAATAAGCATTACAGGGTATTACCACACTCCATGTGCAACTACACCCTGAAAAGGCACATGCAGACGCCCCAGAGCTGTTCCCTATGGCAATCAAGGCCCGTCAAAATCCCCAAACTATACCAAGCAGCCCTACCCTGACTACCCATGCCCACTCCCTGGATCCTCGCCTTCCTTTGTGCAATAAGAACTTGTTCTTGTGTCAAAACAACCCAGAAAGCACAATACATTCCCCTTTCCTTACCAAAGTCTATTTTGCCGGTGTTTGTGATATCACATACTTTGGCAATGCGATGGCTGCTCTCAATGTGGCCTTTTTTCTGCATACCGCACTTCTCTGGAAATAAACAGAAGATACAAAGTGAAAACAGGTGGTCTGCAGTCCAGAGCTGGCTGCCCTAGTAGGTAACATAGGCAAATGCTAAGGATGTTGTGGTCTCCAGGAGGAGCCGCAGAATCGGGAAAAATTCACCTTCAGTATAATTATATTAAAACTAGTTATAACTATAAACTCTTAAAATGGAAATTCTCACATTGATTTAAATGTAAAGCTGTGCCCAATTAATATTACAACAAATTATAATAACAAATGAGCAAATGAAACTTAAGTATAGACATACTGTGTGCAAACTGTGTTGTTATTTAATTTGTTTGATGTTGAATGTTGTATTATCATTTGTTACTATTTTTATTATTTATTCGCTTATTTTTTGGAGTATTATTTTGTGGTCACAGTATTGATATTATATTTCAGATTTATTTGTTTTTATTTGTAATTTCTTAAGCATGTAAATACAGTGACGTGTTATCTTACAATTTAAAGACAATGATAAAACTATTGCTATCTGATTTCTTTTATAAGTGCATGTAAATCACTGATGGAGGGGGTGCTTTATAAAATCTCACCTAGGGTGGCTCATTGGGTAGGGTCGACCCTGTGCAGTCCACAAAGAAAGTGCAAAAGGTGAGCTCCAAGCATTCTGACAGTCTGTAACACTGACTTTTATCTACTGTTGTTAACAAGTCAGATGAAGCATGAAAATGTGGAAAACTGATCTTGCAATTTTAATAAATCTAGGTATGAAACCATCACTTGGATAATCTGGATGATTCAATTACTAAAAATCCTCGGGGCAAATTATGAGCTTCGAGACTTTGTTTAAATCTGGATGACTATACAGCACACAGTGTTTGACATGGACGGTCATTTCTGTGGTGCAACGTGCATGCTACTTCTGCAGCAGCGCGGCTGAAACGTAGATGAGTGGCACAGATTGTAAAACCATGCAGGAAGAGGAAAGACAGAGGCAGAAAGAAGAGAGTCCACAGAAAAAATGTCAGAAACTATCCCAAGCGTGGGAACACTATAAGTTCAAACAAAAAGAAAACAGTGCAGTGTGTCTGTTGTCGAATGGAGTTAGCTTAGCATAATAGCTTGTCGTCAATGCTGCAGCACCTCAGTAAAAATCTGGTCTGTGCATCAAATTCACAGACTGGACACAAGATAACGCCCACAACACATACACAGGAGCAGTTAATGTGATCAATAACTGAGATTAAGTCTAGTAAAAAACATACTTTTATTAATAGCTCTGTGTAAAAGCTGCATAAATCAATGCGAAGGCTTCTTGCCTTGTATTATGTGTATATTGTTCACATGCTTTTCACATCCAATAACTTTCCTATTACTTTGATTGCAGTGTGTAGAACAGAAATAAAAAAGGAAATACTGAGAATGAGTAGAGGAAGCAGGTGTAGAGCATCATTTATAAACTAAATAAATGTACCTTAGCTGGTTAAATTATCTTAGTATCTCAGTATTATATCATTTGGGCCTAGAAATAAAAAATGATACAGAAGATCCTCAATATGGTAATTAGCATTGTTACAACATCCCCCTGGTGACTGGCTGCAGTATAGGTCAAATCTCCGTCTCCCCCATTCATCTGAACGGGCCGTAGTGAAACTTCAAAATGATGAATACACCTCGTAGAAATATTTCTCCCATCCGTATGCTGTGGTGATATGAAAGTATTATTGGGCTGCGCATTTTCCAAGTCCTCTTTTTTCCGAAAAGTTTCTTTTTCATCAGTTATTAGAGTAAAAATAACTGCGGTTTACGGCAGTTTCACAATGATTGTGTACGGTGTATGCTGCGGAGTGTTTACGTGATTACGACAGCTGCGTCCGTTTATGGTCCAGATTCTCGACTGGCTGTACAATGGCGGCACCCTGACGGGGGATATTCTGGCTTCAAATCCATAACTTGGTGGAAGGCGGAGCCACGCTATCCAGTTCTTATAATACATCCATGAGCAAAACAGATAAGCATGACTAAAAAGAAATAATATCAAAATATTCAAACAAAATAGAGGTAGCCTACTGAAAAGCAAGACATGATGCAAAGCTAAGATACAACTGCAGGTTTAGGTTTCTGCTATGTGTATGAGCTGTACATTTCTGAGATATTAGCTGTAGCCTATTAGCATCTGCATTCTCTCTGTTATACCTGGACTAATTTACAAAAGTCCTGTGATGCTCAAAGCACCAAAAATGCATAAAAGAATTAAAAACCTACAGAGCCCCTAAGGTGCCACAGAGACAAAATAAATAAATCGTGTGCACGGGATAATAAAAAGTGCGCATGATATACTAAAAAGGCTCATCAGTAGATGGCAGTAATGCCCCATAACATATTGTCCTCAGCTGCTGTTACAAACTAAGAAGAAGACAGCCGGGCTTGATTGAAGCATCCCAGCCAACGTCAGCTGTCTGTGAATGTAGGAGTGCAGGGTATGTACAGTCACTTAGGCTATTTCTCACTACCTTATATAGAAGCTAAAACGTGCGCACGAATAAGTATTTCATGCGCACGTGTTAATATATCATGCGCATGTTTTAGTATCTCGTGTGCATGTTTTAGCTAAAACGTGCGCATGGATAAGTATTTCGAGTGCATATTTTAATATATCATGCCCTCAAATAGGTATTTCGAGGGCACGTTTTAGTATCTTGTGCGCACAATTTATATTTTTTTCTCCGTGGCACCTTAGGGGCTCCGTAAAAATCTGTGTCTCATTAAAAAAAAATACATGACATGGTTGCTCAAAACAATCTGCAGAGCTTGTTATGTGCAAAAAAGAAAACTAAGTTGTTAATTTAGGAGACCTGGCTTATTTTCGGTCCTGTATGTTACTGGTGCTTTTCAATAAAGCAAAAGGGATTCAATATAAAAACTGTTTTGAGCGCAATGTGCCCGTTATCTGATTACTCAATTAATCACCAAAATACTCAACAGAGTACTCGATTACAAAAAGAACAGATAGTTGCATCCCTAAACAAATCCTTTAAAAATCCTAGCACTGCATCCAGATCACCATCAAAATCACTTCTCCCCTATGGTCTGACCAACAATCCCTGAAGAGATGGCTTGTGGGACATCATCCTGTTTACCTTCAGCACATATGCATTCGTCATTTCTGCAGAGCCGCAGCAGCTGTCCAGCTTTCCTTTCCGGGTGGTAAAACTTCATACACTGTGTTTCTGCAACAGGACAGAAAGGTCTTTAAACACATGATGTTAACAGCAATTTATTAAAATATAGCTGTCCTGAAAAGGGCCAGGGCAGCTTCCGGCCAAAGTGGGGCCTCAAGTGAATTTTCCATGAGGTCCCTTGAAATGCTGAAAAACTCAACAGAGATGTGTTGAACAAGTTATTTAAAAATTGTGATAAGGGACTAATTACTGTCTAATAAGGTGTTTATATTACTTTTTACTTCCTTTTATTGTGCAAAATAAAGGACGTTCCAAAAGTAAATGTAACCGTAAAGACAACGAGAAAGACAAACATAAAACTGAAGCAACCAGACAAACAAACAAAGGAGTTGGAAATAGAGTAATGCAATAGAAAATGGTAAACCCAACTTAGGATAAATAAAAATCACCCAATCTTTGAGAAGCTAAATTGTATTCAATTCTCGTTACCCCATCAGCCACTTCTCCCCTTTCTAATGACCTAGAGCACTGGTCCCTTCAACACCTCAGATGATAGACACAGATCATTGATGCTCGTTTATGGTTTGAAGAACTGAGTTGTTCAAATGGGTTTACCTGGTTAAAAGGTTAAAAAATACATTTGAAATAAAAAAAGAAGTACTGAAAAATTAAAACTACAGTGAAATCACAGGAGTGGCACGGGGGTGCAGCAGGTAGTGCACGTGCCTCACAGCAAGAATACCCGGTTTGATCCCCGGGTCGGACAGGGGCCTTTCTGTGGGAAGTTTGCATGTTCTTCCCGTGCATGCGTGGGTTCTCTCCGGGCACTCTGGCTTCCTCCCACAGACAAAAAACATGCTCGCTAGGTTAACTGGTGACTCTAAATTGCCCTTAGGTATGAGTGGGAGCGTGAATGGTTGTCTGTCTCTCTATGTGGCCCTGAGATTGACTGGTGACCGGTTCAGGGTGTACCCTGCCTCTCGCCCAGTGACAGCAGAAACAGGCTCCAGCCCCCTGACCCTCAAAGGGGTACAGGGGTATAGAAAATGAAATAAATGAATGAATAATATCACATTAAATTTTATTCTGTGTTTGGGTTGACCATGATAGAGAAAGCTAAATGTCAATTGTTAAACTAGCATCTTGGTATGTAACTGTCTCCAACTGTCTCCAACTGTCTGCCTGGTAACTACTCCCCCTGTACGTCCTTTCTCTATCAATAAACCTCCTGACACCTTGGGCCAAGTTTACATGAAAACGTTGTCACCAGTAACGTAAAGGATCCTCCTTTGTGTTTTCAGAAGCCTCCCCCTTTGCACAGTTATGCGAGAATGACTGAAAACGCTGTATTGACATGCCAAGTCAGTAAATGGCGATGTAGGTTTGTAATGACACAGCTGTGTCACAACACTTGTATGCCGTCCAGTGAAGACAAACTTTTCACAAACAACAATGGTGAGTGGACAAACAAAGACGCAGGATTTTCTTGTCTGGGTGACATATCTATCTGGATATTTTTGTCTGGATAACAAACTGAGCACAGTAAGCAGCACATGTTGCCCCGGAGATGACCAAAGCTGTTATTGCTATTGTTGTTGTCCCTGAGATGTGTGCACAACCTTTATTTGAAAGATTCAACATGTGGTGACGTCATTGTTCTCTCTGGCAAATCTGAATCCTGTCTACATGGAGACTAAAAAAAAAAAAAAACTTTTTCAAAACATTTCACTCTGGACCTCACCTGACACGCCAGATGGACAGTTCCATATATCCGCCACAGAAATATTTCACTTATCCATCTGGGAAAGAGCTGTTTGAAAATGTTTTCAGAGGAAGAACCTTCAAAATCAACAGCGGCTTGTGATTGGACAATTGTTTGGCTCATCACCTCATCACAGACCAATCCATATTAAGCAACACTGCTCACGACTTATAACAGTTAACAGCTGTTAGCCATTATAGCTAAGTTAGCCTTAGCGGCTAAGTTATCGTAAAACACAAATGTACACCTTTATGTGACATGTGGCTGTGGCTTTTTGAAGAGTCTTGACTTAAGGTCCTTGTGTGTGTGTGCTTGGGTATGTGTGTGTGTGTATGTGTGAGTGGCTGTCTGTGTTAAATGTGGGCTGGGATGGTGGGTAGGGTTTTTTGTTTTATCCTGTATCCCCTGACTCTTAGCTGCAGGCTTATTTTAATATAATCTACAGCACTGTGTTCGACATTTTATGCATGAAAAGTGCTTTATGAATAAAGTTTGATTGCTTGATTGATGAACCTGGTCAAAGACAATCCCTACAAGTTTTCCTGGTAAACTTCTGAGGAGAGCATATTTCGCCAAGTATCACTGAAAACCCATGACAACCATAGGCTAGTCCACAGAGGATTTCCGCACTTCCTGTTGTCGTCATGTCCCCACTCTGCAGCTCCCATTCTCTTCCCTGACTGGGCCGTAATGCATTTAGCCAAATGATGTTGTTGGACAATGGAGGCAATGAATCAGACAGATCTGTCTGCTCCACAAGGCTACTCTGGACCCTGGTGTCAAAAGTCTGCTGATTTAGGCACTCCAGGCACCGCACTTATGTAAACAAGAGGAGGAAACGCCATGAAAACTCTCAGTTTTCATTGTCGTGAAAACTGGGCCTAAAGCTCAGACTAACCCCACATACCCTCGTACCCTTGATCAAAGCTGTATGCATTCTGGCAAAGAAAATGACGTCTTAATAGTCAGTCTCTTTTCTGCTATTGTTTCTGGTCAGAATAGAAACAATAGCAGAAGCTATAGCTATAACTTACGGTCATAGTACTCATAGACTGAAACAGCAGCTGGTTGCAGGACTCCAACTCTCAGTTTCTGGTGGATCCTAAAGGAGATCTCCTCTGGGTGAGTGTGAGAAACCTGTGGAGAGAGATGGACAGTAAAAATGACACAGAATTTAAGCAAAGGGTATCAGGACAAGGTTGATTTACTACTTTATGAAGCAACAGTCTTGTAAAGCAATACTAAGAGACGTTTACTTTTATTTGCTTAGGAGAGGCCAACATAAAAACAGACTGCTCACCTTGTCCAGGTAGATGATGAGAGAGCCTCTTTCTGACAGGACTTTGTTCATCTCATATTTGGCGATGGTACGGGCATCTCCCTGAGATAACTAAACAGAGAGACAGACAAACGCGGTCGGGTCGGACAGGGCTGGACTGGCCTGGATACTCAACTTCGGGAACAAGACAATTAAAACTAGAGCAAATTTATATTATTCAGACACATCTTAGAGCACCGGGCTGTAAGTAGCGATATATAGCCGGTTACAAAACTACAATACTAAGTTTTCCAAAAATTGCTTGTTGTCACACATCAAAAACTACCACTACGTGACTAGAAAGAGATACATTACCTTGTCCCTTTGCATCCAGTAAGTGGTTGAAAAAAGAAGTTGTAAAGCAATGCAGAGATCTGAGGAAGGTCTGAGCTGCATTCATTAGCATCACAACAAACACACGCTTTAGTTTGGGTCACGTCTTTTGGTGCGTTCCAGTTGTAGTCGGAAGTAGGAATTTCCGAGTTCCGAGTAGGAAACTGCAACTGGAACGTCCCCCGAAGTCGGAATTTCCTACTGGGAACTCGGTGAAACCTTGCAACCCCCGAGTTGACAATCGAAGATGGATGCCCCCAGTGTGAACAGTTATTTAGCTCCTGTAATAATCAATTTATTTGCACTTCTGACTGGGGTGTGTCGCTCTACATCAGCTGTATACATAGTATTGTTAGACTTATATTTACAAAAATGCTGCCATAGTGATAATCACATTCTTCATGTGATATTTGAGAACAATGCAGGGCGTGCTAACAACAGCTAACAATAGCCTGGTAGATTGGTATGTTTTTTTCTGACTTCAACTGGAGGTTGCTGGAACGCAGCATTGCGACAGTCCCCGCGTGTGCCCATGGGTAACAGAGTCTTAATGTCGCTGGTAATAGATTCTCCTCATAGCACCTTTAAAGACTGTTTTTGGGGCTTTTCTGTGCCTTCATTGACAGGATAGAGAGAGACAGTGGATAGGCCTGTGAAGGAGTGCAAGAGAGGACGGGGGAAGACACTCTGCAAACTGACCACAGGATTCAAATCCAGGATGGCAGAAGCACGTAGGCCATCTGGGTCGTGTCCAGCTGCCCACCAATCCACCAAACCAGCACCCCAATTAGACATGAAGTTTGACCATCAGTCACTCCCTGTGTACTCACACTATAAACTCTGATTTCCTACATTAATGTGTAAATCTATTTAAGTTCTTACTAAGTCCAAGTCCTGTGTGTTGGCAGTGAAGCCAGTTAGCAGGCCGATATCCAAGATGGTCATGGTGGCATCATGGTCTGGGTTTTTGTACCTGTACAGTAAAGAAACAAAACAGCAAACAATCAGAATAAGGAAGATAGATCAGAAAACAAAAGGCCTTATTCACCAACTATAAAGAAATTTGATCTTACAAATAACTTACAGATGCTTTGAGTGAGTCTGACAGCTACTGTTTTATCTTTTGTGATGTATTTACCCTAAAACCAAATTTACAAGCATTTGAGAGCACTTTAAAGCACATGGGTGCTGATATCAAGGGTAAAAAAACTAGTTTTACACTCAAATATGTTAAGACACAATAACACGTAGTTTAAACATTGACAGCATTTCTGCTTTTTGTTTGCTCAACATCAAGCTGGACAATAAAAATGTACTATGTACTTTTTCAAGTGGAAATTTGACTGTACTTTCTGATGCAGATTTTTGAACAGATTGGTCGTAGCTGTAGATTATTTGGTTCTGGGCTGTTGAGGAATTCACTTGACTCATCTTATGGCCCTTTTCCATTAGCCCTACTCTACTCAACTCGACTCTACCCGGCTCTACGCTACTCGCCTTGTGCTGCTTTACCATTAGCCCCAGTCGCCTGCCCAACGGGGTGAGCAGCACTGCGGTGACGTCATTTTGAGCGCGAAACAACAATCTGTGGCTTTTTGTCACAAACCGAGTAAAAAAGGAAAGCAGAAGAAGGCTGCAGGTGGTAAGAAGAAATACCCCTTGAGAAGCACGGGAGAGTTTTGGAAGCTATACAACAGAATGAAGCAGAGGACGAGAGCATTGAGCTGCAAAGAAAAGCCATATGCGGGTAAGCTAACGGTAGCTACCACTAGCATGCTAGGTTGTGGCGCTCATAACTCATCAACACAGACTGTAATGGAGGAGTAGCGTGAGCAGACCATGATGAAATATTGGTGAAACTAATGAGTTTTTGGACGATTAATGCAGTTTTAGGAGCGGCGCTATACATGCCATATGTGCTACCATTATGCGGATGTCCGTCGCTCAATTTTGGATCTAAATATCTCCTGAAGCACTGTTTGGATCAGGAAAGCCTTCTGGGTGAGTATATTGTTCTACTTCATTCTATAAACAATGTGAAAGCTGTAGAAACCGAACTTATCCTTTAAGTTTTGCAGGTAGATTTTGGGATTTGGTAAGTATTAATAGTGTCTTTAGTGGGGTTTTGCGATATTTCCCTAAAGTGATTTTATCTGCCCACAAAAGACCAAGACCAAAATACCACAGTTATAGGGACAGATTTCATGCATGATGCTTACATTGTCAAAATTGCCTGATGCCCAAAAATAATAACCAATGCAAAGACTGATAGAAAATAAGCTGTTAAAGGAAAATAGTTCAAAATGAAATGATTAAAATAGAAGGAAAGATCTGAAAGACCTGTTATTATGAAGGCATGTTTTTTCTTTGTACTTACAGAACTTCTATTCTCAGCTTGTATGTCCCCTCGTCACTGTCTATGTCCACTGAAACAGTAAGACGTTATACACTTTTTATCTGCTGTAAATGAGGTGAGAAGGAAAAAAAACAAAAAAGCATCCAAACAACCTGAATGAGGAAAAATTACCTGGAATGAGCTGCACAGACATGTTGAACTTCTGACAGTCACTCTCCTTCTCTTTGGGCAGGGCGTAATAGAATGACACCATCTGTCACAAAGACAAAACTGCATTTTTAAATGTGACAAACCAACCATATGAAAGTGTTTTCCACATTTGTTAAAGAGAACATATTTTGCTTTTACATACTGAGTACCCCTGATCCACCTGTATTCTCAGGCCATGTTTCCACTGAGACATTCTAACCTGAAACGCAAAGGTTCTTCCTTTGCATTTTTTAAAGCAGTGTTCACATGAAGATGCTTGAAATGAATAAAAATGCTGTTGCCTGCATGCCAGTCCAGTAGATGGCAATGTAGGTCTGCAGAGAAATGGTGCGGTAACAAAACACGTACGAAGAAGAAAAACTTTTCCCAAACAATGATGGCACGAAGACGCAGGCGTATCTTGTCTGGACAGCATCTGTTCGGATGACAAATCTGTCTGGACAGTTTTGGTCTGGATAACAAACCGGGCACGGTAAGCTGCACACATGTTGCTCTGGAGAAGGCCGAAGCTGCTGTTGAACAAGTACAATGCATTGTAATGGGTTGGGCCGGTGAGGTGGAGAGGCTGGCAGCTAGCACAGAAGACCTGGGATAGCAGTTTAGCTCAGACAGGCGATGAGACGTGATAGGGAGTTCCACATGTTGTTTTATTCTGCAGCTATGCACAAAGACCATATAAAGCCAGGTCTCCACTGTGCTATATTCACTAGTCCTGTTACCTGTTACTTGTTATGAGTCCATTCTCTGCCATAGAGAATACATGCATCTCCAATTGTGATGAGAGAGAGAGAGAAAAATGTACAGATTTACTGCAAACAACTCAGATAAAGTGTGAGTGCCATCTACCGGCAGAACCTTGTATAGCAACAGTAATATTCTGGCTGTTACAGCATGGATCCTGGTTTCAAAAGATTGTGGATTCAGGCACTCCAGACACCGTTTCCATGTAAACGGGAGGTCAAAATGCATTGAAAACTCTCTGGATTCAGCTGAATTCGGCATTGTGTAAACAGGGTCTCAATCTGTCCCAGACGTGTGGTTGTGGCCTTTTTGTGACCTTTTTGTCTTGTTCATTGATGTGCTCTATCCCAATCTAAAAACCTTAAGAGCATTTAATACTAAAAAAATGCATAATACTGTATGTTCAGGTTCATGTTCAGGTTGCAGCCATCAGCCATAGGTGTAGACATTGTGGCCTGATCAGGAGTTTACAAAGGACTCCTGAACCCACTGTTCAGTTTACTCTGCTGACATGATGTGTTTCACCCTGGCTGTAAAGTGCATCAAAAGTGAGTGTTGTTATTAAATTAACAAACTGTATTGAAGCCAATTTGATGTTTTAATTAGGTGAATTTTGAGTGAAAGCAAACTTTATCTCAGGATTCAGATGACTTAGTTAAAAATAATTGAGCATTATTGTGCTGTTTAAAGATAATCAGTTATATTTACATTTTTCTTTTTTGTTAAATACAGAAACACCATTTGACAGCTTGTGAATAAACTCTTTAAAGTGGAACCTCGTCTTTACTTCAGTGATTGCTCATCTTCAAATTGATGTTGATTACCCCCAGCCCTTTAAAACTGTCACACATCTTTAAAAGTTGTCTTTCTAAAGATTCAGAAAAAGAACTAAACTGGCAACTTGAATATTTTACCCACCTTCACTGTTGCTTCTCCTGAGCCTGTGGCAATGACTTTCACATCCTGGTTGATTCCATTGATCTGCAAACAGGCCGAACAAGAGGGATGGACAGATGAAACAAACAGAAAAAAAGAAAAATTGTGACTGAAGCCAAAGCCGAATAAAATATAAATACTTGGCCAAATACCAATTACCGAGTATCCAATGCGGGGGCAAAGTAGTTCACTATGTTTTTTAATAGTGCATTAATAGCTTTTAGAGTACATTTTGGACATGTTTTTAAAAGAAAGCAATTGTTGGGGTGCTGGTTTGGCGGAGTGGTTAGCAACCAGGCACCCAATGTACATGCTTCTGCCGGTCCGGGTTCAAATCCCGCCTGTTACCAGTTTGCAGAGTGCCTTCCCCTTCTCTCTCGACACCCTTCACAAGCCTATCCACTGTCTCTCTCTATCAATAAAGGCACAAAATGCCCCAAAACATACATTTAAAAAAAAAAGAAAGTAATTGTTTACTGAATATTATGACTTTTTTTATATATTCCAGTAGCCTTTGCTTTTGAAAAAAAAAAGTTTTTCATTCATATTAAGCCTTCAAACAAAACAAAACATGCATTAAAAAAATACTGAAGTGCATAAACCAATAAACTAATAATACCAATAAATAAATAATTGTCCTTTTGACACAAGCCTGCTCTAAGGTTGTCACTTTATATTTGATATTTGAATAACTGATCCAATACGGGAATAAATATCAGTAACTGAATTGTAAATAAGTATTTGAACGTAAAATATTGAGTGTGGCGGCACATCAGGTCTGGAGCAGTGGACTGTTCCGTCTAACAGAGGGCGCTCTGAGTGCAGCTTGACCGTCAGTCACATCCGGTGCTCTCTTGACCTCAGTAAACAAAGAGTTTCCACTCCGAGCGGACATTAACAGCTCTGAATGTTCTGAGGAGAGCTGTGTGGTAGTAGTTTTGGTTCTACACCGTTGATGGCAAACTTAAAATAGAAGACCAGGCTGTGTTTTCTGTGAAATACAGTTTAGTCACTCGTCCTCCACTTAATTGCGGGCTCAGTCGTCGGCTTTTCATCCAAGCTATACGGCCGAGTGCAGCGGCGCTTTGTCAAGAGTTTAACCCAGTGTGACTATGGTTTTTTTGACGGGGTGGATAAGAGAGTCTCTGTCCCTTACTGGGGGGAGGGGGTGTAATCGAATATCTTCGATTATTCGGGTGCATAATTGAGTTTGATTTTTAGGAAAAGTGACAGCCTTAGTCTGCTTAGCCACCGCACACGCAATGACGTAGTTGGTTTTGTCATTGGGTCACACGGTACTATTTGGCCTTGCTATTACCTCACTCCACCAAAGGCTGAATATGGCTTTTTTTGCATTATTTGGCCGAATATATTCGGCCATGGAATATTTGGTGCATCCTGAGTGCAGAGTAGAGCAGCAGTTGTCACAGTTCATAAAGACATTTAATCAGTGATGGGTGGTAAAGTCACTATAATTTGCATCAATAGGAGCACAACTCAAAGGAAGCAGTGGAGAAGTTGTTAACAGATTAGGGGAGACATTGAAAAGGTTTACAAATGAGATAGGATGTATATCCTCACAGCTGTTTGGTGTTTACTCAACAGTGTAGGGACTGTTTATCAGACTGTTTACCACAAACAGGATTTCTGTGACCATACATGTTGATTTTTTGCTGATCAAATATATATTCTTAAAAAATACGAAAGTATTTAATGAACAACAACAATGCTGATGATAATGGCATGAATGCTCTGCAGGTAGTGTGCATGCTTCACAGCAATAAGGTTGCTGGTTCAAACCCCTTGTATGTCAAGGTCTTTCTGTGTTGAGTTTGTATGTTCTTCCCTGTGCATGCAAAAGTTTTTGGGGTGGCCATAGCTCAGTTGGGTTGGAGACCTTGGATGGCAAGCTCAGGTCCGAAGAAGTCTCACCGTAATTGTTCTGGTTTGGTGGCTGTTCTCTCTGTTGAAGGAGAATCTTTCTGGCCTTGAAATGCCCGGCCTCACAATTTCCACATTCAGATTGTACTCCGTCTCTTTAGCACTGGCCCAGTATTCTGCTACAGCCTGGTACACCATGATGGTAGCCTGAAGAGAGAACAAGAGACAGAGAGAATGGGAGATCATTTTCAAATTAATATTACTGAGACAGGTAATAGAAAACAGGATTAAGAGAAGAGTCTGTGTTACCTGAGTTGATCCGTAACCTCCGCCCACCTTCTGCTGCTGAGTGAACCATCTGACAACAGGTCTTGCATCCTCAAAGGCCTGTGTGGACAGAGGATAAATAAAAGTTTAAAGTTTGATTCACTGGGAACATGTTGGAAACCGAGTTTTAAAGAATTACAGGAAGTACACCTGTTCAACACCTGTGACACTGAGGCACACGATCAGGGTCTTACCATGTACCTTGCACAGCCCCTCTTTAAAACCTGAACGATCCCTTTGATAACAAAATGCCTTGTCTACCTTTTAAATGTTTATTCTATATCAGCATTCATGTATTTTTCTTAGTGTTGCCCTTTTGAGTTTGGTTTCTCTTTTTGCTCATTATAGTTTGTTTTCAGTTTCACCATGACCCCTTGGAACACAAGCGGTGCTCACCTTTATCTTCACAAGAGCCAGAAGAGCGTAAGCCGTGGCCTCTAGAGTGTAGACCCTTCCTTTAGATACTGGCCAGTGTGACAAATCTGAGAAGGGAAAACCAACACATTTTTATTCCTGAGATATAAATGGAACAAACTGTCTAAAAATACTAAATCTTATACATGAGATATCAATCAGAACTTGCTATGAACCAGATGAGATCAGTATTATGACCAGTATGTGTGTTGTTAAGGACTCTTGCTCTGATTCTAAATAAACCCTAACATTATATAAAATTAAGCACTGAACAATAAACAGCATATCAGTGTAGTTGTTTTCAGTTTGTGTGCTGAGACCTGGGGAGATAAATCTGTAAAGGATCTCTCTGTTCATTTTGTTTTCATTGGCCAGGGCGTATGATGTCATTGCAACAGCGTATGGGTTGGTCAGGTGGGGCAGACGGGTTTCCAGGTAGGACACAGCTTTATTCACACTGTTTGGCAAACTCTGGGTGGACAACAATAAACACAGACAAGTAAGAATGTGATGAAAACAGATGGAGAGCAGCGATATCTGACAGAAAGAACAATACAATAGGAAAAAGGAAGAGTGCAAACCTCTGCCAGGGCATTTATTGACAAAAAATGGAAAACAGTGTTGTCTCCCACTGTTGGTCCGCATTTATTTGGAACACCATCAAAATGGTATAATTTCTGCCTTGTGCCCTGACTTAATACCCCAAAAATGTTATTAAAATCTGTACTTTATTTTTTGAGTTATCCTGATCATAACTGACAAGCAAAAGCACATCTACACTTGCAAAAAAAAAAGACCCTGAAATTATACGGACGAGCCATATGTGTGAACACAAACAGACATGTTTTTCACTCAGGATTTATCTGAGTAATTATCCCTTGACTCCCTGGTATTTATCTATGTAAAACTGGAGTGTGCTCATGTCTGAACACAGCAGTGAAGAATCAGTGAAATTCAGTGAGATGAGTGAGGAGGATCAAAACAACCACAGCAGCACTTTCAGTGGGGTTTGTCAGTCGGAGCAGTACAGCAGCGCGGGGCTTTCGCGTTATGTGAAACTTGGGGGTAGGTTTCATTCCTGTGTTGAGTGTAATGTTCTACTTCTTCTAAGAATAAAACATCAAGTTGAATTTTATTCTAGCTCAGGTAGCTGTAATTGTGTACTCTCAGCATGTTCAACATGCATTTCTCCCCTCCACTCCATGCATTTATAAGTGGTCAACTGAGGTTGTACTGACACCTAGTGATGTTATTTTTGTTAGAACTTATTAGATCCCCCCTCAAAATTCTGATTCAAGTTGAAAAGTATTGTAACTGTACTTCTCAGCACTGTAACTGCACGAACAAAAATTGTGTAACACTATGTATATGTGTGTGTGTGTGTTTTAACTTTTTTTCTCTCTTAAACCAGTATACATTACCATAACCTTTTAATGACATTCCCTATTCTAAAAAATATGAAGTAACACAAATCTCCCTGATCAAATCAAATAAGTCTTTAAATACCAATAATGTAATAAATTATAGCTCATTATGTCAGAAAAAACAAATAAAGCAGTCAACAAATAATAACAAATCACACAGTTTGTTGAACACTTTAAACTTGCTCTCTGAGCCTCTCAGGAGGTTTTCTAGGTCTGGCAGATCTTCCCAGAGTCTAGATCTTGGGAGAGGGAGCCTCGCTGTGATGCACAGCAAGTGTGGCACCATCTTGTTGTTTAGATTCAGTCTTCCCAGTTTGATTCTCGGTGTCCTGAGTGTTCAACAAACTGCTCCTATTTCTTCTTAACACTTGATGATTCTGAGTTAATGACAAATGGCCTGGTTCACCGTGGACATTTGCTTTCCTTGCACAAAAATCAGGGCCCTCCATTCTCATGACGACCCTTTTGAGAAGAGGTTCAAGGTGTTTGTTGTTTTGAAATAGTTTATTTTCTGTCTATGCTTGAGTCTCATCTGCCTGTCAGTCAGCTTGTTGCTGTTTTCTTTATCATTGTCCTTTGGAATATGTGGAAATGTGGTGCGGAGCTAACACAGCATGAGCAGCTTGGCCGGGGATGCTCCACACTCCTACAGTGCAGCCCTGTAGCCTAGCAAAGCCAGATATGGGTCAGTGTCACTGTCCCTTGGCTTTTTTAACAGTCTCTTGACAATTTGGATCCCTTTTCAGCCTATGCATTTGCCTGTGGGTGATATGTTAAAATCTATATTAGTTTGTAAACTTGAGGAATTTACCACAGTCATATTGAGGGCTGTTGTCACTGACAACACATTCAGGATTCAAAGAAACCTTTTATTTATGTGATGGGAGATGGTGCTGATGTACTGGAAAACTGTGCAACTTCTGGATAGTTAGAATAAAAGGCAGGCACCAGGAGACAGTCCTTGCCATTCAAATGGAATAAATCCTCGGCCACCTTTTGCATGGTGCAGTGGGTTGGTCTGCAGTGAGAATCGGCTCTTGTTTGTTTGAAGTGATGTTTAAGACATGTTTGGCAGTTGTGTTTCATCTCTTCTGTATCTGCGTCGATGCCAGGCCAATGAACTGCTTCTCCCACTCTCCTTTTACATTTGTCCACACCCAGATGTCCCTCATGAATACGCTGAAGCGCCAGCCTCACACAAATCTGCCCTGACAGAGTAGTACTGTGGGCATACTCCTGCAGCTTTCATGGATATGGTGCAGCAGTGGGTCTTTTGCAGTCTCCAGTACAATTTTCTGCAACATGACATCTGATGCAGGGAGTGAAGTACTCACTACATTATTTTGTTTTCTCAGTAATGATTAGTACAGCATGTCACTGCTTGGTGCTGGTGTTCGGATGGTTTGTCTTTTAGGAGTGACTCATGTCCATTAGGCACAATGGTGAACATTTTAGGTTATGCTGTTTGCCGCTCACCATCACTTTAAGTCTGCACCATGCTTTTGTCTTCATTGGCTGATTTCAGAGCTATGACTTTTTCTGTGATGTCCTTGGCTTCTCAGTCAGCGCCTTAAAACCATTTTTAGTAATCAAGTCAGCGTTGGTTCCTGTGTCAATTTAAAATATAACAATTGTTCCATTGACTAATAGTGGAGCTGTCCATTTGTCATTCAATACTGTATTTACTGTGTGCAGTCATCTCCCTTAAGTGACACAATCTTGATGAAAAATGTTTCAGTCAAGTCATCACTGCCACCAGTGTTTTCCTGCACTGTGTGTACACCCTGACCTTTTTTCTTAGAGAGACACATTCTTGCAAAAGGAGTCTGCCCCTTACAGTTTGCACGAGGGTTGAACAATTTATCGTTTCGGATTGAATTCGCAATTTCAGACGGCACAATCTTGTGATCACTAAAACAGTATTTTTTTGCAGTGCTCCTGACTGACCCATGATCTGTTGTGTCAACTATTTCACACATACTATTTTACAAATTTGTTGGCAATTCGTTTGTGCGAAAGTGCTGGTAAGCAGGTCAACAATACATAGCCTGTGTTTAGGAGTAGAAGTTGGAGTGTCTCTTGATTAACGAAAACAGATTATTCATCATCAATATTATACAAAGTATGATGAATAATGTGCTTTTTCCTTACTGTTGTCTAAACTGTAAAAAAAGTGAATATTGCACTGAAGGTTGATGTGAAGAAAATTGTGAATCGAATTGAATTTGCAATATTTGCCTGAAAAATCGAAATCAGATCTTTTCCTAAAATAGTTCAGCCCTATTTTGCACATGTTTTTCCATGAGCAGAACACTGTCTTGGTTGGTGTTTTTCACTGCATCGCTTGCAAGCAAAAATCCTTTCATCATTGATTTTAATATTGCTTATATTGTTTTAAATGTACTTCATGGCTTTCTTTTAAGTGAAAAGGCGTTCACTGCTTCACTTTTCTGTTATGCTGCCCCGGGAGCAGGAGCTTAAAAAGTCAGTACATGTTGTCATGCTAGCTCACTGGCTTGACTATCTATCTATACAGCACTGTTCAACATGAGGTCTGTTTTCTCAACATTTTCTCCCACAGCTTCTTCTCATTTGCTCCAAACAGTATTTGATCTCTTGTCATAGAGCCTCTGAGATTACAGGACTCAGCTTTTATCCTAAGGTGGTGAGAAAATATCAAATGACTGACCCTGTTGCCGTAAGCGTGAATGAAAGATGTACCTCTCGTATGTTTCGTTTTCTTTGACAGACAGTGCTTGCCAACTTTCATCAAACTTGTCTTTGTCTTCTGGTTGAGCGAACACAAAAGAGTTGAAGACTTCTGCTCTTCTAATGTTCTACTTTTAAGAATAAAACTTCAAGTTTTCATGCTAACTTTAGCTAGCTGTTTACTGTGTGCTCTTAATACGTTAAACATGTATTTCTGAGTGTCACTCCTTATGTCTATAAATTGGTCTGCTGAGGTTATACTGCCACTTAGTGGTATTATTTTTTTTAACGTTTATCATTCCATTGTGTTTAAAGATGAGATGATTGTACAATGTGTGAGCTGTTCGAGAGCAGACGGACAAAACAAGAGTGAAGTTGTACTCAACTGCTACAGCCCCCGTCCTCACCATGAGAAAAGCATGGAAAGTTAACTCCAGACCGTAAGTTATAGCAAGTAATGACATTTGTAAATGTTGGGTAAATATGAAGGGGTTTTAAGGCAAATGTTGGAGCTGTACTCACATGAACCGTCTCTAAACACAGTGCACGGGACTCCTGCATGGCAATGAGGCAGAAGGCCGTCATGGAGGCATCTGAGTCTGAGCCCAGCACATCCCCCTGCACATACACAAACACAAACACAAACATGTTTTAGCAATGAGTTGACTGTCAGTAGTAAATACATTAGTCACATTTGAGCAGTTCTGCCCTTGTGAGAAGAAGACCAGCAGAGAACATAGGTGATACTTTATTAGGATCCTCATTTGATTTGGCATTTGGCTGAACATACACTTTCTGGGGTCCATAATACGTTTACAAAATTTCACAAAAATGATCTGTTCAAAAATTAAGTAAAAACATTCAGTAATACAATATAATTACTTTGTCCAAAGCAACATCAAAATACATTACTGACCTAAAAACGTATTTAAAAAAACTATTAAACCAAAACAACTGACCAAATTCTGGCTAAGAGTTCAAAATAGGACCGTAGCTATGATAATATAAAGAATCAATAAGTAACATAAAGACATTCATAAATATATCTATAAACCATGTGGTATATTCATTCATTCATTGTTATGAATATTTCATTATTACTTTGGGATTTAAACATATTTGCAATGTCCTTGTACAATTTTACATTTACTGGATTTTAGCCAATCTGATAAAAATGCAAACATTTAGAGTAAATATGTCCTTAACATCGATTCAGCTAGTACCCATACCACTGTGCAGGGTTGTGGGGAGCTGGAGTCCATTCTAGCTGACATTAGGCAAGAGGCAGGGTACACCCTTAACTGGTTGCCAGCCAATCACAGGGCCACATAGAGAGATGCACAACCACTCATACTCACATTCATACCTAAGGGCAATTTGGAGACACCGGTTAACCTAATGAGCATGTTTTTGGTCTGTGGGAGCAGGCTGCACAACAGTGCCACATCTTTAAGTACACACACTGTGAGATACAGATTGACCTGCATATCAAAGATTTTTGTAACATACACGTCGTAGCCAAAGGTAAAAGAAAGGCATTCTTTGTTATCTGCCTTGTATTAATTCTTTGACACAGACAAGCTTGGAATGCAGACCCTTAGGTTTGGTTGATAAGTTGAATTTAAAAGGTCCCATAATATGCACAAACCCCTTTTTAAGGCTTTTAAACACATTTTTGGGTATTTGGCCTCCCTTCCAGTCCTCTAATTTTGAGAGTAGACTACAATTCTGTATTAAGCAGGCTGCATAAACTTGTGGTATTCGGTGAGATGTTGACTTTGTGGACATTCTGTTACGTAACAAGCATTTCTTCATTTGCATAAGCCTACGTTTACCTGACATAGAAATTTCTCTACCCCTGTATGAAGTGACGACACGTTAACATTCTTAGCGAGAGTTTGGTGAACACTGTTCAGACCCAAAACCTATTGCTGCTTGGTCTATTGCAGCCTCTCTCTGCATTTCTTTCCAGAATCTGAAATCATGGAATTAATCAGCTGGTCTCTCAACACAATCGACCAAATTTTCTTGACGAGAAGAGCGGGTAAAGGAGAGCCTGCCTGTCCTGATGGTACTTTGCCGGCTGAGTACACGATGGAGTCCTTGGAGAAGTGGAGGATCATGTGCCTGTTGATTCTGTCAATCGAGGACGTGGAAGATGCCTACATAATTGGATTTATGATAACAGATTCTTGCTGTTTGGAGTTAGCAGTTTCCTGATCTATCTCGCAGTTAAGAAGATGATGGCAGCATCTTGAGAAGCTGCCCATCATGACTGAAGGAATGTGCAGGGCTGTCAACACTCAGACTTAAGCGATTTGTGAGCTCAATCGCAAGCAGGACAACACCTTGGAGAAGTTGACAGCTCAGCTCAGCTGAATGGGCCCATGGATTTGGAACATCATCGTAAGAGACCAAAAGACTAGAAAGGCTGATGGAAGATCACAGTTGGTCTGACCCAAACTATTCCTTATCTCGATCTGTTTTGGCTCCCGTGTCTGTCTCCTGGAATGTTTTGCTAACAGAGGCTCGACCCCCCCCTCCACTCCCTCATCCTCTGAACTTTGTGCTGGAACAGAAACTCTCTCTCTCAAGGCCGTACAGTCATCTTGTCAGACAATAGAGACTTTGTGAGGTGCGAGCTAAGACAAGGTCACTGGTCTCCCTTCAAAGTCTCTGTGTTTGCTGTCCCGTGTGTTGAAGTGTTTCTTTCCAACCCCACACTGTGCTCCCCTGACAGGTGCCTAGTCTGTAATTGTTTTTTTTACCCCTCTCCTTGTATAGAGATGGACAGCCATTCATGCTCACACTCATATCTTAAGGGCCTGATCCATCTAATGAACATGTTTTTGGTCAATGAGTCCTGAGATTGAAATTGAATAAGCAACCTTCTTGCAGTGAGGCACATGCTCCACCTGCTGCACCACTGAGGTGTGTCTTTTACATACACACAGTGTGAGATTCAGATTGACCTGCACATCACAAATTTTGCAACATACACCTCTGAACCGAAGGTAAAGCAAAGAGATCCTTTATTGCCTGCCGTGAATTACCTTGTTTAACATGAATAAGCCTGGACTGCGACCCTTAGGTTTGGTCAATAAATTTATATTAAAAAGAAAAGATGGTTTAATTTTAATACATTGCTGCAGATGGGGTCAGCTGGCTAGCTAAAAAGCAAAACATTGGATTATTTCCCAGCAAAGAATTACCTAAATCCATTTCCTTTAGTGTGGTTGCACCTATAAGTCAGTATTTTATGCTATAATCTTGGTCTCATCTGCATTAATGTATAGCCTAGCTTCCATGCTAGTGCTACTTATCAGCTTTTCAATGAACCTCATAAAATCCCCTTTTTAAAAAGTCCTAACTATCTGTTGAATTCACAGTGAACTGCCTTTTACCATCATAATGATGATAAACTGATCCAAATTACTCACGATCATCTCTCCATGGATCACTCTTCCGACTTCTCTAAACATGCCGTCATGCTGCTGTGCATTCAGAATCAGAAACCTGATGGCATCACAAATCACGTAATTATGCACTGGTACCAGTTTGATGGCCATGGCCAGCACCTTGGCAACATAGGTGGTCAACCTTTAAAAAGAAGAGAGGATTTGATGAGTGAATTTAAACATTTTCACAAATGAGTCACAATCTGGGAGTTCATGAATATTTAAGTGTCTCACCAGGTGCTGCTTTTCTGATTGGCAAACATAGCAAAAGACCCGTCATTTTTACGGTATGCAAGTTGCCTGTCATAGCCTGTTCAAAAACAAAGAAGAACTGCCTTAACAAATGAACAAATCAATTATTGACCCAGTCATGCTCAGTGGTTGCCTGGCATTATGTTAACTTATTCTGTTGTTAATAGATATTTTTGTAAAGGGAGAGAAATATTATTATTTTGACCTAAATTACTTATTAGGGTTGCACGATGGTGCAGACAGATCCAGTAGATTTGACCTTGTGCTTCACAGAAAGGAGGTTGGTGGTGCAACCCCAAAGTTGGGTCAAAGTATATCTGTGGAGAGTTTGTCTGACGTAACTGTGAATATGTGGGTTGTCTTCAGGTACTCTGGTCTCCTCCCACAGAGTAAAAACATGCCTATTAGGACAATTTGTGACTCCAAATTGCCCTTTTGGTGTCTGTGTGATTGATTTTTTGTCTCTGCACATCAGCCCAGGATGGACCCCGCCTCTCACCCACTGTAACTTTTCTTAATCAGGTATCATTATAACAAAACCCTGCTTTTATCCTGAAGATGGGGACTTCTCCAAACCAGGGGCTTTAATCAAAACACCTCTGGCATTGTCTGAATAGACACAACTGCTCTCCATACCAGTTTTGATGTGCTTGAGGGCTTCATTGCGTTTCTCAAAGCCCACAGTCTCCCACTGATTTGTCTTGTCCAGGTACGTGGTGGCAATCACAGGCAGGGTCATATGGATCATGTTTGCCTCTCCAGGGCCAGATGGTTGGTAGATTAAAGATCCCATTGACTCTCCGCTGATGGCATTCTCTACCAGTGCAGAAACTTCTTCTCTCCCTGCATGCACATGCACAAAGCACTCCAACTGAGAATGTCATTTGCACAGACAAAGTAATGTTTAAATGTCATGATCACTGCAAAAAGGTTGAAGTAAATCTTACAGTAGAGCAGGCAAAAGTCATGTTGTGCTTACAGTTATGTACTGTATAAACACTTTACTGTAGGATACTGTGAACATTACAAAAGAAATGCTACTGCTTTAACAGAAAGCAGTTACTGTGATTGCCATACAAAGATTTTTTAAATCAATTGTAAAGTTCAGACAAATTTTCAAGGTAAAAATGATAAATTAGGAGGTAAACAGATGTCTGGGTGCCCTCCACTGATGTTGCCTCTAAAATGAAAGGGGGTCTTAAGCTGTGATTTCTTCAGTTTGAAGGCAGCCTTCTTGCTGTCTGTGTGACAGGATCTCATGGGGTGAATATCTTGCCTTAACTCTGATTCATATATATTTATGTATGTTTGCATATATGCCACCATACTTTTTCATCTGGCAGGTGTTCTGGAGTATTCACAACAGATTTTAGCAGCCACAACAAGCTAGCTTCATTATTATCACAATCCTGAAGCAGAGTTGTGGAAATTGTGCAATTTGCAAAACTGTCTGAGAAAGCCCTGAAAGCTATAATAATATCATGATTGTGTGCCTCATCTCAGACTCAGGGAACCCAATAATGGTGACTTAGAGTATTGAATTGTTTAAAATATGTTAGATTACCACCACTTGTGTCTTTAAGGTGATGGTCAGAGAATTGTGTGTTTTCCTTTTTATGAGCACATTTTGACAGAGGTGACTTAAGGTTTCTCACATTTTTAAGGGTGCCTCGCTGCCCTAGGGGTGCTGGTTTGGTGGAGTGGTTAGCAACCAAGCACAACCCATATACATACTTCTGCTGGTCCGGGTTCAAATCCAGTGTCCAAAAAATACCCACAAAAAGAAATGCTGCCCTAGCATGTAGGGTCATAAGACTGTACCTTACCTGTCACAAAGATGTATGTGCTGGTTGGTGTGTCCGGAACCATATCCGTCTTGGGGATTCCACTGTTCAGGATTTCTTCTTGTATACCACCTACACATGAAAGCAGGAGGAGCATATTGGGTCAATTATGAAATGATTATGGTGGAAAACTGAGCTAATATGAAATGTAGCCAGGAAAGTTCTAACTCACCTACACCCTTCTTAGTGGGGTCTAGAGTCACAATCTGAGGACTTTTTACTAAAATACCTTCAGGCTGAAAGAACGACATCAAGGGCACTTATTAGAAACCTCATATATAGTGTTTTTCAAAAATAAACTGACTGGCCACTTTGTAAGGTACACCGTTATAGTACTAGGTCGGCCACCCTTTTGTCTTTAGTTGCATAGATTCAACACGAGGCAACAAAAACATTCCTCAGAGGTTTTGGTCCATACAGCATCACACAGATGTTTCAGATTTGTTGACTGCAAATCTATGATGTAATTGTCCCTGTTCCTCTGCATCCTAAAGGTGCTCTATTGGTTTAAGAACTGGTTCCTGTTGAGGTCCCTGGACTATAATGAACTCATCGTCATGTTCCAGAAAACAATTTGAGCTGATTTGAGCTTTGTGACATGTGGGTAGCACAGTGGCGAAGCAGGTAGTGCATGTGCCTCACAGCAGGTTGATTGGTGACTCCAAATTGCCCTGTGGTATGAGTGTGAGCATGAATTATTGTCAGTCTCTTTACTTAGCCCCTATAATCAGCTGGTGACTGTTTCAGGGTGTATTCCACCTACATGTCAGCTGGCATAGGCTTCCACCCCCGCAACCTTGAAAGTAATCAGCGGCATCAATAATGGATGGATGGATGGATGGACATGGGGATTTAGTCATATCAGAAGTTGCCATCAGAGGATTTCTTTTCTCTTTCTTTGTTTTGAACATTAACAGTGTAAAACGGTATGAAAACATTCATATTACGGTTATTGTGATCAAATTATCACGTTTATCATTATTATCGCGGTATAGTTGTAGTGTGCTCAAAATGTTCAAAAGTACTTTTGAGTTCAAATGTATGCTATTCCTTTTGCAATGTATGTGATTTCCTTTTTTAGTATGATCATTTCGATGTCATCACAATCTGAACCATTTTTATTTTTACATTTTGTAGTTATTTCAATAATTTCCCTTTCATCAACATTGATGTTCCTCAGTGCTGTGAGGAACAGCAATGTTGATTGATTATCCTTTCATCTAACATTTTCTTATAATATTCCTCTTACTGTTATTTGATTAAGCTAGCATCCTGCTAATCTGGCAAAACTTTCGGTGTCAGCAGTCATCACCTGAGCGTATGACCATGGTCTTATCTGGAAACTGGAGATGATCACATCATTCCTTCTGTTGTTCTGCTCCAACTCTGCCACTCTGTTCTCCTGATATGCAAGATGTATATGCTTCTCTGTGTTCTGCATCCATAAAGCTTTTACCCACTCCACTAAATCTATGATTCTTTTCTGCTGTACTCTGACAGCAGAGAAGTACTCTGCAAGTAAATCAAGCAACTTCCCAATGTCATCAATCTCCTTGCTCATAATGACAGATGACAGATTATACACAAGTTGCGGTCAACTGATGCCAGTCAGCTGTCAGCCTCGTGGCCACATTGCTGATCCAACTAGCTCTGTCATTGAATTTTATAGTCCTTTGTTCTAGACCTGGGTCTCAACCATGCAGAGTTCTTCAGCTGGATTTCTGGGGCCAGTCCTGTGTCTGAGTTCAATAAACAATGATTGATAAAAAAAAACAGAAAAAATGTCAAAAGCCAGGTACCCCACTGTGACTCCAAACGCTCCAAAAGGAAATAGGAAGGCTGTCCAATGTGATGGGTACACTTGGGAAGGGATGGCCATAGTCAGCAATAGGGATGAAACGGTATTGTAAATACTGCGGTATCTCCGTTTCCGAATCCTTAAAATAATGCCGTGGCATGTGACGGTATCAAACAAGGACTCAGAGTACTCTGGCTACTGTAGTTTTTTGCTGGCGCAATGAGTGGGCCGGTCTGAGAAGTAAACCACATCTCCCATGATCCCCTGCGTAGTGCAGGAACAGATGGCGGAGAGCACAGACGGGGAGCAGAGCGGAAAACTTGAAATAGTGGAACCTTCAGCGAAGTTTAAATCGGAGGTATGGACACATTTTGGGTTCGCGGTAAAGAAAAAAGACCGCGGAGAAAACATGACGGCCATGCAAAAGTGTGTTTGTAGATGCTGCTGGACCGCGATCATCTACAAGTCGGGGAATACAAGTAATATGAGAAGCCATTTAATGAAGAT
Organism: Scarus forsteni; assembly: GCA_036419115.1. Taxonomy (NCBI): domain Eukaryota; kingdom Metazoa; phylum Chordata; class Actinopteri; order Labriformes; family Labridae; genus Scarus; species Scarus forsteni. The sequence goes on from JAZDUH010000471.1 coordinate 13,198,015, forward strand.
TCTAGGTGCGAAACCAAGAGGCAAGCGAGGCCAGACAACAATTCGTGAGGCATTTCAACCAGGTTTTCCCCATGACAGCACAAGAGCTCAACTGATCTCAAGACGAATCGGAGAATTTATTGTCAAAGGCCTGCAGCCGTTTTCAGTGGTGGAAAATGAGGGATTTAAAAGGTTGGTGAACGTGCTTGAGCCAGTGGTAAGAGCATTTGAGCATTATGTTTGTTTTCAATTACAGTAAGTGTGTTTATCCTGGCACTTGCTTTCCACACAGTGGCCTTTTTTCCAAGTCATCTTTTTTTTCTTTGACGATACCGCAATAATACAGTACCGTGGCTTTAATACTGTGATGATATCGTACCGTGAGATTTTGATATCGTTGCATCCCTAGTCAGCAACAATACACAAGTAGGCTGTGGTGTTTGACGATGCTCAGCTGGCCCTAAAAGGCCCAAAGTATGCCAAGACAATCATCCCACACTATAACAACGTCCCCACCATCCTGAGCTACTAATATAAGCCAGGAAAGATCCCTGCTTGTTGCCTACACCAAATTCTGATCTACCATCTAAATGCTACAGAATAAATTGAGACTTATCAGACCAGGCAATATTTTCTAGCTTTTTAACTCTCTTAACTGGAAGTTTTTGGAACAAACTTCCAGTAGTGGTTCGTGGAATTAAGAATAAAGCTGGTTTTAAAAGGAGACTGAAATTGTATTTGTTGTCGGCACCATAATTTTATCTTGGATAATACTATTATTAGATTGAGTGAGTTATTGTCATGTGATATGGGATGTAGTTTTTCGTAATTTTATTGTTCTTGTTTTAATAAGTACTTTTTGTGTTGTCATTTTTTTGTCCTGTAATTATGAGTAATTAAGAATGTAAATTGTGTGCGTTGTATGTTTTGTCTGGACCCCAGGAAGACTAGCTGTCGTCTTGGCGTCAGCTAATGGAGATCCTTTTCAATAAGCAAATAAACAAATAAACTTTGGTGAGCCAGTACAAGTGGAGCCTGTTCTCAGTTAATAGGAGTGCAATAGTTGTGGTCTTCTGCTGCTCTGGTCCATCTGCTTTAAGAACTGAGTTGTGCCTTCAGAAATGCTCTTCTGCATACCTTGGCTATAAGAAGGTGTTATGAGAGTAACTGTTGCCTGTCCTTTCTGTATCACTCTGAGCATTCTCTTCTTCACTGGACTATTCTTCATAAACCCTAATGATGGTTGTGCACGAAAATCCCAGTAGGTCAACAGATAGATCAATGAAATACTCAGACAACCCGATCTGACACCAACAGCCATGCCACATTTAAGTCACTACAATCACCTGTGTTCCCAATTCTGCTCAGTTTGAAGTTGAGCATGTTGTCAGTGTGCCTAAATGCATTAAGTTGTTGTCATGTGATTGGATCAGCTGTTATTTCAAAAACAGCTGAATGGGTGTACCTTGTAAAGAGGCCAGTGAGAGTAATTAACAACAGTGCTAATGTAACCTATGAAGAATATCTTAAAACGGAGACATAGAGAAACTGTCTTACCACCACATGTAACATCTTCATGATACCATCACTGAGAGACGAGTCCTTCACAGCCGCTTTGACCTCCACACGGTAATGTCCTTCCCTCATGGGAATAATGACAAAAGGCACCGATCTTGTGGACTGAGGCAAAACACTGACTTCCTTACGATGCCGTCCACGTTTAGAGGCTGCACTGCACACATGCTCTTCCTCGATTAGATCCACCCGCACCTTCAGGAACAGACAATAAGGAACATGACTCAGAAGTGAGAGGCTTAGAGAAATAAGTAATCCATGTAAAGATGAAAATTAAAAGTCTGGGCCACAGTTTCATACAGCAGTATATTCTCTAGCTGACACTTTTTTTTCTCTCTAGACTTCTTACATTTAACATTTTTTCTGGAACCTGAAAACACTGTTTTAAAGCAAGCAACACTTTATGAATTCAGCAAACAAAATGGACCATTTACATCAAGACACACAAATTACAAACAAAATACTGATGTAGCCTGTCAAAAGAATTCTGTTTTATTTGTTTCACAATACACTTCTTGTTTGAGATGAAGGAATTATGTTTCCTAAAGTTTATGCTCCAATCTTGTTCTTTGTGTTCCCTATTTTTTTCTTTGCATTTCTGACCCATTTAGGCCATGTACAGGCCTCAGGAAGCTGCCTGCGGATTTTTAAAGTGAAAGCCCAAAGAACTTAAAGTAGTCGCAGGTTTGAAGTTACCATACATCTGAAATTCACTTCCCATAGCATATAAGCTAAGTTAGGTGAATGCTGTCTTTACGTTACAGAGCAAAGTCTTGTATTATTTTTAATTTATTGCATGTATCATACTTTAAGTCATTGTCTGCTTGACAAGCTAATGTCTGAAAGATAACCTTAAAAATGCAACAGAGAATTATTTTATAGATTATCTTGTTTGGTTTCAACTGGAAAAGCATGCGAACAAAGCAGTGGGAGCTACTTGGGTTTAAGTGTCTTGCCAAAGGATGCATCTATAAATTAAAAATCATGCCAAAACCTCACACCAAATGTGTATTTTTCACATCCAACAATTCATTTTGTGGTTTTCAAAAACAAAACACACTTTTCCAAACAAAAACATGCCACACAAATGCATTTTGTTTGGCAAATAAAAAACATACCTATCAAACACATCATCACGCTCCAGGAACAAATACAACATGTTTTACACAAAAAAACACATTTCCTCCATTACAAAAAATATCCTTCAAATACAAACTGAAATCTTTCAGGTTCAAAAAAAAAAAATATTTAAAGTACCAAAACAGAACAGCCTTTAAGAATAAAAACATTCTTCAAGAGAGAGATAGGAGGGACACCCTTTCGTCAAACTCAAAGTGACAGGTCATGTGACCGGAAGTCCCGCCTCCCATTTGACCCAATTAGACCGGAAGTCCCACCTCCCATTTGACCCAATTAGACCGGAAGTCCTGCCTCCCAATTTTTTGAAAATCCCACCTCACCCACCTACAGGCACACTGTGATTCAGTTGACAGACAGCTGTGAGGTCAGAAATAGGTCAACAGGTACTTCTGGACCATTGATAATTACCGGTGATAATTGCAATATCAATAATAGTAAATTACAGTAATAATAGTTATATTTGCACTCCAGGTCAGTGAGCAGCGGGGAGCTGTAAGTTACATAAAGAATTCCAACAGCTGTGAGGTCAGAAATATGTCAAGAGGCAGTTTTGAACCATTGATAATTACCGGTGATAATGAACTTGAAAGCCTCCCTTTGTGACATGATAGCCCCCTCTCCCTGACAACATCTACCCCACTCCACAAAGAAGAAGAAATTAAAAGTTAATTAAAGTTTTAAACATAGCAGAGTTGATTTTAAACGTAGCAGAGTTGTTAAATGGAAGGTAAGATCTTACAAGTCATGGCAACTTTAGTGAGTGAATAAAACAGTCAGAAACCAAAGTTAAAGCATTTGCTAATAACTCTTCATGAAAACAGAGGCCTGTGTGTATGTGCTTATCAGCAGCTCCTGAGACACACACACATACACTCTGGATGTAGGGACTGTCTGTAGGGAGTGTGGGAGACACATACACACTCTGTCAATCTAAGCTGTTACCCTGCCTTCAGCCCTCTCTGCTTGAACCAGTTCAACACCTCCCTCTGTCTGGTTCTTTTTCCTTTCTCTTAAAGTTTACATGATTTGCAGTATGATATTTAATTCTTATTTCCACTTCACTGCAACACGCCAGGTCAAAGGACTCCACCAGAGGCCCCTTGTGCTGATTCGTGCTTCTGTCTTGCCCAATAAGAGATTAAAGTCCTTTTATTTCAATGCCTTTTCTCTCAAACAGTTTTCTTGAGCTACAATCACATCCTCACTGCTGTTGTCTCACCTCAACCACTGATTTCTCCATTTTCTCTTCCTTTTTGCCTTATCCTTTTATGGTTATTTCTCCATTTGTGGCAGCTAGAAGTAATTGACCTCTCAACAAAAATAAATAGTATGAAAATAAAGCACAGTGATACTCTAAAATCCACCTATATTACCTGGCTTACTTATGTATCAACTAACCAACAGTTAATTTTAGGAGGTCCCAGCAAGATCTGATACCACTCCTCTCTAAAGTAGTGAGTTTTTCACTTCATCACTTTTCCTATCACACAGCCCTTACTGCTTATTTACTTCTCTCTGACCCCTCTGAAATTACAAACCTTAATTGACCATTTCTTAGGTTTTACTCCCCGATTGATGCTTAACCTTTGAATCACACAATCCACATGACCCTATCTCTAAGTAAAACTATGATTTAAACCAAAGTCAAACCATTGCTTCAGCATGCATGAATGTGTTTCTCACCAACTTCCTGTCCCCTAACACCCTCGCTATTCCACCCACTGATAACTATGAGCATCAGTGTAAAAGATTTTCAAATGCATCCGTCCAATGGCTAGAATGGGTAATGCACAAACAAAACATCTTTATTCAGCATGCCCTAAACAGAGGAGAATAACAGTTGGGATGTTACTTTGTCGACAGTTATGCCGAGATTGACAAAAAAAATCTGCTAGAAGCATATTACAATATTCTCAAAGTAACTTTTTAAATTAATTTTCCTTTAGTTTGGCATAAATCAGATCAGAAGATAAAATGTTAATCATTACTTGATACTTGTTTTTGTTTATTATTTTGTGACTATAAAGATATTTCTGTTATTCATTTTGTATATATGTCCTCACTTCAAATTAGTTGTAAAATCATTTAACTGTAACAATGGAAAAGTCCTTTCTAAAATAAATTAATTAATTAATTAATAAAAAAAAAAAAAAAAAGAATCAGAAATGAAAACCTGTATCAATGCTGGTTTTGGAAACTGGTTCCAAACCTGGGAGAGAAAGATTTTGAGGGTTGGGACTTTAGGTTTTCCAAATTGGATCTATAGATAGAAAATGATTATAAACACACTTCCTAGATATTTTGCTCAGGGGTCTCTCAGTAATATCATTTGTGTGTGAGCCCATTTTGTAGAGGTTAAATCAATGAACAAACAAACAGAAAAATGATGGCGGAGATCTATTGTCACTCACAAAAATCCTGGAAAACGCAATGATTGAGGGGTGTACATGATCAGGCTTTAAAGGAAAAAAGATTGGGAACCACTGTTTGAAAATATGATGCATGAAATTATCGGTTTGGTGTCAGCAGATATTCCCCTAAAGAATTGAATATAGGTTTCACCAATATTATAGTATATATAATATTTCGATATTGACAACCAATGTATTGACCATATATCCCTTAAACTGGCTGTAATATCAACAAATGAGCAAATGCATTTAATATCATTTCTGCATAGGTTAAAAGAGTTTATTTTTCAAAAGGGGAAAGTATGTCTTGTTTTCCAAATGCTTCTTATACAAATAGACTTTCATATTGAAAACAAAAGTCATTTTTCTTAGTTTGGGCTCTCGATGAAAAATGTCAGAATCTGGGATAATGAGTTTGGAAATGATAACATAATATAAATAAGCAAACAGCAAATATCAAATATTTCCCAGTCCTAGTTTGAAAGTGTTTATTGACACAAATCTATGTAAATTAGCCACAAAAAGGCTCCTAAATGATGTGTTAGTTTTCTATTTACAATTTTTATGTCAAAATCTTATAAACCGTTATTAACTTCAACATATCTGTTTCAAAACTGATGTAATAGTAGTTTTTGATATGTCATAAACATAAATTAGTTGTGAAAAATATCATTAATTATGTTACAAGAGAGCCTATTATTCAACAATAAGGCATAGACAACATCTTAAGAACATACAAATAAAATATACTTTGTGGCCATGTTCTCTCGATGACAAACTTCTCACTGATTCTTAGTTACTGTTTGAAAAACACTGAATATAAAGCCTGATTAAAGCTCAGACCAGGATGATCTTTAAATTGTTACTGACATGCATTCATTGTACATTTGTAAAAACAAATAAATGAATTAGATGAAGGTTCAGGGGTTAATTTAAGTGTGATTATGTGCTGTAGGTCTAGCCTGCTTCATATTATTTTACTTTTGTGTCATCATTGCAACCACATTCAGCCTAATGTTTAGCATGAGAAGAATCATGTTATTTTTAATGTCAGATGGGTAGGTGTACACTTCATGATGGATCATGATGATTAGTGAACATGTTAAGACATCATTTTCGGTGCATTATGTCATTATTTGTGAAACAATGCCATTTGTAGACTCGTGCTTCAGTTTGTTTTTGTAACATTTTGTTATAGATGTCTAACTTTTTTTGAAACATTCTGTCATTGATGTTTTACTTTTTTTTTAAACACTTTGTTGTTGTTTCCCTTTTTATGACACACTTTGTTATCGATGTCTTACTTTTTTTGAAACATTGTTATTTTGTTATCGATGTCTTACTTTTTTTCACACACTTTGTGATCAATGTCTTACTTTTTTGAAACATTATTTTGTTAGCGATTTTTAACTTTTTTTTAAACACTTTGTTAATGATGTTTAACTTTTTTTCACACATTTTGTTACTGATGTTTAACTTTTTTTCACACACTTTGTTAGTGATGTTTCACTTTTTATGACACACTTTATCAATGTCTTACTTTTTTGAAGCATTCTGTTATTTTGCTATCAATGTTTAACTTTTTTTGAAACACTTTGTTATTGATCTCTAATTTTTTCACACACTTTGTTATCGATGTTTAACTTTTTTGAAACATTCTGTTACTGATGTTTAACTTTTTTTGAAACACTTTGTTAGTGATGTCTAATTTTTTATGACAAACTTTGTTATCGATGTCTTACTTTTTTGAAACATTCTGTTACTTTGTTATCGATGTCTTACTTTTTTGAAACATTCTGTTACTTTGTTATCGATGTCTTACTTTTTTGAAACATTCTGTTACTTTGTTATCGATGTCTTACTTTTTTTTGAAACACCTTGTTATTGATGTCTATAGTATTGTAGTTTTGTAGCCGGCTATATATCTCTACTTACAGCCCGGTGCTCTAAGACGTGTCTGAATATTATAAATTTGCTCTAGTTTTAATTGTCTTGTTCCTGAAGTTGAGTATCCAGGCCAGTCCAGCCCTGTCCGACCCGACCATGAAGCTAAGGAATAGCATTTATAGATAACCTATTTTGATGCTATAAAACTCATCTTAAAGTGTGTATTTTGATCAGGCATATATCTAAAAGTGAGACTTTTTTGTAATTACTACTTTTGTAAAAACTAGAAACTACCTTTAAAACAAAATAGTTTTAGCAGTGTGTTTCTCACTGAAATCATTTCAAATGTCTTTCAGAAAGTACCGCTACTAAACAGCAAGTACTGCAGTGCTTCTCTCAAGCAGTGATGTGGGGGACAAACTTTCACTTTTTTTGGAGAAACAGCTGGATCTGTAATTTAGATATAATACTGAAATGTGGAATTTGATCACCCTGTTCATGATACAGTTCTATCAATCAAGGAAATCTCTTGTTACACCATAAAACTATTACTGGTATATACTATTATTATGGCCAAACATTCCTATATTGATAAAACAACATCTGATGTGCATTTTTGTTATGACCTGACATTAGGAACCACACTAAATCAAAACTTATTAAGAGTATTTGTCTAATTTAGACCAAAAAGGTGATTAAAACTAAGTTTTTGCCCAATTCAACTAATAAGGCCATATAAGCACCTTATCCTACAATATAAAACATGTTCTGCCCGTCAAATGTTGAGAAAAAAAGTAAGACATCAGTAACAGAATGTTTCAAAAAAGTTAAACATCGATAACAAAGTGTGTGAAAAAATTAGAGATCAATAACAAAGTGTTTCAAAAAAGGTTAAACATTGATAGCAAAATAACAGAATGCTTCAAAAAAGTAAGACATTGATAAAGTGTGTCATAAAAAGTGAAACATCACTAACAAAGTGTGTGAAAAAAAGTTAAACATCAGTAACAAAATGTGTGAAAAAAAGTTAAACATCAATAACGGAATGTTTAAAAAAAAATTAAACATCAGCAACAAAGTGTGTGAAAAAAAGTTAAACATCGATAACAAAATAACAATGTTTCAAAAAAAGTAAGACATCGATCAAAAAATTTAAACATTGATAGCAAAATAACAGAATGCTTCAAAAAAGTAAGACATTGATAAAGTGTGTGAAAAAAAGTGAAACATCACTAACAAAGTGTGTGAAAAAAAGTTAAACATCAGTAACAAAACGTGTGAAAAAAAGTTAAACATCATTAACAAAGTGTTTCAAAAAAAGTTAAAAATCGCTAACAAAATAATGTTTCAAAAAAGTAAGACATTGATCACCAAGTGTGTGAAAAAAAGTTAAACATCAATAACGGAATGTTTAAAAAAAAGTTAAACATCAGCAACAAAGTGTGTGAAAAAAAGTTAAACATCGATAACAAAGTAACAATGTTTCAAAAAAAGTAAGACATCGATAACAAAGTATGTCATAAAAAATTAGACATCACTAACAAAGTGTGTGAAAAAAAGTAAGACATCAGTAACAGAATGTTTCAAAAAAGTTAAACATCGACAACAAAGTGTGTGAAAAAAAGTTAAACATCAGAAACAAAATGTGTGAAAAAAAGTTAAACATCATTAACAAAGTGTTTAAAAAAAAGTTAAAAATCGCTAACAAAATAATGTTTCAAAAAAGTAAGACATTGATCACAAAGTGTGTGAAAAAAAGTTAAACACCGATAACAAAATAACAATCTTTCAAAAAAAGTAAGACATCGATAACAAAATAACAATCTTTCAAAAAAAGTAAGACATCGATAACAAAGTTTGTCATAAAAAGTTAAACATCAATGACAGAATGTTTCAAAAAAAGTAAGACATCGATAACAAAGTTTGTCATAAAAAATTAGACATCACTAACAAAGTGTGTGAAAAAAAGTAAGACATCGATAACAAAATAGCAATGTTTCAAAAAAAGTAAGACATCGATAACAAAGTGTGTCATAAAAAGTTAAACATCAATGACAGAATGTTTCAAAAAAAGTTAGACATCGATAACAAAATGTTACAAAAACAAACTGAAGCACGAGTCTACAAATGGCATTGTTTCACAAATAATGACATAATGCACTGAAAATTATGTCTTAACATGTTCACTAATCATCATGATCCATCATGAAGTGTACACTTACCCATCTGACATTAAAAATAACATGATTCTTCTCATGCTAAACATTAGGCTGAATGTGGTTGCAATGATGACACAAAAGTAAAATAATATGAAGCAGGCTAGACCTACAGCACATAATCAGACTTAAATAAACCCCTGAACCTTCATCTAATTCATTTATTTGTTTTTACAAATGTACAATGAATGCATGTCAGTAACAGTTTAAAGATCATCCTGGTCTGAGCTTTTATCAGGCTTTATATTCAGTGTTTTTCAAACAGTAACTAAGAATCAGTGAGAAGTTTGTCATCGAGAGAACATGGCCGCAAAATATATTTTATTTGTATGTTCTTAAGATGTTGTCTATGCCTTATTGTTGAATAATAGGCTCTCTTGTAACATAATTAATGATATTTTTCACAACTAATTTATGTTTATGACATATCAAAAACGACTATTACATCAGTTTTGAAACAGATATGTTGAAGTTAATAACGGTTTATAAGATTTTGACATAAAAATTGTAAATAGAAAACTAACACATCATTTAGGAGCCTTTTTGTGGCTAATTTACATAGATTTGTGTCAATAAACACTTTCAAACTAGGACTGGGAAATATTTGATATTTGCTGTTTGCTTATTTATATTATGTTATCATTTCCAAACTCATTATCCCAGATTCTGACATTTTTCATCGAGAGCCCAAACTAAGAAAAATGACTTTTGTTTTCAATATGAAAGTCTGTTTGTATAAGAAGCATTTGGAAAACAAGACATACTTTCCCCTTTTGAAAAATAAACTCTTTTAACCTATGCAGAAATGATATTAAATGCATTTGCTCATTTGTTGATATTACAGCCAGTTTAAGGGATATATGGTCAATACATTGGTTGTCAATATCGAAATATTATATATACTATAATATTGGTGAAACCTATATTCAATTCTTTAGGGGAATATCTGCTGACACCAAACCGATAATTTCATGCATCACATTTTCAAACAGTGGTTCCCAATCTTTTTTCCTTTAAAGCCTGATCATGTACACCCCTCAATCATTGCGTTTTCCAGGATTTTTGTGAGTGACAATAGATCTCCGCCATCATTTTTCTGTTTGTTTGTTCATTGATTTAACCTCTACAAAATGGGCTCACACACAAATGATATTACTGAGAGGGACCCCTGAGCAAAATATCTAGGAAGTGTGTTTATAATCATTTTCTATCTATAGATCCAATTTGGAAAACCTAAAGTCCCAACCCTCAAAATCTTTCTCTCCCAGGTTTGGAACCAGTTTCCAAAACCAGCATTGATACAGGTTTTCATTTCTGATTCTTTTTTTTTTTTTTTTTTTAATTAATTAATTAATTTATTTATTTTAGAAAGGACTTTTCCATTGTTACAGTTAAATGATTTTACAACTAATTTGAAGTGAGGACATATATACAAAATAAATGACAGAAATATCTTTATAGTCACAAAATAATAAACAAAAACAAGTATCAAGTAATGATTAACATTTTATCTTCTGATCTGATTTATGCCAAACAAAAGGAAAATTAATTTAAAAAGTTACTTTGAGAATATTGTAATATGCTTCTAGCAGATTTTTTTTGTCAATCTCGGCATAACTGTCGACAAAGTAACATCCCAACTGTTATTCTCCTCTGTTTAGGGCATGCTGAATAAAGATGTTTTGTTTGTGCATTACCCATTCTAGCCATTGGACGGATGCATTTGAAAATCTTTTACACTGATGCTTATAGTTATCAGTGGGTGGAATAGCGAGGGTGTTAGGGGACAGGAAGTTGGTGAGAAACACATTCATGCATGCTGAAGCAATGGTTTGATTTTGGTTTAAATCATAGTTTTACTTAGAGATAGGGTCGTGTGGATTGTGTGATTCAAAGGTTAAGCATCAATCGGGGAGTAAAACCTAAGAAATGGTCAATTAAGGTTTGTAATTTCAGAGGGGTCAGAGAGAAGTAAATAAGCAATAAGGGCTGTGTGATAGGAAAAGTGATGAAGTGAAAAACTCACTACTTTAGAGAAGAGTGGTATCAGATCTTGCTGGGACCTCCTAAAATTAACTGTTGGTTAGTTGATACATAAGTAAGCCAGGTAATATAGGTGGATTTTAGAGTATCACTGTGCTTTACTTTCATACTATTTATTTTTGTTGAGAGGTCAATTACTTCTAGCTGCCACAAATGGAGAAATAACCATAACAGGATAAGGCAAAAAGGAAGAGAAAATAGAGAAATCAGTGGTTGAGGTGAGACAACAGCAGTGAGGATGTGATTGTAGCTCAAGAAAACTGTTTGAGAGAAAAGGCATTGAAATAAAAGGACTTTAATCTCTTATTGGGCAAGACAGAAGCACGAATCAGCACAAGGGACCTCTGGTGGAGTCCTTTGACCTGGCGTGTTGCAGTGAAGTGGAAATAAGAATTAAATATCATACAGCAAATCATGTAAACTTTAAGAGGAAAGGAAAAAGAACCAGACAGAGGGAGGTGTTGAACTGGTTCAAGCAGAGAGGGCTGAAGGCAGGGTAACAGCTTAGATTGACGGAGTGTGTATGTGTCTCCCACACTCCCTACAGACAGTCCCTACATCCAGAGTGTATGTGTGTGTGTCTCAGGAGCTGCTGATAAGCACATACACACAGGCCTCTGTTTTCATGAAGAGTTATTAGCAAATGCTTTAACTTTGGTTTCTGACTGTTTTATTCACTCACTAAAGTTGCCATGACTTGTAAGATCTTACCTTCCATTTAACAACTCTGCTACGTTTAAAATCAACTCTGCTATGTTTAAAACTTTAATTAACTTTTAATTTCTTCTTCTTTGTGGAGTGGGGTAGATGTTGTCAGGGAGAGGGGGCTATCATGTCACAAAGGGAGGCTTTCAAGTTCATTATCACCGGTAATTATCAATGGTTCAAAACTGCCTCTTGACATATTTCTGACCTCACAGCTGTTGGAATTCTTTATGTAACTTACAGCTCCCCGCTGCTCACTGACCTGGAGTGCAAATATAACTATTATTACTGTAATTTACTATTATTGATATTGCAATTATCACCGGTAATTATCAATGGTTCAAAACTGCCTGTTGACCTACTTCCGACCTCACAGTCATTACAACACTCCCTCTTTGCTGACCTGGATTGCAAATATAACTATTATTACTGTAATTTTACTATTATTGATATTGCAATTATCACCAGTAATTATCAATGGTCCAAAAGTACCTATTGACCTATTTCTGACCTCACAGCCGTTAGTATTCTTTATATAAGTTAAAACACTCCCTCTTCGATGACCTGGAGTGCAAATATAACTATTATTACTGTAATTTTACTATTATTGATATTGCCATTATCACCGGTAATTATCAATGGTCCAGAAGTACCTGTTGACCTATTTCTGACCACACAGCTGTCTGTCAACTGAATCACAGTGTGCCTGTAGGTGGGTGAGGTGGGATTTTCAAAAAATTGGGAGGCAGGACTTCCGGTCTAATTGGGTCAAATGGGAGGCGGGACTTCCGGTCTAATTGGGTCAAACGGGAGGCGGGACTTCCGGTCTAATTGGGTCAAATGGGAGGCGGGACTTCCGGTCACATGACCTGTCACTTTGAGTTTGACGAAAGGGTGTCCCTCCTATCTCTTTCAAGTCCGGGGTGGAGAGTTTTCAAAAGGCTCCTCCATGCAGCTCCATGTAAACAGGATTCAGCGTTCCAGGGTGAATCGCTGTTGTCACTGCATGTGCAGTACTCTTTCACATGAAGACTGCATGCGCATACCAGGAACAACAACAGTTTTGTCTGTCTACCAAGCAACATGTGTGCTGCTTACCGTGCTCGGTTTGTTATCCAGACAAAACTATCCAGACGGATTTGTTGTACCGACAAGACACTTCTGCATCCACTCGCTATTGCTGTTTGTGAAAAGTTTATCTTCTTCGTACATGTATTGTAGCAGCGCTCTTTCTCTGCAAACCTACATCATCATCTACTGGACTGGCACTAAAGCAGCTTCATTTGTTTCCAGCGTCTCCATCTGAACGCTGATTGCGTTTGAAAACACAAAGGAAAACCTTTTTGTTTCAAGTCAGAGTGTCTCCATGTAAACAGGGCCAAAATTAATTTCTTCTTCTGTGCGGCAGGGTGGTGCAGCAGGTGGTGCACATGGCTCCCAGCAAGAAGGTTCCTGGTTTGATCCCTAGGTCGGACAGGGCCTGTCTGTGTGAAGTTTGCATGATCTTCCCGTGCATGCATGGGTTGTGTTTTTGTACTTGAAAATATATTTTTTGTGTTTGAGATTTTAGTTTGTACTTGAAGGTTTTTTTGTAATTAAAGAAATATGTTTCTTTTTATGAGTAAAACAAGCTGTATTTCTTTCTGAAGCACGGTGTATTTGTTTGAAATCTTCTCTTTTCCAAACAAAATGAATTTGTTTGTGATTGATGTTTTTGCATACATGATTGACGTGTTTGTGAGTTATTTGGCATGATTTTAACTCCACACACATCGCCATGTGACAGCCAGAGCTCGACCAGCAAGCCTCTGATTACCGACCAAACACACTATCAGGCTGCATCCAAACACCATAAGCTGTTCATGGCTATTTCTACAAGAACGGTTGAATTTAGTCATTTAAGCAACTTGTCCTGAATTCTTCCAGCTGATAGATTCAGACTTACATTGACGCGATCAGGGCTGTAGTTGTGGAGGATTGCTTTGACCTCCAGCTGTTCTCCTCGGACAGCAGAGTACGGCAGTCTCAGATCAATGAAGAACTCCTTTCTGACGATCACTTCTAATGGCTCACCAACACAGATTCCTTAAGTTGAGACACAATATGAAGTTAGAAATAAAGAGTGAGAAGTTAACAGTCACAGAGATGCATTTATAAAATATGCCACTTTGTCCTTACCGTGAGTTGGGGACAGACTGATGCCAGTGACCTGCCAGGTAGTGATTGAATCTTGCAAAGGCACATTTTTCACAAGTGATGTGGTGTCACTGAATCAAGGAACATATTAGTGCATTAGAGGCCTAATATACAAGCTAAAAACAACTAACATGAAAGGACACATTACCATGTGACAGCCAGATCTGGGCTTGAACCTGCAACCTTCCAATTTCCAATTCCATCCCATTGATAACATCATACTCGCTGGATAAAACAAGTGCTTTTACAGCATTTAAGGCCACATTGATTCTGTAAAATCTTCACTGATGCAAATTTTGAGCACAGGCCAACATTGCCTGCCTAAAACAGTAGA